>OY754962.1:14389189-14849730 GCA_963576555.1 Ferdinandea cuprea | reverse complement strand
TAAAGTAAAGTAAAGTAAAGTAAAGTAAAGTAAAGTAAAGTAAAGTAAAGTAAAGTAAAGTAAAGTAAAGTAAAGTAAAGTAAAGTAAAGTAAAGTAAAGTAAAGTAAAGTAAAGTAAAGTAAAGTAAAGTAAAGTAAAGTAAAGTAAAGTAAAGTAAAGTAAAGTAAAGTAAAGTAAAGTAAAGTAAAGTAAAGTAAAGTAAAGTAAAGTAAAGTAAAGTAAAGTAAAGTAAAGTAAAGTAAAGTAAAGTAAAGTAAAGTAAAGTAAAGTAAAGTAAAGTAAAGTAAAGTAAAGTAAAGTAAAGTAAAGTAAAGTAAAGTAAAGTAAAGTAAAGTAAAGTAAAGTAAAGTAAAGTAAAGTAAAGTAAAGTAAAGTAAAGTAAAGTAAAGCAAAGCAAAGTAAAGTAAAGTAAAGTAAAGTAAAGTAAAGTAAAGTAAAGTAAAGTAAAGTAAAGTAAAGTAAAGTAAAGTAAAGTAAAGTAAAGTAAAGTAAAGTAAAGTAAAGTAAAGTAAAGTAAAGTAAAGTAAAGTAAAGTAAAGTAAAGTAAAGTAAAGTAAAGTAAAGTAAAGTAAAGTAAAGTAAAGTAAAGTAAAGTAAAGTAAAGTAAAGTAAAGTAAAGTAAAGTAAAGTAAAGTAAAGTAAAGTAAAGTAAAGTAAAGTAAAGTAAAGTAAAGTAAAGTAAAGTAAAGTAAAGTAAAGTAAAGTAAAGTAAAGTAAAGTAAAGTAAAGTAAAGTAAAGTAAAGTAAAGTAAAGTAAAGTAAAGTAAAGTAAAGTAAAGTAAAGTAAAGTAAAGTAAAGTAAAGTAAAGTAAAGTAAAGTAAAGTAAAGTAAAGTAAAGTAAAGTAAAGTAAAGTAAAGTAAAGTAAAGTAAAGTAAAGTAAAGTAAAGTTAAATTGTATGTCGTGTTAACTACGGCGCAGATTACCGTGCACGGCAGAGATGGGACTCTTCCTCACTTTGTGTTTTCTGTTGGTCCAGGAAACCGTACATAACAGAATTTTGTTCTTGATTAACTGGCGGTCCAGTAGACCGTAGACGACAGTACTTGGGGTATTACCTTCATAATAATTACAAGTTGTCGGTCCAGGAAATCGTACACGAAAAACTCGATATGGTTTAGCTTCTGAAACAAAGATTAGTCAGCAGCTGTATCAAAAATTGAGAAGACTTCCGAAAAGTATACCTATATATAAACAACAAAACTGTTGTGCTTTCCCAATAAATGTTATACATACTTTAAGTATACACACTGCTGCAAATGGCTGTGAATTATTTACATTGTATGCAAAAATTTCATGTGATATAATTTCTTTATTTGTCATAAGGACAGATTAAAAGAGCTGACTTTGATTTATTTTACAAATTTAGTGTTGCCTATCATTTAGCCTTTTGACATGTGATTGTTTTATGCTCTTAACGTTAATTTTGAGGAAATATATGTTGCCTATGTTCAGGCTAATCTAAGATGTTAACTATAATCTTAACATATTTGTTACAAACTCCCCCTCTGGCTACGATGACGTTTTGGCGAGTTGTCAGATTAAGTAAAGTAAAGTAAAGTAAAGTAAAGTAAAGTAAAGTAAAGTAAAGTAAAGTAAAGTAAAGTAAAGTAAAGTAAAGTAAAGTAAAGTAAAGTAAAGTAAAGTAAAGTAAAGTAAAGTAAAGTAAAGTAAAGTAAAGTAAAGTAAAGTAAAGTAAAGTAAAGTAAAGTAAAGTAAAGTAAAGTAAAGTAAAGTAAAGTAAAGTAAAGTAAAGTAAAGTAAAGTAAAGTAAAGTAAAGTAAAGTAAAGTAAAGTAAAGTAAAGTAAAGTAAAGTAAAGTAAAGTAAAGTAAAGTAAAGTAAAGTAAAGTAAAGTAAAGTAAAGTAAAGTAAAGTAAAGTAAAGTAAAGTAAAGTAAAGTAAAGTAAAGTAAAGTAAAGTAAAGTAAAGTAAAGTAAAGTAAAGTAAAGTAAAGTAAAGTAAAGTAAAGTAAAGTAAAGTAAAGTAAAGTAAAGTAAAGTAAAGTAAAGTAAAGTAAAGTAAAGTAAAGTAAAGTAAAGTAAAGTAAAGTAAAGTAAAGTAAAGTAAAGTAAAGTAAAGTAAAGTAAAGTAAAGTAAAGTAAAGTAAAGTAAAGTAAAGTAAAGTAAAGTAAAGTAAAGTAAAGTAAAGTAAAGTAAAGTAAAGTAAAGTAAAGTAAAGTAAAGTAAAGTAAAGTAAAGTAAAGTAAAGTAAAGTAAAGTAAAGTAAAGTAAAGTAAAGTAAAGTAAAGTAAAGTAAAGTAAAGTAAAGTAAAGTAAAGTAAAGTAAAGTAAAGTAAAGTAAAGTAAAGTAAAGTAAAGTAAAGTAAAGTAAAGTAAAGTAAAGTAAAGTAAAGTAAAGTAAAGTAAAGTAAAGTAAAGTAAAGTAAAGTAAAGTAAAGTAAAGTAAAGTAAAGTAAAGTAAAGTAAAGTAAAGTAAAGTAAAGTAAAGTAAAGTAAAGTAAAGTAAAGTAAAGTTAAATTGTATGTCGTGTTAACTACGGCGCAGATTACCGTGCACGGCAGAGATGGGACTCTTCCTCACTTTGTGTTTTCTGTTGGTCCAGGAAACCGTACATAACAGAATTTTGTTCTTGATTAACTGGCGGTCCAGTAGACCGTAGACGACAGTACTTGGGGTATTACCTTCATAATAATTACAAGTTGTCGGTCCAGGAAATCGTACACGAAAAACTCGATATGGTTTAGCTTCTGAAACAAAGATTAGTCAGCAGCTGTATCAAAAATTGAGAAGACTTCCGAAAAGTATACCTATATATAAACAACAAAACTGTTGTGCTTTCCCAATAAATGTTATACATACTTTAAGTATACACACTGCTGCAAATGGCTGTGAATTATTTACATTGTATGCAAAAATTTCATGTGATATAATTTCTTTATTTGTCATAAGGACAGATTAAAAGAGCTGACTTTGATTTATTTTACAAATTTAGTGTTGCCTATCATTTAGCCTTTTGACATGTGATTGTTTTATGCTCTTAAAGTTAATTTTGAGGAAATATATGTTGCCTATGTTCAGGCTAATCTAAGATGTTAACTATAATCTTAACATATTTGTTACAAACTCCCCCTCTGGCTACGATGACGTTTTGGCGAGTTGTCAGATTAAGTAAAGTAAAGTAAAGTAAAGTAAAGTAAAGTAAAGTAAAGTAAAGTAAAGTAAAGTAAAGTAAAGTAAAGTAAAGTAAAGTAAAGTAAAGTAAAGTAAAGTAAAGTAAAGTAAAGTAAAGTAAAGTAAAGTAAAGTAAAGTAAAGTAAAGTAAAGTAAAGTAAAGTAAAGTAAAGTAAAGTAAAGTAAAGTAAAGTAAAGTAAAGTAAAGTAAAGTAAAGTAAAGTAAAGTAAAGTAAAGTAAAGTAAAGTAAAGTAAAGTAAAGTAAAGTAAAGTAAAGTAAAGTAAAGTAAAGTAAAGTAAAGTAAAGTAAAGTAAAGTAAAGTAAAGTAAAGTAAAGTAAAGTAAAGTAAAGTAAAGTAAAGTAAAGTAAAGTAAAGTAAAGTAAAGTAAAGTAAAGTAAAGTAAAGTAAAGTAAAGTAAAGTAAAGTAAAGTAAAGTAAAGTAAAGTAAAGTAAAGTAAAGTAAAGTAAAGTAAAGTAAAGTAAAGTAAAGTAAAGTAAAGTAAAGTAAAGTAAAGTAAAGTAAAGTAAAGTAAAGTAAAGTAAAGTAAAGTAAAGTAAAGTAAAGTAAAGTAAAGTAAAGTAAAGTAAAGTAAAGTAAAGTAAAGTAAAGTAAAGTAAAGTAAAGTAAAGTAAAGTAAAGTAAAGTAAAGTAAAGTAAAGTAAAGTAAAGTAAAGTAAAGTAAAGTAAAGTAAAGTAAAGTAAAGTAAAGTAAAGTAAAGTAAAGTAAAGTAAAGTAAAGTAAAGTAAAGTAAAGTAAAGTAAAGTAAAGTAAAGTAAAGTAAAGTAAAGTAAAGTAAAGTAAAGTAAAGTAAAGTAAAGTAAAGTAAAGTAAAGTAAAGTAAAGTAAAGTAAAGTAAAGTAAAGTAAAGTAAAGTAAAGTAAAGTAAAGTAAAGTAAAGTAAAGTAAAGTAAAGTAAAGTAAAGTAAAGTAAAGTAAAGTAAAGTAAAGTAAAGTAAAGTAAAGTAAAGTAAAGTAAAGTAAAGTAAAGTAAAGTAAAGTAAAGTAAAGTAAAGTAAAGTAAAGTAAAGTAAAGTAAAGTAAAGTAAAGTAAAGTAAAGTAAAGTAAAGTAAAGTAAAGTAAAGTAAAGTAAAGTAAAGTAAAGTAAAGTAAAGTAAAGTAAAGTAAAGTAAAGTAAAGTAAAGTAAAGTAAAGTAAAGTAAAGTAAAGTAAAGTAAAGTAAAGTAAAGTAAAGTAAAGTAAAGTAAAGTAAAGTAAAGTAAAGTAAAGTAAAGTAAAGTAAAGTAAAGTAAAGTAAAGTAAAGTAAAGTAAAGTAAAGTAAAGTAAAGTAAAGTAAAGTAAAGTAAAGTAAAGTAAAGTAAAGTAAAGTAAAGTAAAGTAAAGTAAAGTAAAGTAAAGTAAAGTAAAGTAAAGTAAAGTAAAGTAAAGTAAAGTAAAGTAAAGTAAAGTAAAGTAAAGTAAAGTAAAGTAAAGTAAAGTAAAGTAAAGTAAAGTAAAGTAAAGTAAAGTAAAGTAAAGTAAAGTAAAGTAAAGTAAAGTAAAGTAAAGTAAAGTAAAGTAAAGTAAAGTAAAGTAAAGTAAAGTAAAGTAAAGTAAAGTAAAGTAAAGTAAAGTAAAGTAAAGTAAAGTAAAGTAAAGTAAAGTAAAGTAAAGTAAAGTAAAGTAAAGTAAAGTAAAGTAAAGTAAAGTAAAGTAAAGTAAAGTAAAGTAAAGTAAAGTAAAGTAAAGTAAAGTAAAGTAAAGTAAAGTAAAGTAAAGTAAAGTAAAGTAAAGTAAAGTAAAGTAAAGTAAAGTAAAGTAAAGTAAAGTAAAGTAAAGTAAAGTAAAGTAAAGTAAAGTAAAGTAAAGTAAAGTAAAGTAAAGTAAAGTAAAGTAAAGTAAAGTAAAGTAAAGTAAAGTAAAGTAAAGTAAAGTAAAGTAAAGTAAAGTAAAGTAAAGTAAAGTAAAGTAAAGTAAAGTAAAGTAAAGTAAAGTAAAGTAAAGTAAAGTAAAGTAAAGTAAAGTAAAGTAAAGTAAAGTAAAGTAAAGTAAAGTAAAGTAAAGTAAAGTAAAGTAAAGTAAAGTAAAGTAAAGTAAAGTAAAGTAAAGTAAAGTAAAGTAAAGTAAAGTAAAGTAAAGTAAAGTAAAGTAAAGTAAAGTAAAGTAAAGTAAAGTAAAGTAAAGTAAAGTAAAGTAAAGTAAAGTAAAGTAAAGTAAAGTAAAGTAAAGTAAAGTAAAGTAAAGTAAAGTAAAGTAAAGTAAAGTAAAGTAAAGTAAAGTAAAGTAAAGTAAAGTAAAGTAAAGTAAAGTAAAGTAAAGTAAAGTAAAGTAAAGTAAAGTAAAGTAAAGTAAAGTAAAGTAAAGTAAAGTAAAGTAAAGTAAAGTAAAGTAAAGTAAAGTAAAGTAAAGTAAAGTAAAGTAAAGTAAAGTAAAGTAAAGTAAAGTAAAGTAAAGTAAAGTAAAGTAAAGTAAAGTAAAGTAAAGTAAAGTAAAGTAAAGTAAAGTAAAGTAAAGTAAAGTAAAGTAAAGTAAAGTAAAGTAAAGTAAAGTAAAGTAAAGTAAAGTAAAGTAAAGTAAAGTAAAGTAAAGTAAAGTAAAGTAAAGTAAAGTAAAGTAAAGTAAAGTAAAGTAAAGTAAAGTAAAGTAAAGTAAAGTAAAGTAAAGTAAAGTAAAGTAAAGTAAAGTAAAGTAAAGTAAAGTAAAGTAAAGTAAAGTAAAGTAAAGTAAAGTAAAGTAAAGTAAAGTAAAGTAAAGTAAAGTAAAGTAAAGTAAAGTAAAGTAAAGTAAAGTAAAGTAAAGTAAAGTAAAGTAAAGTAAAGTAAAGTAAAGTAAAGTAAAGTAAAGTAAAGTAAAGTAAAGTAAAGTAAAGTAAAGTAAAGTAAAGTAAAGTAAAGTAAAGTAAAGTAAAGTAAAGTAAAGTAAAGTAAAGTAAAGTAAAGTAAAGTAAAGTAAAGTAAAGTAAAGTAAAGTAAAGTTAAATTGTATGTCGTGTTAACTACGGCCCAGATTACCGTGCACGGCAGAGATGGGTCTCTTCCTCACTTTGTGTTTTCTGTTGGTCCAGGAAACCGTACATAACAGAATTTTGTTCTTGATTAACTGGCGGTCCAGTAGACCGTAGACGACAGTACTTGGGGTATTACCTTCAAAATAATTACAAGTTGTCGGTCCAGGAAATCGTACACGAAAAACTCGATATGGTTTAGCTTCTGAAACAAAGATTAGTCAGCAGCTGTATCAAAAATTGAGAAGACTTCCGAAAAGTATACCTACATATAAACAACAAAACTGTTGTGCTTTCCCAATGAATGTTTAAATTTTATTTTCATCCTTTAAGTATACACACTGCTGCAAATGGCTGTGAATTATTTACATTGTATGCAAAAATTTCATGTGATATAATTTCTTTATTTGTCATAAGGACAGATTAAAAGAGCTGACTTTGATTTATTTTAAAGTGTGATTTTTTAGCTGGTTTGGTTTTGGCAACACTGGTTTTGACAGCTGACGTGTGTTTAGTACCTTGAGTCACTGTCAAACAGCTTCAGTTTGGTTTGCAATTTAACCATGGATCGTCTTACAAATGAACAACGCTTGCAAATTATTGAATTTTGCTATCAAAATTCGTGCTCGGTTCGAAATGTTCATCGCGCGCTGCTTCCATTTTATGATCGGCATTCTCGACCTTCTGAGGAGTCTATTCGGAAGATTGTGACCAAATTTCGCACCAAATTTACTTTGTTGGACATTAAACCACCAACACGTTTACGTACTGTGCGTATTGAAGAAAATATTGCGGCCGTATCAGCTAGTGTGACAGAAGACCGCGAAATGTCGATTCGGCGCCGCTCCCAGCAGTTAGGCCTTTGTTACAGCACTACGTGGAAAATTGTGCGGAAGGATTTGGGCGTAAAGCCTTTTAAGATACAGCTGGTGCAAGAACTAAAGCCAGCCGACCTACCACAACGCCGAATTTTTGGTGAATGGGCTCTTGGAAAGCTGGCCGAGCATCCGCTAAAGTAAAGTAAAGTAAAGTAAAGTAAAGTAAAGTAAAGTAAAGTAAAGTAAAGTAAAGTAAAGTAAAGTAAAGTAAAGTAAAGTAAAGTAAAGTAAAGTAAAGTAAAGTAAAGTAAAGTAAAGTAAAGTAAAGTAAAGTAAAGTAAAGTAAAGTAAAGTAAAGTAAAGTAAAGTAAAGTAAAGTAAAGTAAAGTAAAGTAAAGTAAAGTAAAGTAAAGTAAAGTAAAGTAAAGTAAAGTAAAGTAAAGTAAAGTAAAGTAAAGTAAAGTAAAGTAAAGTAAAGTAAAGTAAAGTAAAGTAAAGTAAAGTAAAGTAAAGTAAAGTAAAGTAAAGTAAAGTAAAGTAAAGTAAAGTAAAGTAAAGTAAAGTAAAGTAAAGTAAAGTAAAGTAAAGTAAAGTAAAGTAAAGTAAAGTAAAGTAAAGTAAAGTAAAGTAAAGTAAAGTAAAGTAAAGTAAAGTAAAGTAAAGTAAAGTAAAGTAAAGTAAAGTAAAGTAAGTAAAGTAAAGTAAAGTAAAGTAAAGTAAAGTAAAGTAAAGTAAAGTAAAGTAAAGTAAAGTAAAGTAAAGTAAAGTAAAGTAAAGTAAAGTAAAGTAAAGTAAAGTAAAGTAAAGTAAAGTAAAGTAAAGTAAAGTAAAGTAAAGTAAAGTAAAGTAAAGTAAAGTAAAGTAAAGTAAAGTAAAGTTAAATTGTATGTCGTGTTAACTACGGCGCAGATTACCGTGCACGGCAGAGATGGGACTCTTCCTCACTTTGTGTTTTCTGTTGGTCCAGGAAACCGTACATAACAGAATTTTGTTCTTGATTAACTGGCGGTCCAGTAGACCGTAGACGACAGTACTTGGGGTATTACCTTCATAATAATTACAAGTTGTCGGTCCAGGAAATCGTACACGAAAAACTCGATATGGTTTAGCTTCTGAAACAAAGATTAGTCAGCAGCTGTATCAAAAATTGAGAAGACTTCCGAAAAGTATACCTATATATAAACAACAAAACTGTTGTGCTTTCCCAATAAATGTTATACATACTTTAAGTATACACACCGCTGCAAATGGCTGTGAATTATTTACATTGTATGCAAAAATTTCATGTGATATAATTTCTTTATTTGTCATAAGGACAGATTAAAAGAGCTGACTTTGATTTATTTTACAAATTTAGTGTTGCCTATCATTTAGCCTTTTGACATGTGATTGTTTTATGCTCTTAAGGTTAATTTTGAGGAAATATATGTTGCCTATGTTCAGGCTAATCTAAGATGTTAACTATAATCTTAACATATTTGTTACAAACTCCCCCTCTGGCTACGATGACGTTTTGGAGAGTTGTCAGATTAAGTAAAGTAAAGTAAAGTAAAGTAAAGTAAAGTAAAGTAAAGTAAAGTAAAGTAAAGTAAAGTAAAGTAAAGTAAAGTAAAGTAAAGTAAAGTAAAGTAAAGTAAAGTAAAGTAAAGTAAAGTAAAGTAAAGTAAAGTAAAGTAAAGTAAAGTAAAGTAAAGTAAAGTAAAGTAAAGTAAAGTAAAGTAAAGTAAAGTAAAGTAAAGTAAAGTAAAGTAAAGTAAAGTAAAGTAAAGTAAAGTAAAGTAAAGTAAAGTAAAGTAAAGTAAAGTAAAGTAAAGTAAAGTAAAGTAAAGTAAAGTAAAGTAAAGTAAAGTAAAGTAAAGTAAAGTAAAGTAAAGTAAAGTAAAGTAAAGTAAAGTAAAGTAAAGTAAAGTAAAGTAAAGTAAAGTAAAGTAAAGTAAAGTAAAGTAAAGTAAAGTAAAGTAAAGTAAAGTAAAGTAAAGTAAAGTAAAGTAAAGTAAAGTAAAGTAAAGTAAAGTAAAGTAAAGTAAAGTAAAGTAAAGTAAAGTAAAGTAAAGTAAAGTAAAGTAAAGTAAAGTAAAGTAAAGTAAAGTAAAGTAAAGTAAAGTAAAGTAAAGTAAAGTAAAGTAAAGTAAAGTAAAGTAAAGTAAAGTAAAGTAAAGTAAAGTAAAGTAAAGTAAAGTAAAGTAAAGTAAAGTAAAGTAAAGTAAAGTAAAGTAAAGTAAAGTAAAGTAAAGTAAAGTAAAGTAAAGTAAAGTAAAGTAAAGTAAAGTAAAGTAAAGTAAAGTAAAGTAAAGTAAAGTAAAGTAAAGTAAAGTAAAGTAAAGTAAAGTAAAGTAAAGTAAAGTAAAGTAAAGTAAAGTAAAGTAAAGTAAAGTAAAGTAAAGTAAAGTAAAGTAAAGTAAAGTAAAGTAAAGTAAAGTAAAGTAAAGTAAAGTAAAGTAAAGTAAAGTAAAGTAAAGTAAAGTAAAGTAAAGTAAAGTAAAGTAAAGTAAAGTAAAGTAAAGTAAAGTAAAGTAAAGTAAAGTAAAGTAAAGTAAAGTAAAGTAAAGTAAAGTAAAGTAAAGTAAAGTAAAGTAAAGTAAAGTAAAGTAAAGTAAAGTAAAGTAAAGTAAAGTAAAGTAAAGTAAAGTAAAGTAAAGTAAAGTAAAGTAAAGTAAAGTAAAGTAAAGTAAAGTAAAGTAAAGTAAAGTAAAGTAAAGTAAAGTTGAATTGTATGTCGTGTTAACTACGGCGCAGATTACCGTGCACGGCAGAGATGGGACTCTTCCTCACTTTGTGTTTTCTGTTGGTCCAGGAAACCGTACATAACAGAATTTTGTTCTTGATTAACTGGCGGTCCAGTAGACCGTAGACGACAGTACTTGGGGTATTACCTTCATATTAATTACAAGTTGTCGGTCCAGGAAATCGTACACGAAAAACTCGATATGGTTTAGCTTCTGAAACAAAGATTAGTCAGCAGCTGTATCAAAAATTGAGAAGACTTCCGAAAAGTATACCTATATATAAACAACAAAACTGTTGTGCTTTCCCAATGAATGTTATACATACTTTAAGTATACACACTGCTGCAAATGGCTGTGAATTATTTACATTGTATGCAAAAATTTCATGTGATATAATTTCTTTATTTGTCATAAGGACAGATTAAAAGAGCTGACTTTGATTTATTTTACAAATTTAGTGTTGCCTATCATTTAGCCTTTTGACATGTGATTGTTTTATGCTCTTAAGGTTAATTTTGAGGAAATATATGTTGCCTATGTTCAGGCTAATCTAAGATGTTAACTATAATCTTAACATATTTGTTACAAACTCCCCCTCTGGCTACGATGACGTTTTGGCGAGTTGTCAGATTAAGTAAAGTAAAGTAAAGTAAAGTAAAGTAAAGTAAAGTAAAGTAAAGTAAAGTAAAGTAAAGTAAAGTAAAGTAAAGTAAAGTAAAGTAAAGTAAAGTAAAGTAAAGTAAAGTAAAGTAAAGTAAAGTAAAGTAAAGTAAAGTAAAGTAAAGTAAAGTAAAGTAAAGTAAAGTAAAGTAAAGTAAAGTAAAGTAAAGTAAAGTAAAGTAAAGTAAAGTAAAGTAAAGTAAAGTAAAGTAAAGTAAAGTAAAGTAAAGTAAAGTAAAGTAAAGTAAAGTAAAGTAAAGTAAAGTAAAGTAAAGTAAAGTAAAGTAAAGTAAAGTAAAGTAAAGTAAAGTAAAGTAAAGTAAAGTAAAGTAAAGTAAAGTAAAGTAAAGTAAAGTAAAGTAAAGTAAAGTAAAGTAAAGTAAAGTAAAGTAAAGTAAAGTAAAGTAAAGTAAAGTAAAGTAAAGTAAAGTAAAGTAAAGTAAAGTAAAGTAAAGTAAAGTAAAGTAAAGTAAAGTAAAGTAAAGTAAAGTAAAGTAAAGTAAAGTAAAGTAAAGTAAAGTAAAGTAAAGTAAAGTAAAGTAAAGTAAAGTAAAGTAAAGTAAAGTAAAGTAAAGTTAAATTGTATGTCGTGTTAACTACGGCGCAGATTACCGTGCACGGCAGAGATGGGACTCTTCCTCACTTTGTGTTTTCTGTTGGTCCAGGAAACCGTACATAACAGAATTTTGTTCTTGATTAACTGGCGGTCCAGTAGACCGTAGACGACAGTACTTGGGGTATTACCTTCATATTAATTACAAGTTGTCGGTCCAGGAAATCGTACACGAAAAACTCGATATGGTTTAGCTTCTGAAACAAAGATTAGTCAGCAGCTGTATCAAAAATTGAGAAGACTTCCGAAAAGTATACCTATATATAAACAACAAAACTGTTGTGCTTTCCCAATGAATGTTATACATACTTTAAGTATACACACTGCTGCAAATGGCTGTGAATTATTTACATTGTATGCAAAAATTTCATGTGATATAATTTCTTTATTTGTCATAAGGACAGATTAAAAGAGCTGACTTTGATTTATTTTACAAATTTAGTGTTGCCTATCATTTAGCCTTTTGACATGTGATTGTTTTATGCTCTTAAGGTTAATTTTGAGGAAATATATGTTGCCTATGTTCAGGCTAATCTAAGATGTTAACTATAATCTTAACATATTTGTTACAAACTCCCCCTCTGGCTACGATGACGTTTTGGCGAGTTGTCAGATTAAGTAAAGTAAAGTAAAGTAAAGTAAAGTAAAGTAAAGTAAAGTAAAGTAAAGTAAAGTAAAGTAAAGTAAAGTAAAGTAAAGTAAAGTAAAGTAAAGTAAAGTAAAGTAAAGTAAAGTAAAGTAAAGTAAAGTAAAGTAAAGTAAAGTAAAGTAAAGTAAAGTAAAGTAAAGTAAAGTAAAGTAAAGTAAAGTAAAGTAAAGTAAAGTAAAGTAAAGTAAAGTAAAGTAAAGTAAAGTAAAGTAAAGTAAAGTAAAGTAAAGTAAAGTAAAGTAAAGTAAAGTAAAGTAAAGTAAAGTAAAGTAAAGTAAAGTAAAGTAAAGTAAAGTAAAGTAAAGTAAAGTAAAGTAAAGTAAAGTAAAGTAAAGTAAAGTAAAGTAAAGTAAAGTAAAGTAAAGTAAAGTAAAGTAAAGTAAAGTAAAGTAAAGTAAAGTAAAGTAAAGTAAAGTAAAGTAAAGTAAAGTAAAGTAAAGTAAAGTAAAGTAAAGTAAAGTAAAGTAAAGTAAAGTAAAGTAAAGTAAAGTAAAGTAAAGTAAAGTAAAGTAAAGTAAAGTAAAGTAAAGTAAAGTAAAGTAAAGTAAAGTAAAGTAAAGTAAAGTAAAGTAAAGTTAAATTGTATGTCGTGTTAACTACGGCGCAGATTACCGTGCACGGCAGAGATGGGACTCTTCCTCACTTTGTGTTTTCTGTTGGTCCAGGAAACCGTACATAACAGAATTTTGTTCTTGATTAACTGGCGGTCCAGTAGACCGTAGACGACAGTACTTGGGGTATTACCTTCATAATAATTACAAGTTGTCGGTCCAGGAAATCGTACACGAAAAACTCGATATGGTTTAGCTTCTGAAACAAAGATTAGTCAGCAGCTGTATCAAAAATTGAGAAGACTTCCGAAAAGTATACCTATATATAAACAACAAAACTGTTGTGCTTTCCAATGTTATACATACTTTAAGTATACACACCGCTGCAAATGGCTGTGAATTATTTACATTGTATGCAAAAATTTCATGTGATATAATTTCTTTATTTGTCATAAGGACAGATTAAAAGAGCTGACTTTGATTTATTTTACAAATTTAGTGTTGCCTATCATTTAGCCTTTTGACATGTGATTGTTTTATGCTCTTAAGGTTAATTTTGAGGAAATATATGTTGCCTATGTTCAGGCTAATCTAAGATGTTAACTATAATCTTAACATATTTGTTACAAACTCCCCCTCTGGCTACGATGACGTTTTGGAGAGTTGTCAGATTAAGTAAAGTAAAGTAAAGTAAAGTAAAGTAAAGTAAAGTAAAGTAAAGTAAAGTAAAGTAAAGTAAAGTAAAGTAAAGTAAAGTAAAGTAAAGTAAAGTAAAGTAAAGTAAAGTAAAGTAAAGTAAAGTAAAGTAAAGTAAAGTAAAGTAAAGTAAAGTAAAGTAAAGTAAAGTAAAGTAAAGTAAAGTAAAGTAAAGTAAAGTAAAGTAAAGTAAAGTAAAGTAAAGTAAAGTAAAGTAAAGTAAAGTAAAGTAAAGTAAAGTAAAGTAAAGTAAAGTAAAGTAAAGTAAAGTAAAGTAAAGTAAAGTAAAGTAAAGTAAAGTAAAGTAAAGTAAAGTAAAGTAAAGTAAAGTAAAGTAAAGTAAAGTAAAGTAAAGTAAAGTAAAGTAAAGTAAAGTAAAGTAAAGTAAAGTAAAGTAAAGTAAAGTAAAGTAAAGTAAAGTAAAGTAAAGTAAAGTAAAGTAAAGTAAAGTAAAGTAAAGTAAAGTAAAGTAAAGTAAAGTAAAGTAAAGTAAAGTAAAGTAAAGTAAAGTAAAGTAAAGTAAAGTAAAGTAAAGTAAAGTAAAGTAAAGTAAAGTAAAGTAAAGTAAAGTAAAGTAAAGTAAAGTAAAGTAAAGTAAAGTAAAGTAAAGTAAAGTAAAGTAAAGTAAAGTAAAGTAAAGTAAAGTAAAGTAAAGTAAAGTAAAGTAAAGTAAAGTAAAGTAAAGTAAAGTAAAGTAAAGTAAAGTAAAGTAAAGTAAAGTAAAGTAAAGTAAAGTAAAGTAAAGTAAAGTAAAGTAAAGTAAAGTAAAGTAAAGTAAAGTAAAGTAAAGTAAAGTAAAGTAAAGTAAAGTAAAGTAAAGTAAAGTAAAGTAAAGTAAAGTAAAGTAAAGTAAAGTAAAGTAAAGTAAAGTAAAGTAAAGTAAAGTAAAGTAAAGTAAAGTAAAGTAAAGTAAAGTAAAGTAAAGTAAAGTAAAGTAAAGTAAAGTAAAGTAAAGTAAAGTAAAGTAAAGTTAAATTGTATGTCGTGTTAACTACGGCCCAGATTACCGTGCACGGCAGAGATGGGTCTCTTCCTCACTTTGTGTTTTCTGTTGGTCCAGGAAACCGTACATAACAGAATTTTGTTCTTGATTAACTGGCGGTCCAGTAGACCGTAGACGACAGTACTTGGGGTATTACCTTCAAAATAATTACAAGTTGTCGGTCCAGGAAATCGTACACGAAAAACTCGATATGGTTTAGCTTCTGAAACAAAGATTAGTCAGCAGCTGTATCAAAAATTGAGAAGACTTCCGAAAAGTATACCTACATATAAACAACAAAACTGTTGTGCTTTCCCAATGAATGTTTAAATTTTATTTTCATCCTTTAAGTATACACACTGCTGCAAATGGCTGTGAATTATTTACATTGTATGCAAAAATTTCATGTGATATAATTTCTTTATTTGTCATAAGGACAGATTAAAAGAGCTGACTTTGATTTATTTTAAAGTGTGATTTTTTAGCTGGTTTGGTTTTGGCAACACTGGTTTTGACAGCTGACGTGTGTTTAGTACCTTGAGTCACTGTCAAACAGCTTCAGTTTGGTTTGCAATTTAACCATGGATCGTCTTACAAATGAACAACGCTTGCAAATTATTGAATTTTGCTATCAAAATTCGTGCTCGGTTCGAAATGTTCATCGCGCGCTGCTTCCATTTTATGATCGGCATTCTCGACCTTCTGAGGAGTCTATTCGGAAGATTGTGACCAAATTTCGCACCAAATTTACTTTGTTGGACATTAAACCACCAACACGTTTACGTACTGTGCGTATTGAAGAAAATATTGCGGCCGTATCAGCTAGTGTGACAGAAGACCGCGAAATGTCGATTCGGCGCCGCTCCCAGCAGTTAGGCCTTTGTTACAGCACTACGTGGAAAATTGTGCGGAAGGATTTGGGCGTAAAGCCTTTTAAGATACAGCTGGTGCAAGAACTAAAGCCAGCCGACCTACCACAACGCCGAATTTTTGGTGAATGGGCTCTTGGAAAGCTGGCCGAGCATCCGCTAAAGTAAAGTAAAGTAAAGTAAAGTAAAGTAAAGTAAAGTAAAGTAAAGTAAAGTAAAGTAAAGTAAAGTAAAGTAAAGTAAAGTAAAGTAAAGTAAAGTAAAGTAAAGTAAAGTAAAGTAAAGTAAAGTAAAGTAAAGTAAAGTAAAGTAAAGTAAAGTAAAGTAAAGTAAAGTAAAGTAAAGTAAAGTAAAGTAAAGTAAAGTAAAGTAAAGTAAAGTAAAGTAAAGTAAAGTAAAGTAAAGTAAAGTAAAGTAAAGTAAAGTAAAGTAAAGTAAAGTAAAGTAAAGTAAAGTAAAGTAAAGTAAAGTAAAGTAAAGTAAAGTAAAGTAAAGTAAAGTAAAGTAAAGTAAAGTAAAGTAAAGTAAAGTAAAGTAAAGTAAAGTAAAGTAAAGTAAAGTAAAGTAAAGTAAAGTAAAGTAAAGTAAAGTAAAGTAAAGTAAAGTAAAGTAAAGTAAAGTAAAGTAAAGTAAAGTAAAGTAAAGTAAAGTAAAGTAAAGTAAAGTAAAGTAAAGTAAAGTAAAGTAAAGTAAAGTAAAGTAAAGTAAAGTAAAGTAAAGTAAAGTAAAGTAAAGTAAAGTAAAGTAAAGTAAAGTAAAGTAAAGTAAAGTAAAGTAAAGTAAAGTAAAGTAAAGTAAAGTAAAGTAAAGTAAAGTAAAGTAAAGTAAAGTAAAGTAAAGTAAAGTAAAGTAAAGTAAAGTAAAGTAAAGTAAAGTAAAGTAAAGTAAAGTAAAGTAAAGTAAAGTAAAGTAAAGTAAAGTAAAGTAAAGTAAAGTAAAGTAAAGTAAAGTAAAGTAAAGTAAAGTAAAGTAAAGTAAAGTAAAGTAAAGTTAAATTGTATGTCGTGTTAACTACGGCGCAGATTACCGTGCACGGCAGAGATGGGACTCTTCCTCACTTTGTGTTTTCTGTTGGTCCAGGAAACCGTACATAACAGAATTTTGTTCTTGATTAACTGGCGGTCCAGTAGACCGTAGACGACAGTACTTGGGGTATTACCTTCATAATAATTACAAGTTGTCGGTCCAGGAAATCGTACACGAAAAACTCGATATGGTTTAGCTTCTGAAACAAAGATTAGTCAGCAGCTGTATCAAAAATTGAGAAGACTTCCGAAAAGTATACCTATATATAAACAACAAAACTGTTGTGCTTTCCCAATAAATGTTATACATACTTTAAGTATACACACCGCTGCAAATGGCTGTGAATTATTTACATTGTATGCAAAAATTTCATGTGATATAATTTCTTTATTTGTCATAAGGACAGATTAAAAGAGCTGACTTTGATTTATTTTACAAATTTAGTGTTGCCTATCATTTAGCCTTTTGACATGTGATTGTTTTATGCTCTTAAGGTTAATTTTGAGGAAATATATGTTGCCTATGTTCAGGCTAATCTAAGATGTTAACTATAATCTTAACATATTTGTTACAAACTCCCCCTCTGGCTACGATGACGTTTTGGAGAGTTGTCAGATTAAGTAAAGTAAAGTAAAGTAAAGTAAAGTAAAGTAAAGTAAAGTAAAGTAAAGTAAAGTAAAGTAAAGTAAAGTAAAGTAAAGTAATGTAAAGTAAAGTAAAGTAAAGTAAAGTAAAGTAAAGTAAAGTAAAGTAAAGTAAAGTAAAGTAAAGTAAAGTAAAGTAAAGTAAAGTAAAGTAAAGTAAAGTAAAGTAAAGTAAAGTAAAGTAAAGTAAAGTAAAGTAAAGTAAAGTAAAGTAAAGTAAAGTAAAGTAAAGTAAAGTAAAGTAAAGTAAAGTAAAGTAAAGTAAAGTAAAGTAAAGTAAAGTAAAGTAAAGTAAAGTAAAGTAAAGTAAAGTAAAGTAAAGTAAAGTAAAGTAAAGTAAAGTAAAGTAAAGTAAAGTAAAGTAAAGTAAAGTAAAGTAAAGTAAAGTAAAGTAAAGTAAAGTAAAGTAAAGTAAAGTAAAGTAAAGTAAAGTAAAGTAAAGTAAAGTAAAGTAAAGTAAAGTAAAGTAAAGTAAAGTAAAGTAAAGTAAAGTAAAGTAAAGTAAAGTAAAGTAAAGTAAAGTAAAGTAAAGTAAAGTAAAGTAAAGTAAAGTAAAGTAAAGTAAAGTAAAGTAAAGTAAAGTAAAGTAAAGTAAAGTAAAGTAAAGTAAAGTAAAGTAAAGTAAAGTAAAGTAAAGTAAAGTAAAGTAAAGTAAAGTAAAGTAAAGTAAAGTAAAGTAAAGTAAAGTAAAGTAAAGTAAAGTAAAGTAAAGTAAAGTAAAGTAAAGTAAAGTAAAGTAAAGTAAAGTAAAGTAAAGTAAAGTAAAGTAAAGTAAAGTAAAGTAAAGTAAAGTAAAGTAAAGTAAAGTAAAGTAAAGTAAAGTAAAGTAAAGTAAAGTAAAGTAAAGTAAAGTAAAGTAAAGTAAAGTAAAGTAAAGTAAAGTAAAGTAAAGTAAAGTAAAGTAAAGTAAAGTAAAGTAAAGTAAAGTAAAGTAAAGTAAAGTAAAGTAAAGTAAAGTAAAGTAAAGTAAAGTAAAGTAAAGTAAAGTAAAGTAAAGTAAAGTAAAGTAAAGTAAAGTAAAGTAAAGTAAAGTAAAGTAAAGTAAAGTAAAGTAAAGTAAAGTAAAGTAAAGTAAAGTAAAGTAAAGTAAAGTAAAGTAAAGTAAAGTAAAGTAAAGTAAAGTAAAGTAAAGTAAAGTAAAGTAAAGTAAAGTAAAGTAAAGTAAAGTAAAGTAAAGTAAAGTAAAGTAAAGTAAAGTAAAGTAAAGTAAAGTAAAGTAAAGTAAAGTAAAGTAAAGTAAAGTAAAGTAAAGTAAAGTAAAGTAAAGTAAAGTTGAATTGTATGTCGTGTTAACTACGGCGCAGATTACCGTGCACGGCAGAGATGGGACTCTTCCTCACTTTGTGTTTTCTGTTGGTCCAGGAAACCGTACATAACAGAATTTTGTTCTTGATTAACTGGCGGTCCAGTAGACCGTAGACGACAGTACTTGGGGTATTACCTTCATATTAATTACAAGTTGTCGGTCCAGGAAATCGTACACGAAAAACTCGATATGGTTTAGCTTCTGAAACAAAGATTAGTCAGCAGCTGTATCAAAAATTGAGAAGACTTCCGAAAAGTATACCTATATATAAACAACAAAACTGTTGTGCTTTCCCAATGAATGTTATACATACTTTAAGTATACACACTGCTGCAAATGGCTGTGAATTATTTACATTGTATGCAAAAATTTCATGTGATATAATTTCTTTATTTGTCATAAGGACAGATTAAAAGAGCTGACTTTGATTTATTTTACAAATTTAGTGTTGCCTATCATTTAGCCTTTTGACATGTGATTGTTTTATGCTCTTAAGGTTAATTTTGAGGAAATATATGTTGCCTATGTTCAGGCTAATCTAAGATGTTAACTATAATCTTAACATATTTGTTACAAACTCCCCCTCTGGCTACGATGACGTTTTGGCGAGTTGTCAGATTAAGTAAAGTAAAGTAAAGTAAAGTAAAGTAAAGTAAAGTAAAGTAAAGTAAAGTAAAGTAAAGTAAAGTAAAGTAAAGTAAAGTAAAGTAAAGTAAAGTAAAGTAAAGTAAAGTAAAGTAAAGTAAAGTAAAGTAAAGTAAAGTAAAGTAAAGTAAAGTAAAGTAAAGTAAAGTAAAGTAAAGTAAAGTAAAGTAAAGTAAAGTAAAGTAAAGTAAAGTAAAGTAAAGTAAAGTAAAGTAAAGTAAAGTAAAGTAAAGTAAAGTAAAGTAAAGTAAAGTAAAGTAAAGTAAAGTAAAGTAAAGTAAAGTAAAGTAAAGTAAAGTAAAGTAAAGTAAAGTAAAGTAAAGTAAAGTAAAGTAAAGTAAAGTAAAGTTAAGTAAAGTAAAGTAAAGTAAAGTAAAGTAAAGTAAAGTAAAGTAAAGTAAAGTAAAGTAAAGTAAAGTAAAGTAAAGTAAAGTAAAGTAAAGTAAAGTAAAGTAAAGTAAAGTAAAGTAAAGTAAAGTAAAGTAAAGTAAAGTAAAGTAAAGTAAAGTAAAGTAAAGTAAAGTAAAGTAAAGTAAAGTAAAGTTAAATTGTATGTCGTGTTAACTACGGCGCAGATTACCGTGCACGGCAGAGATGGGACTCTTCCTCACTTTGTGTTTTCTGTTGGTCCAGGAAACCGTACATAACAGAATTTTGTTCTTGATTAACTGGCGGTCCAGTAGACCGTAGACGACAGTACTTGGGGTATTACCTTCATATTAATTACAAGTTGTCGGTCCAGGAAATCGTACACGAAAAACTCGATATGGTTTAGCTTCTGAAACAAAGATTAGTCAGCAGCTGTATCAAAAATTGAGAAGACTTCCGAAAAGTATACCTATATATAAACAACAAAACTGTTGTGCTTTCCCAATGAATGTTATACATACTTTAAGTATACACACTGCTGCAAATGGCTGTGAATTATTTACATTGTATGCAAAAATTTCATGTGATATAATTTCTTTATTTGTCATAAGGACAGATTAAAAGAGCTGACTTTGATTTATTTTACAAATTTAGTGTTGCCTATCATTTAGCCTTTTGACATGTGATTGTTTTATGCTCTTAAGGTTAATTTTGAGGAAATATATGTTGCCTATGTTCAGGCTAATCTAAGATGTTAACTATAATCTTAACATATTTGTTACAAACTCCCCCTCTGGCTACGATGACGTTTTGGCGAGTTGTCAGATTAAGTAAAGTAAAGTAAAGTAAAGTAAAGTAAAGTAAAGTAAAGTAAAGTAAAGTAAAGTAAAGTAAAGTAAAGTAAAGTAAAGTAAAGTAAAGTAAAGTAAAGTAAAGTAAAGTAAAGTAAAGTAAAGTAAAGTAAAGTAAAGTAAAGTAAAGTAAAGTAAAGTAAAGTAAAGTAAAGTAAAGTAAAGTAAAGTAAAGTAAAGTAAAGTAAAGTAAAGTAAAGTAAAGTAAAGTAAAGTAAAGTAAAGTAAAGTAAAGTAAAGTAAAGTAAAGTAAAGTAAAGTAAAGTAAAGTAAAGTAAAGTAAAGTAAAGTAAAGTAAAGTAAAGTAAAGTAAAGTAAAGTAAAGTAAAGTAAAGTAAAGTAAAGTAAAGTAAAGTAAAGTAAAGTAAAGTAAAGTAAAGTAAAGTAAAGTAAAGTAAAGTAAAGTAAAGTAAAGTAAAGTAAAGTAAAGTAAAGTAAAGTAAAGTAAAGTAAAGTAAAGTAAAGTAAAGTAAAGTAAAGTAAAGTAAAGTAAAGTAAAGTAAAGTAAAGTAAAGTAAAGTAAAGTAAAGTAAAGTAAAGTAAAGTAAAGTAAAGTAAAGTAAAGTAAAGTAAAGTAAAGTAAAGTAAAGTAAAGTAAAGTAAAGTAAAGTAAAGTAAAGTAAAGTAAAGTAAAGTAAAGTTAAATTGTATGTCGTGTTAACTACGGCGCAGATTACCGTGCACGGCAGAGATGGGACTCTTCCTCACTTTGTGTTTTCTGTTGGTCCAGGAAACCGTACATAACAGAATTTTGTTCTTGATTAACTGGCGGTCCAGTAGACCGTAGACGACAGTACTTGGGGTATTACCTTCATAATAATTACAAGTTGTCGGTCCAGGAAATCGTACACGAAAAACTCGATATGGTTTAGCTTCTGAAACAAAGATTAGTCAGCAGCTGTATCAAAAATTGAGAAGACTTCCGAAAAGTATACCTATATATAAACAACAAAACTGTTGTGCTTTCCCAATAAATGTTATACATACTTTAAGTATACACACCGCTGCAAATGGCTGTGAATTATTTACATTGTATGCAAAAATTTCATGTGATATAATTTCTTTATTTGTCATAAGGACAGATTAAAAGAGCTGACTTTGATTTATTTTACAAATTTAGTGTTGCCTATCATTTAGCCTTTTGACATGTGATTGTTTTATGCTCTTAAGGTTAATTTTGAGGAAATATATGTTGCCTATGTTCAGGCTAATCTAAGATGTTAACTATAATCTTAACATATTTGTTACAAACTCCCCCTCTGGCTACGATGACGTTTTGGAGAGTTGTCAGATTAAGTAAAGTAAAGTAAAGTAAAGTAAAGTAAAGTAAAGTAAAGTAAAGTAAAGTAAAGTAAAGTAAAGTAAAGTAAAGTAAAGTAAAGTAAAGTAAAGTAAAGTAAAGTAAAGTAAAGTAAAGTAAAGTAAAGTAAAGTAAAGTAAAGTAAAGTAAAGTAAAGTAAAGTAAAGTAAAGTAAAGTAAAGTAAAGTAAAGTAAAGTAAAGTAAAGTAAAGTAAAGTAAAGTAAAGTAAAGTAAAGTAAAGTAAAGTAAAGTAAAGTAAAGTAAAGTAAAGTAAAGTAAAGTAAAGTAAAGTAAAGTAAAGTAAAGTAAAGTAAAGTAAAGTAAAGTAAAGTAAAGTAAAGTAAAGTAAAGTAAAGTAAAGTAAAGTAAAGTAAAGTAAAGTAAAGTAAAGTAAAGTAAAGTAAAGTAAAGTAAAGTAAAGTAAAGTAAAGTAAAGTAAAGTAAAGTAAAGTAAAGTAAAGTAAAGTAAAGTAAAGTAAAGTAAAGTAAAGTAAAGTAAAGTAAAGTAAAGTAAAGTAAAGTAAAGTAAAGTAAAGTAAAGTAAAGTAAAGTAAAGTAAAGTAAAGTAAAGTAAAGTAAAGTAAAGTAAAGTAAAGTAAAGTAAAGTAAAGTAAAGTAAAGTAAAGTAAAGTAAAGTAAAGTAAAGTAAAGTAAAGTAAAGTAAAGTAAAGTAAAGTAAAGTAAAGTAAAGTAAAGTAAAGTAAAGTAAAGTAAAGTAAAGTAAAGTAAAGTAAAGTAAAGTAAAGTAAAGTAAAGTAAAGTAAAGTAAAGTAAAGTAAAGTAAAGTAAAGTAAAGTAAAGTAAAGTAAAGTAAAGTAAAGTAAAGTAAAGTAAAGTAAAGTAAAGTAAAGTAAAGTAAAGTAAAGTAAAGTAAAGTAAAGTAAAGTAAAGTAAAGTAAAGTAAAGTAAAGTAAAGTAAAGTAAAGTAAAGTAAAGTAAAGTAAAGTAAAGTAAAGTAAAGTAAAGTAAAGTAAAGTAAAGTAAAGTAAAGTAAAGTAAAGTAAAGTAAAGTAAAGTAAAGTAAAGTAAAGTAAAGTAAAGTAAAGTAAAGTAAAGTAAAGTAAAGTAAAGTAAAGTAAAGTAAAGTAAAGTAAAGTAAAGTAAAGTAAAGTAAAGTAAAGTAAAGTAAAGTAAAGTAAAGTAAAGTAAAGTAAAGTAAAGTAAAGTAAAGTAAAGTAAAGTAAAGTAAAGTAAAGTAAAGTAAAGTAAAGTAAAGTAAAGTAAAGTAAAGTAAAGTAAAGTAAAGTAAAGTAAAGTAAAGTAAAGTAAAGTAAAGTAAAGTAAAGTAAAGTAAAGTAAAGTAAAGTAAAGTAAAGTAAAGTAAAGTAAAGTAAAGTAAAGTAAAGTAAAGTAAAGTAAAGTTGAATTGTATGTCGTGTTAACTACGGCGCAGATTACCGTGCACGGCAGAGATGGGACTCTTCCTCACTTTGTGTTTTCTGTTGGTCCAGGAAACCGTACATAACAGAATTTTGTTCTTGATTAACTGGCGGTCCAGTAGACCGTAGACGACAGTACTTGGGATATTACCTTCATATTAATTACAAGTTGTCGGTCCAGGAAATCGTACACGAAAAACTCGATATGGTTTAGCTTCTGAAACAAAGATTAGTCAGCAGCTGTATCAAAAATTGAGAAGACTTCCGAAAAGTATACCTATATATAAACAACAAAACTGTTGTGCTTTCCCAATGAATGTTATACATACTTTAAGTATACACACTGCTGCAAATGGCTGTGAATTATTTACATTGTATGCAAAAATTTCATGTGATATAATTTCTTTATTTGTCATAAGGACAGATTAAAAGAGCTGACTTTGATTTATTTTACAAATTTAGTGTTGCCTATCATTTAGCCTTTTGACATGTGATTGTTTTATGCTCTTAAGGTTAATTTTGAGGAAATATATGTTGCCTATGTTCAGGCTAATCTAAGATGTTAACTATAATCTTAACATATTTGTTACAAACTCCCCCTCTGGCTACGATGACGTTTTGGAGAGTTGTCAGATTAAGTAAAGTAAAGTAAAGTAAAGTAAAGTAAAGTAAAGTAAAGTAAAGTAAAGTAAAGTAAAGTAAAGTAAAGTAAAGTAAAGTAAAGTAAAGTAAAGTAAAGTAAAGTAAAGTAAAGTAAAGTAAAGTAAAGTAAAGTAAAGTAAAGTAAAGTAAAGTAAAGTAAAGTAAAGTAAAGTAAAGTAAAGTAAAGTAAAGTAAAGTAAAGTAAAGTAAAGTAAAGTAAAGTAAAGTAAAGTAAAGTAAAGTAAAGTAAAGTAAAGTAAAGTAAAGTAAAGTAAAGTAAAGTAAAGTAAAGTAAAGTAAAGTAAAGTAAAGTAAAGTAAAGTAAAGTAAAGTAAAGTAAAGTAAAGTAAAGTAAAGTAAAGTAAAGTAAAGTAAAGTAAAGTAAAGTAAAGTAAAGTAAAGTAAAGTAAAGTAAAGTAAAGTAAAGTTAAGTAAAGTAAAGTAAAGTAAAGTAAAGTAAAGTAAAGTAAAGTAAAGTAAAGTAAAGTAAAGTAAAGTAAAGTAAAGTAAAGTAAAGTAAAGTAAAGTAAAGTAAAGTAAAGTAAAGTAAAGTAAAGTAAAGTAAAGTAAAGTAAAGTAAAGTAAAGTAAAGTTAAATTGTATGTCGTGTTAACTACGGCGCAGATTACCGTGCACGGCAGAGATGGGACTCTTCCTCACTTTGTGTTTTCTGTTGGTCCAGGAAACCGTACATAACAGAATTTTGTTCTTGATTAACTGGCGGTCCAGTAGACCGTAGACGACAGTACTTGGGGTATTACCTTCATATTAATTACAAGTTGTCGGTCCAGGAAATCGTACACGAAAAACTCGATATGGTTTAGCTTCTGAAACAAAGATTAGTCAGCAGCTGTATCAAAAATTGAGAAGACTTCCGAAAAGTATACCTATATATAAACAACAAAACTGTTGTGCTTTCCCAATGAATGTTATACATACTTTAAGTATACACACTGCTGCAAATGGCTGTGAATTATTTACATTGTATGCAAAAATTTCATGTGATATAATTTCTTTATTTGTCATAAGGACAGATTAAAAGAGCTGACTTTGATTTATTTTACAAATTTAGTGTTGCCTATCATTTAGCCTTTTGACATGTGATTGTTTTATGCTCTTAAGGTTAATTTTGAGGAAATATATGTTGCCTATGTTCAGGCTAATCTAAGATGTTAACTATAATCTTAACATATTTGTTACAAACTCCCCCTCTGGCTACGATGACGTTTTGGCGAGTTGTCAGATTAAGTAAAGTAAAGTAAAGTAAAGTAAAGTAAAGTAAAGTAAAGTAAAGTAAAGTAAAGTAAAGTAAAGTAAAGTAAAGTAAAGTAAAGTAAAGTAAAGTAAAGTAAAGTAAAGTAAAGTAAAGTAAAGTAAAGTAAAGTAAAGTAAAGTAAAGTAAAGTAAAGTAAAGTAAAGTAAAGTAAAGTAAAGTAAAGTAAAGTAAAGTAAAGTAAAGTAAAGTAAAGTAAAGTAAAGTAAAGTAAAGTAAAGTAAAGTAAAGTAAAGTAAAGTAAAGTAAAGTAAAGTAAAGTAAAGTAAAGTAAAGTAAAGTAAAGTAAAGTAAAGTAAAGTAAAGTAAAGTAAAGTAAAGTAAAGTAAAGTAAAGTAAAGTAAAGTAAAGTAAAGTAAAGTAAAGTAAAGTAAAGTAAAGTAAAGTAAAGTAAAGTAAAGTAAAGTAAAGTAAAGTAAAGTAAAGTAAAGTAAAGTAAAGTAAAGTAAAGTAAAGTAAAGTAAAGTAAAGTAAAGTAAAGTAAAGTAAAGTAAAGTAAAGTAAAGTAAAGTAAAGTAAAGTAAAGTAAAGTAAAGTTAAATTGTATGTCGTGTTAACTACGGCGCAGATTACCGTGCACGGCAGAGATGGGACTCTTCCTCACTTTGTGTTTTCTGTTGGTCCAGGAAACCGTACATAACAGAATTTTGTTCTTGATTAACTGGCGGTCCAGTAGACCGTAGACGACAGTACTTGGGGTATTACCTTCATATTAATTACAAGTTGTCGGTCCAGGAAATCGTACACGAAAAACTCGATATGGTTTAGCTTCTGAAACAAAGATTAGTCAGCAGCTGTATCAAAAATTGAGAAGACTTCCGAAAAGTATACCTATATATAAACAACAAAACTGTTGTGCTTTCCCAATGAATGTTATACATACTTTAAGTATACACACTGCTGCAAATGGCTGTGAATTATTTACATTGTATGCAAAAATTTCATGTGATATAATTTCTTTATTTGTCATAAGGACAGATTAAAAGAGCTGACTTTGATTTATTTTACAAATTTAGTGTTGCCTATCATTTAGCCTTTTGACATGTGATTGTTTTATGCTCTTAAGGTTAATTTTGAGGAAATATATGTTGCCTATGTTCAGGCTAATCTAAGATGTTAACTATAATCTTAACATATTTGTTACAAACTCCCCCTCTGGCTACGATGACGTTTTGGCGAGTTGTCAGATTAAGTAAAGTAAAGTAAAGTAAAGTAAAGTAAAGTAAAGTAAAGTAAAGTAAAGTAAAGTAAAGTAAAGTAAAGTAAAGTAAAGTAAAGTAAAGTAAAGTAAAGTAAAGTAAAGTAAAGTAAAGTAAAGTAAAGTAAAGTAAAGTAAAGTAAAGTAAAGTAAAGTAAAGTAAAGTAAAGTAAAGTAAAGTAAAGTAAAGTAAAGTAAAGTAAAGTAAAGTAAAGTAAAGTAAAGTAAAGTAAAGTAAAGTAAAGTAAAGTAAAGTAAAGTAAAGTAAAGTAAAGTAAAGTAAAGTAAAGTAAAGTAAAGTAAAGTAAAGTAAAGTAAAGTAAAGTAAAGTAAAGTAAAGTAAAGTAAAATAAAGTAAAGTAAAGTAAAGTAAAGTAAAGTAAAGTAAAGTAAAGTAAAGTAAAGTAAAGTAAAGTAAAGTAAAGTAAAGTAAAGTAAAGTAAAGTAAAGTAAAGTAAAGTAAAGTAAAGTAAAGTAAAGTAAAGTAAAGTAAAGTAAAGTAAAGTAAAGTAAAGTAAAGTAAAGTAAAGTAAAGTAAAGTAAAGTAAAGTAAAGTAAAGTAAAGTAAAGTAAAGTAAAGTAAAGTAAAGTAAAGTAAAGTAAAGTAAAGTAAAGTAAAGTAAAGTAAAGCAAAGCAAAGTAAAGTAAAGTAAAGTAAAGTAAAGTAAAGTAAAGTAAAGCAAAAGAAAAGTAAAGTAAAGTAAAGCAAAAGAAAAGTAAAGTAAAGTAAAGCAAAAGAAAAGTAAAGTAAAGTAAAGTAAAGTAAAGTAAAGTAAAGTAAAGTAAAGTAAAGTAAAGTAAAGTAAAGTAAAGTAAAGTAAAGTAAAGTAAAGTAAAGTAAAGTAAAGTAAAGTAAAGTAAAGTAAAGTAAAGTAAAGTAAAGTAAAGTAAAGTAAAGTAAAGTAAAGTAAAGTAAAGTAAAGTAAAGTAAAGTAAAGTAAAGTAAAGTAAAGTAAAGTAAAGTAAAGTAAAGTAAAGTAAAGTAAAGTAAAGTAAAGTAAAGTAAAGTAAAGTAAAGTAAAGTAAAGTAAAGTAAAGTAAAGTAAAGTAAAGTAAAGTAAAGTAAAGTAAAGTAAAGTAAAGTAAAGTAAAGTAAAGTAAAGTAAAGTAAAGTAAAGTAAAGTAAAGTAAAGTAAAGTAAAGTAAAGTAAAGTAAAGTAAAGTAAAGTAAAGTAAAGTAAAGTAAAGTAAAGTAAAGTAAAGTAAAGTAAAGTAAAGTAAAGTAAAGTAAAGTAAAGTAAAGTAAAGTAAAGTAAAGTAAAGTAAAGTAAAGTAAAGTAAAGTAAAGTAAAGTAAAGTAAAGTAAAGTAAAGTAAAGTAAAGTAAAGTAAAGTAAAGTAAAGTAAAGTAAAGTAAAGTAAAGTAAAGTAAAGTAAAGTAAAGTAAAGTAAAGTAAAGTAAAGTAAAGTAAAGTAAAGTAAAGTAAAGTAAAGTAAAGTAAAGTAAAGTAAAGTAAAGTAAAGTAAAGTAAAGTAAAGTAAAGTAAAGTAAAGTAAAGTAAAGTAAAGTAAAGTAAAGTAAAGTAAAGTAAAGTAAAGTAAAGTAAAGTAAAGTAAAGTAAAGTAAAGTAAAGTAAAGTAAAGTAAAGTAAAGTAAAGTAAAGTAAAGTAAAGTAAAGTAAAGTAAAGTAAAGTAAAGTAAAGTAAAGTAAAGTAAAGTAAAGTAAAGTAAAGTAAAGTAAAGTAAAGTAAAGTAAAGTAAAGTAAAGTAAAGTAAAGTAAAGTAAAGTAAAGTAAAGTAAAGTAAAGTAAAGTAAAGTAAAGTAAAGTAAAGTAAAGTAAAGTAAAGTAAAGTAAAGTAAAGTAAAGTAAAGTAAAGTAAAGTAAAGTAAAGTAAAGTAAAGTAAAGTAAAGTAAAGTAAAGTAAAGTAAAGTAAAGTAAAGTAAAGTAAAGTAAAGTAAAGTAAAGTAAAGTAAAGTAAAGTAAAGTAAAGTAAAGTAAAGTAAAGTAAAGTAAAGTAAAGTAAAGTAAAGTAAAGTAAAGTAAAGTAAAGTAAAGTAAAGTAAAGTAAAGTAAAGTAAAGTAAAGTAAAGTAAAGTAAAGTAAAGTAAAGTAAAGTAAAGTAAAGTAAAGTAAAGTAAAGTAAAGTAAAGTAAAGTAAAGTAAAGTAAAGTAAAGTAAAGTAAAGTAAAGTAAAGTAAAGTAAAGTAAAGTAAAGTAAAGTAAAGTAAAGTAAAGTAAAGTAAAGTTAAATTGTATGTCGTGTTAACTACGGCGCAGATTACCGTGCACGGCAGAGATGGGACTCTTCCTCACTTTGTGTTTTCTGTTGGTCCAGGAAACCGTACATAACAGAATTTTGTTCTTGATTAACTGGCGGTCCAGTAGACCGTAGACGACAGTACTTGGGGTATTACCTTCATAATAATTACAAGTTGTCGGTCCAGGAAATCGTACACGAAAAACTCGATATGGTTTAGCTTCTGAAACAAAGATTAGTCAGCAGCTGTATCAAAAATTGAGAAGACTTCCGAAAAGTATACCTATATATAAACAACAAAACTGTTGTGCTTTCCCAATAAATGTTATACATACTTTAAGTATACACACTGCTGCAAATGGCTGTGAATTATTTACATTGTATGCAAAAATTTCATGTGATATAATTTCTTTATTTGTCATAAGGACAGATTAAAAGAGCTGACTTTGATTTATTTTACAAATTTAGTGTTGCCTATCATTTAGCCTTTTGACATGTGATTGTTTTATGGTCTTAACGTTAATTTTGAGGAAATATATGTTGCCTATGTTCAGGCTTATCTAAGATGTTAACTATAATCTTAACATATTTGTTACAAACTCCCCCTCTGGCTACGATGACGTTTTGGCGAGTTGTCAGATTAAGTAAAGTAAAGTAAAGTAAAGTAAAGTAAAGTAAAGTAAAGTAAAGTAAAGTAAAGTAAAGTAAAGTAAAGTAAAGTAAAGTAAAGTAAAGTAAAGTAAAGTAAAGTAAAGTAAAGTAAAGTAAAGTAAAGTAAAGTAAAGTAAAGTAAAGTAAAGTAAAGTAAAGTAAAGTAAAGTAAAGTAAAGTAAAGGAAAGTAAAGTAAAGTAAAGTAAAGTAAAGTAAAGGAAAGTAAAGTAAAGTAAAGTAAAGTAAAGTAAAGTAAAGTAAAGTAAAGTAAAGTAAAGTAAAGTAAAGTAAAGTAAAGTAAAGTAAAGTAAAGTAAAGTAAAGTAAAGTAAAGTAAAGTAAAGTAAAGTAAAGTAAAGTAAAGTAAAGTAAAGTAAAGTAAAGTAAAGTAAAGTAAAGTAAAGTAAAGTAAAGTAAAGTAAAGTAAAGTAAAGTAAAGTAAAGTAAAGTAAAGTAAAGTAAAGTAAAGTAAAGTAAAGTAAAGTAAAGTAAAGTAAAGTAAAGTAAAGTAAAGTAAAGTAAAGTAAAGTAAAGTAAAGTAAAGTAAAGTAAAGTAAAGTAAAGTAAAGTAAAGTAAAGTAAAGTAAAGTAAAGTAAAGTAAAGTAAAGTAAAGTAAAGTAAAGTAAAGTAAAGTAAAGTAAAGTAAAGTAAAGTAAAGTAAAGTAAAGTAAAGTAAAGTAAAGTAAAGTAAAGTAAAGTAAAGTAAAGTAAAGTAAAGTAAAGTAAAGTAAAGTAAAGTAAAGTAAAGTAAAGTAAAGTAAAGTAAAGTAAAGTAAAGTAAAGTAAAGTAAAGTAAAGTAAAGTAAAGTAAAGTAAAGTAAAGTAAAGTAAAGTAAAGTAAAGTAAAGTAAAGTAAAGTAAAGTAAAGTAAAGTAAAGTAAAGTAAAGTAAAGTAAAGTAAAGTAAAGTAAAGTAAAGTAAAGTAAAGTAAAGTAAAGTAAAGTAAAGTAAAGTAAAGTAAAGTAAAGTAAAGTAAAGTAAAGTAAAGTAAAGTAAAGTAAAGTAAAGTAAAGTAAAGTAAAGTAAAGTAAAGTAAAGTAAAGTAAAGTAAAGTAAAGTAAAGTAAAGTAAAGTAAAGTAAAGTAAAGTAAAGTAAAGTAAAGTAAAGTAAAGTAAAGTAAAGTAAAGTAAAGTAAAGTAAAGTAAAGTAAAGTAAAGTAAAGTAAAGTAAAGTAAAGTAAAGTAAAGTAAAGTAAAGTAAAGTAAAGTAAAGTAAAGTAAAGTAAAGTAAAGTAAAGTAAAGTAAAGTAAAGTAAAGTAAAGTAAAGTAAAGTAAAGTAAAGTAAAGTAAAGTAAAGTAAAGTAAAGTAAAGTAAAGTAAAGTAAAGTAAAGTAAAGTAAAGTAAAGTAAAGTAAAGTAAAGTAAAGTAAAGTAAAGTAAAGTAAAGTAAAGTAAAGTAAAGTAAAGTAAAGTAAAGTAAAGTAAAGTAAAGTAAAGTAAAGTAAAGTAAAGTAAAGTAAAGTAAAGTAAAGTAAAGTAAAGTAAAGTAAAGTAAAGTAAAGTAAAGTAAAGTAAAGTAAAGTAAAGTAAAGTAAAGTAAAGTAAAGTAAAGTAAAGTAAAGTAAAGTAAAGTAAAGTAAAGTAAAGTAAAGTAAAGTAAAGTAAAGTAAAGTAAAGTAAAGTAAAGTAAAGTAAAGTAAAGTAAAGTAAAGTAAAGTAAAGTAAAGTAAAGTAAAGTAAAGTAAAGTAAAGTAAAGTAAAGTAAAGTAAAGTAAAGTAAAGTAAAGTAAAGTAAAGTAAAGTAAAGTAAAGTAAAGTAAAGTAAAGTAAAGTAAAGTAAAGTAAAGTAAAGTAAAGTAAAGTAAAGTAAAGTAAAGTAAAGTAAAGTAAAGTAAAGTAAAGTAAAGTAAAGTAAAGTAAAGTAAAGTAAAGTAAAGTAAAGTAAAGTAAAGTAAAGTAAAGTAAAGTAAAGTAAAGTAAAGTAAAGTAAAGTAAAGTAAAGTAAAGTAAAGTAAAGTAAAGTAAAGTAAAGTAAAGTAAAGTAAAGTAAAGTAAAGTAAAGTAAAGTAAAGTAAAGTAAAGTAAAGTAAAGTAAAGTAAAGTAAAGTAAAGTAAAGTAAAGTAAAGTAAAGTAAAGTAAAGTAAAGTAAAGTAAAGTAAAGTAAAGTAAAGTAAAGTAAAGTAAAGTAAAGTAAAGTAAAGTAAAGTAAAGTAAAGTAAAGTAAAGTAAAGTAAAGTAAAGTAAAGTAAAGTAAAGTAAAGTAAAGTAAAGTAAAGTAAAGTAAAGTAAAGTAAAGTAAAGTAAAGTAAAGTAAAGTAAAGTAAAGTAAAGTAAAGTAAAGTAAAGTAAAGTAAAGTAAAGTAAAGTAAAGTAAAGTAAAGTAAAGTAAAGTAAAGTAAAGTAAAGTAAAGTAAAGTAAAGTAAAGTAAAGTAAAGTAAAGTAAAGTAAAGTAAAGTAAAGTAAAGTAAAGTAAAGTAAAGTAAAGTAAAGTAAAGTAAAGTAAAGTAAAGTAAAGTAAAGTAAAGTAAAGTAAAGTAAAGTAAAGTAAAGTAAAGTAAAGTAAAGTAAAGTAAAGTAAAGTAAAGTAAAGTAAAGTAAAGTAAAGTAAAGTAAAGTAAAGTAAAGTAAAGTAAAGTAAAGTAAAGTAAAGTAAAGTAAAGTAAAGTAAAGTAAAGTAAAGTAAAGTAAAGTAAAGTAAAGTAAAGTAAAGTAAAGTAAAGTAAAGTAAAGTAAAGTAAAGTAAAGTAAAGTAAAGTAAAGTAAAGTAAAGTAAAGTAAAGTAAAGTAAAGTAAAGTAAAGTAAAGTAAAGTAAAGTAAAGTAAAGTAAAGTAAAGTAAAGTAAAGTAAAGTAAAGTAAAGTAAAGTAAAGTAAAGTAAAGTAAAGTAAAGTAAAGTAAAGTAAAGTAAAGTAAAGTAAAGTAAAGTAAAAGTAAAGTAAAGTAAAGTAAAGTAAAGTAAAGTAAAGTAAAGTAAAGTAAAGTAAAGTAAAGTAAAGTAAAGTAAAGTAAAGTAAAGTAAAGTAAAGTAAAGTAAAGTAAAGTAAAGTAAAGTAAAGTAAAGTAAAGTAAAGTAAAGTAAAGTAAAGTAAAGTAAAGTAAAGTAAAGTAAAGTAAAGTAAAGTAAAGTAAAGTAAAGTAAAGTAAAGTAAAGTAAAGTAAAGTAAAGTAAAGTAAAGTAAAGTAAAGTAAAGTAAAGTAAAGTAAAGTAAAGTAAAGTAAAGTAAAGTAAAGTAAAGTAAAGTAAAGTAAAGTAAAGTAAAGTAAAGTAAAGTAAAGTAAAGTAAAGTAAAGTAAAGTAAAGTAAAGTAAAGTAAAGTAAAGTAAAGTAAAGTAAAGTAAAGTAAAGTAAAGTAAAGTAAAGTAAAGTAAAGTAAAGTAAAGTAAAGTAAAGTAAAGTAAAGTAAAGTAAAGTAAAGTAAAGTAAAGTAAAGTAAAGTAAAGTAAAGTAAAGTAAAGTAAAGTAAAGTAAAGTAAAGTAAAGTAAAGTAAAGTAAAGTAAAGTAAAGTAAAGTAAAGTAAAGTAAAGTAAAGTAAAGTAAAGTAAAGTAAAGTAAAGTAAAGTAAAGTAAAGTAAAGTAAAGTAAAGTAAAGTAAAGTAAAGTAAAGTAAAGTAAAGTAAAGTAAAGTAAAGTAAAGTAAAGTAAAGTAAAGTAAAGTAAAGTAAAGTAAAGTAAAGTAAAGTAAAGTAAAGTAAAGTAAAGTAAAGTAAAGTAAAGTAAAGTAAAGTAAAGTAAAGTAAAGTAAAGTAAAGTAAAGTAAAGTAAAGTAAAGTAAAGTAAAGTAAAGTAAAGTAAAGTAAAGTAAAGTAAAGTAAAGTAAAGTAAAGTAAAATAAAATAAAGCAAAGTAAACTAAAGTAAAGTAAAGTAAAGTAAAGTAAAGTAAAGTAAAGTAAAGTAAAGTAAAGTAAAGTAAAGTAAAGTAAAGTAAAGTAAAGTAAAGTAAAGTAAAGTAAAGTAAAGTAAAGTAAAGTAAAGTAAAGTAAAGTAAAGTAAAGTAAAGTAAAGTAAAGTAAAGTAAAGTAAAGTAAAGTAAAGTAAAGTAAAGTAAAGTAAAGTAAAGTAAAGTAAAGTAAAGTAAAGTAAAGTAAAGTAAAGTAAAGTAAAGTAAAGTAAAGTAAAGTAAAGTAAAGTAAAGTAAAGTAAAGTAAAGTGAATTAAAGTAAAGTAAAGTAAAGTAAAGTAAAGTAAAGTAAAGTAAAGTAAAGTAAAGTGAATTAAAGTAAAGTAAAGTAAAGTAAAGTAAAGTAAAGTAAAGTAAAGTAAAGTAAAGTTAAGTAAAGTAAAGTAAAGTAAAGTAAAGTAAAGTAAAGCAAAGTAAAGTAAAGTAAAGTGAATTAAAGTAAAGTAAAGTAAAGTAAAGTAAAGTAAAGTAAAGTAAAGTGAATTAAAGTAAAGTAAAGTAAAGTAAAGTAAAGTAAAGTAAAGTAAAGTAAAGTAAAGTTAAGTAAAGTAAAGTAAAGTAAAGTAAAGTAAAGTAAAGTAATGTAAAGTAAAGTAAAGTAAAGTAAAGTAAAGTAAAGTAAAGTAAAGTAAAGTAAAGTAAAGTAAAGTAAAGTAAAGTAAAGTAAAGTAAAGTAAAGTAAAGTAAAGTAAAGTAAAGTAAAGTAAAGTAAAGTAAAGTAAAGTAAAGTAAAGTAAAGTAAAGTAAAGTAAAGTAAAGTAAAGTAAAGTAAAGTTAAATTGTATGTCGTGTTAACTACGGCGCAGATTACCGTGCACGGCAGAGATGGGACTCTTCCTCACTTTGTGTTTTCTGTTGGTCCAGGAAACCGTACATAACAGAATTTTGTTCTTGATTAACTGGCGGTCCAGTAGACCGTAGACGACAGTAGTTGGGGTATTACCTTCATATTAATTACAAGTTGTCGGTCCAGGAAATCGTACACGAAAAACTCGATATGGTTTAGCTTCTGAAACAAAGATTAGTCAGCAGCTGTATCAAAAATTGAGAAGACTTCCGAAAAGTATACCTATATATAAACAACAAAACTGTTGTGCTTTCCCAATGAATGTTATACATACTTTAAGTATACACACTGCTGCAAATGGCCTTTAAGTATACACACTGCTGCAAATGGCTGTGAATTATTTACATTGTATGCAAAAATTTCATGTGATATAATTTCTTTATTTGTCATAAGGACAGATTAAAAGAGCTGACTTTGATTTATTTTACAAATTTAGTGTTGCCTATCATTTAGCCTTTTGACATGTGATTGTTTTATGCTCTTAAGGTTAATTTTGAGGAAATATATGTTGCCTATGTTCAGGCTAATCTAAGATGTTAACTATAATCTTAACATATTTGTTACAAACTCCCCCTCTGGCTACGATGACGTTTTGGCGAGTTGTCAGATTAAGTAAAGTAAAGTAAAGTAAAGTAAAGTAAAGTAAAGTAAAGTAAAGTAAAGTAAAGTAAAGTAAAGTAAAGTAAAGTAAAGTAAAGTAAAGTAAAGTAAAGTAAAGTAAAGTAAAGTAAAGTAAAGTAAAGTAAAGTAAAGTAAAGTAAAGTAAAGTAAAGTAAAGTAAAGTAAAGTAAAGTAAAGTAAAGTAAAGTAAAGTAAAGTAAAGTAAAGTAAAGTAAAGTAAAGTAAAGTAAAGTAAAGTAAAGTAAAGTAAAGTAAAGTAAAGTAAAGTAAAGTAAAGTAAAGTAAAGTAAAGTAAAGTAAAGTAAAGTAAAGTAAAGTAAAGTAAAGTAAAGTAAAGTAAAGTAAAGTAAAGTAAAGTAAAGTAAAGTAAAGTAAAGTAAAGTAAAGTAAAGTAAAGTAAAGTAAAGTAAAGTAAAGTAAAGTAAAGTAAAGTAAAGTAAAGTAAAGTAAAGTAAAGTAAAGTAAAGTAAAGTAAAGTAAAGTAAAGTAAAGTAAAGTAAAGTAAAGTAAAGTAAAGTAAAGTAAAGTAAAGTAAAGTAAAGTAAAGTAAAGTAAAGTAAAGTAAAGTAAAGTAAAGTAAAGTAAAGTAAAGTAAAGTAAAGTAAAGTAAAGTAAAGTAAAGTAAAGTAAAGTAAAGTAAAGTAAAGTAAAGTAAAGTAAAGTAAAGTAAAGTAAAGTAAAGTAAAGTAAAGTAAAGTAAAGTAAAGTAAAGTAAAGTAAAGTAAAGTAAAGTAAAGTAAAGTAAAGTAAAGTAAAGTAAAGTAAAGTAAAGTAAAGTAAAGTAAAGTAAAGTAAAGTAAAGTAAAGTAAAGTAAAGTAAAGTAAAGTAAAGTAAAGTAAAGTAAAGTAAAGTAAAGTAAAGTAAAGTAAAGTAAAGTAAAGTAAAGTAAAGTAAAGTAAAGTAAAGTAAAGTAAAGTAAAGTAAAGTAAAGTAAAGTAAAGTAAAGTAAAGTAAAGTAAAGTAAAGTAAAGTAAAGTAAAGTAAAGTAAAGTAAAGTAAAGTAAAGTAAAGTAAAGTAAAGTAAAGTAAAGTAAAGTAAAGTAAAGTAAAGTAAAGTAAAGTAAAGTAAAGTAAAGTAAAGTAAAGTAAAGTAAAGTAAAGTAAAGTAAAGTAAAGTAAAGTAAAGTAAAGTAAAGTAAAGTAAAGTAAAGTAAAGTAAAGTAAAGTAAAGTAAAGTAAAGTAAAGTAAAGTAAAGTAAAGTAAAGTAAAGTAAAGTAAAGTAAAGTAAAGTAAAGTAAAGTAAAGTAAAGTAAAGTAAAGTAAAGTAAAGTAAAGTAAAGTAAAGTAAAGTAAAGTAAAGTAAAGTAAAGTAAAGTAAAGTAAAGTAAAGTAAAGTAAAGTAAAGTAAAGTAAAGTAAAGTAAAGTAAAGTAAAGTAAAGTAAAGTAAAGTAAAGTAAAGTAAAGTAAAGTAAAGTAAAGTAAAGTAAAGTAAAGTAAAGTAAAGTAAAGTAAAGTAAAGTAAAGTAAAGTAAAGTAAAGTAAAGTAAAGTAAAGTAAAGTAAAGTAAAGTAAAGTAAAGTAAAGTAAAGTAAAGTAAAGTAAAGTAAAGTAAAGTAAAGTAAAGTAAAGTAAAGTAAAGTAAAGTAAAGTAAAGTAAAGTAAAGTAAAGTAAAGTAAAGTAAAGTAAAGTAAAGTAAAGTAAAGTAAAGTAAAGTAAAGTAAAGTAAAGTAAAGTAAAGTAAAGTAAAGTAAAGTAAAGTAAAGTAAAGTAAAGTAAAGTAAAGTAAAGTAAAGTAAAGTAAAGTAAAGTAAAGTAAAGTAAAGTAAAGTAAAGTAAAGTAAAGTAAAGTAAAGTAAAGTAAAGTAAAGTAAAGTAAAGTAAAGTAAAGTAAAGTAAAGTAAAGTAAAGTAAAGTAAAGTAAAGTAAAGTAAAGTAAAGTAAAGTAAAGTAAAGTAAAGTAAAGTAAAGTAAAGTAAAGTAAAGTAAAGTAAAGTAAAGTAAAGTAAAGTAAAGTAAAGTAAAGTAAAGTAAAGTAAAGTAAAGTAAAGTAAAGTAAAGTAAAGTAAAGTAAAGTAAAGTAAAGTAAAGTAAAGTAAAGTAAAGTAAAGTAAAGTAAAGTAAAGTAAAGTAAAGTAAAGTAAAGTAAAGTAAAGTAAAGTAAAGTAAAGTAAAGTAAAGTAAAGTAAAGTAAAGTAAAGTAAAGTAAAGTAAAGTAAAGTAAAGTAAAGTAAAGTAAAGTAAAGTAAAGTAAAGTAAAGTAAAGTAAAGTAAAGTAAAGTAAAGTAAAGTAAAGTAAAGTAAAGTAAAGTAAAGTAAAGTTAAATTGTATGTCGAATTTTGTTCTTGATTAACTGGCGGTCCAGTAGACCGTAGACGACAGTACTTGGGGTATTACCTTCATAATAATTACAAGTTGTCGGTCCAGGAAATCGTACACGAAAAACTCGATATGGTTTAGCTTCTGAAACAAAGATTAGTCAGCAGCTGTATCAGAAATTGAGAAGACTTCCGAAAAGTATACCTATATATAAACAACAAAACTGTTGTGCTTTCCCAATGAATGTTTAAATTTTATTTTCATCCTTTAAGTATACACACTGCTGCAAATGGCTGTGAATTATTTACATTGTATGCAAAAATTTCATGTGATATAATTTCTTTATTTGTCATAAGGACAGATAAAAAGAGCTGACTTTGATTTATTTTACAAATTTAGTGTTGCCTATCATTTAGCCTTTTGACATGTGATTGTTTTATGCTCTTAAGGTTAATTTTGAGGAAATATATGTTGCCTATGTTCAGGCTAATCTAAGATGTTAACTATAATCTTAACATATTTGTTACAAACTCCCCCTCTGGCTACGATGACGTTTTGGCGAGTTGTCAGATTAAGTAAAGTAAAGTAAAGTAAAGTAAAGTAAAGTAAAGTAAAGTTAAGTAAAGTAAAGTAAAGTAAAGTAAAGTAAAGTAAAGTTAAGTAAAGTAAAGTAAAGTAAAGTAAAGTAAAGTAAAGTAAAGTAAAGTAAAGTAAAGTAAAGTAAAGTAAAGTAAAGTAAAGTAAAGTAAAGTAAAGTAAAGTAAAGTAAAGTAAAGTAAAGTAAAGTAAAGTAAAGTAAAGTAAAGTAAAGTAAAGTAAAGTAAAGTAAAGTAAAGTAAAGTAAAGTAAAGTAAAGTAAAGTAAAGTAAAGTAAAGTAAAGTAAAGTAAAGTAAAGTAAAGTAAAGTAAAGTGAAGTAAAGTAAAGTAAAGTAAAGTAAAGTAAAGTAAAGTGAAGTAAAGTAAAGTAAAGTAAAGTAAAGTAAAGTAAAGTAAAGTAAAGTAAAGTAAAGTAAAGTAAAGTAAAGTAAAGTAAAGTAAAGTAAAGTAAAGTAAAGTAAAGTAAAGTAAAGTAAAGTAAAGTAAAGTAAAGTAAAGTAAAGTAAAGTAAAGTAAAGTAAAGTAAAGTAAAGTAAAGTAAAGTAAAGTAAAGTAAAGTAAAGTAAAGTAAAGTAAAGTAAAGTAAAGTAAAGTAAAGTAAAGTAAAGCAAAGTAAAGTAAAATTGTATGTCGTGTTGACTGTCGGCCCAGATTACCGTGCACGGCAGAGATGGGACTCTTCCTCACTTTGTGTTTTCTGTTGGTCCAGGAAAGGAAACCGTACATAACAGAATTTTGTTCTTGATTAACTGGCGGTCCAGTAGACCGTAGACGACAGTACTTGGGGTATTACCTTCATAATAATTACAAGTTGTCGGTCCAGGAAATCGTACACGAAAACCTCGATATGGTTTAGCTTCTGAAACAAAGATTAGTCAGCAGCTGTATCAAAAATTGAGAAGACTTCCGAAAAGTATACCTATATATAAACAACAAAACTGTTGTGCTTTCCCAATGAATGTTTAAATTTTATTTTCATCCTTTAAGTATACACACTGCTGCAAATGGCTGTGAATTATTTACATTGTAAGCAAAAATTTCATGTGATATAATTTCTTTATTTGTCATAAGGACAGATAAAAAGAGCTGACTTTGATTTATTTTACAAAATTAGTGTTGCCTATCATTTAGCCTTTTGACATGTGATTGTTTTATGCTCTTAAGGTTAATTTTGAGGAAATATATGTTGCCTATGTTCAGGCTAATCTAAGATGTTAACTATAATCTTAACATATTTGTTACAAACTCCCCCTCTGGCTACGATGACGTTTTGGCGAGTTGTCAGATTAAGTAAAGTAAAGTAAAGTAAAGTAAAGTAAAGTAAAGTAAAGTAAAGTAAAGTAAAGTAAAGTAAAGTAAAGTAAAGTAAAGTAAAGTAAAGTAAAGTAAAGTAAAGTAAAGTAAAGTAAAGTAAAGTAAAGTAAAGTAAAGTAAAGTAAAGTAAAGTAAAGTAAAGTAAAGTAAAGTAAAGTAAAGTAAAGTAAAGTAAAGTAAAGTAAAGTAAAGTAAAGTAAAGTAAAGTAAAGTAAAGTAAAGTAAAGTAAAGTAAAGTAAAGTAAAGTAAAGTAAAGTAAAGTAAAGTAAAGTAAAGTAAAGTAAAGTAAAGTAAAGTAAAGTAAAGTAAAGTAAAGTAAAGTAAAGTAAAGTAAAGTAAAGTAAAGTAAAGTAAAGTAAAGTAAAGTAAAGTAAAGTAAAGTAAAGTAAAGTAAAGTAAAGTAAAGTAAAGTAAAGTAAAGTAAAGTAAAGTAAAGTAAAGTAAAGTAAAGTAAAGTAAAGTAAAGTAAAGTAAAGTAAAGTAAAGTAAAGTAAAGTAAAGTAAAGTAAAGTAAAGTAAAGTAAAGTAAAGTAAAGTAAAGTAAAGTAAAGTAAAGTAAAGTAAAGTAAAGTAAAGTAAAGTAAAGTAAAGTAAAGTAAAGTAAAGTAAAGTAAAGTAAAGTAAAGTAAAGTAAAGTAAAGTAAAGTAAAGTAAAGTAAAGTAAAGTAAAGTAAAGTAAAGTAAAGTAAAGTAAAGTAAAGTAAAGTAAAGTAAAGTAAAGTAAAGTAAAGTAAAGTAAAGTAAAGTAAAGTAAAGTAAAGTAAAGTAAAGTAAAGTAAAGTAAAGTAAAGTAAAGTAAAGTAAAGTAAAGTAAAGTAAAGTAAAGTAAAGTAAAGTAAAGTAAAGTAAAGTAAAGTAAAGTAAAGTAAAGTAAAGTAAAGTAAAGTAAAGTAAAGTAAAGTAAAGTAAAGTAAAGTAAAGTAAAGTAAAGTAAAGTAAAGTAAAGTAAAGTAAAGTAAAGTAAAGTAAAGTAAAGTAAAGTAAAGTAAAGTAAAGTAAAGTAAAGTAAAGTAAAGTAAAGTAAAGTAAAGTAAAGTAAAGTAAAGTAAAGTAAAGTAAAGTAAAGTAAAGTAAAGTAAAGTAAAGTAAAGTAAAGTAAAGTAAAGTAAAGTAAAGTAAAGTAAAGTAAACTAAAGTAAAGTAAAGTAAAGTAAACTAAAGTAAAGTAAAGTAAAGTAAAGTAAAGTAAAGTAAAGTAAAGTAAAGTAAAGTAAAGTAAAGTAAAGTAAAGTAAGTAAAGTAAAGTAAAGTAAAGTAAAGTAAAGTAAAGTAAAGTAAAGTAAAGTAAGTAAAGTAAAGTAAAGTAAAGTAAAGTAAAGTAAAGTAAAGTAAAGTAAAGTAAAGTAAAGTAAAGTAAAGTAAAGTAAAGTAAAGTAAAGTAAAGTAAAGTAAAGTAAAGTAAAGTAAAGTAAAGTAAAGTAAAGTAAAGTAAAGTAAAGTAAAGTAAAGTAAAGTAAAGTAAAGTAAAGTAAAGTAAAGTAAAGTAAAGTAAAGTAAAGTAAAGTAAAGTAAAGTAAAGTAAAGTAAAGTAAAGTAAAGTAAAGTAAAGTAAAGTAAAGTAAAGTAAAGTAAAGTAAAGTAAAGTAAAGTAAAGTAAAGTAAAGTAAAGTAAAGTAAAGTAAAGTAAAGTAAAGTAAAGTAAAGTAAAGTAAAGTAAAGTAAAGTAAAGTAAAGTAAAGTAAAGTAAAGTAAAGTAAAGTAAAGTAAAGTAAAGTAAAGTAAAGTAAGTAAAGTAAAGTAAAGTAAAGTAAAGTAAAGTAAAGTAAAGTAAAGTAAAGTAAAGTAAAGTAAAGTAAAGTAAAGTAAAGTAAAGTAAAGTAAAGTAAAGTAAAGTAAAGTAAAGTAAAGTAAAGTAAAGTAAAGTAAAGTAAAGTAAAGTAAAGTAAAGTAAAGTAAAGTAAAGTAAAGTAAAGTAAAGTAAAGTAAAGTAAAGTAAAGTAAAGTAAAGTAAAGTAAAGTAAAGTAAAGTAAAGTAAAGTAAAGTAAAGTAAAGTAAAGTAAAGTAAAGTAAAGTAAAGTAAAGTAAAGTAAAGTAAAGTAAAGTAAAGTAAAGTAAAGTAAAGTAAAGTAAAGTAAAGTAAAGTAAAGTAAAGTAAAGTAAAGTAAAGTAAAGTAAAGTAAAGTAAAGTAAAGTAAAGTAAAGTAAAGTAAAGTAAAGTAAAGTAAAGTAAAGTAAAGTAAAGTAAAGTAAAGTAAAGTAAAGTAAAGTAAAGTAAAGTAAAGTAAAGTAAAGTAAAGTAAAGTAAAGTAAAGTAAAGTAAAGTAAAGTAAAGTAAAGTAAAGTAAAGTAAAGTAAAGTAAAGTAAAGTAAAGTAAAGTAAAGTAAAGTAAAGTAAAGTAAAGTAAAGTAAAGTAAAGTAAAGTAAAGTAAAGTAAAGTAAAGTAAAGTAAAGTAAAGTAAAGTAAAGTAAAGTAAAGTAAAGTAAAGTAAAGTAAAGTAAAGTAAAGTAAAGTAAAGTAAAGTAAAGTAAAGTAAAGTAAAGTAAAGTAAAGTAAAGTAAAGTAAAGTAAAGTAAAGTAAAGTAAAGTAAAGTAAAGTAAAGTAAAGTAAAGTAAAGTAAAGTAAAGTAAAGTAAAGTAAAGTAAAGTAAAGTAAAGTAAAGTAAAGTAAAGTAAAGTAAAGTAAAGTAAAGTAAAGTAAAGTAAAGTAAAGTAAAGTAAAGTAAAGTAAAGTAAAGTAAAGTAAAGTAAAGTAAAGTAAAGTAAAGTAAAGTAAAGTAAAGTAAAGTAAAGTAAAGTAAAGTAAAGTAAAGTAAAGTAAAGTAAAGTAAAGTAAAGTAAAGTAAAGTAAAGTAAAGTAAAGTAAAGTAAAGTAAAGTAAAGTAAAGTAAAGTAAAGTAAAGTAAAGTAAAGTAAAGTAAAGTAAAGTAAAGTAAAGTAAAGTAAAGTAAAGTAAAGTAAAGTAAAGTAAAGTAAAGTAAAGTAAAGTAAAGTAAAGTAAAGTAAAGTAAAGTAAAGTAAAGTAAAGTAAAGTAAAGTAAAGTAAAGTAAAGTAAAGTAAAGTAAAGTAAAGTAAAGTAAAGTAAAGTAAAGTAAAGTAAAGTAAAGTAAAGTAAAGTAAAGTAAGTAAAGTAAAGTAAAGTAAAGTAAAGTAAAGTAAAGTAAAGTAAAGTAAAGTAAAGTAAAGTAAAGTAAAGTAAAGTAAAGTAAAGTAAAGTAAAGTAAAGTAAAGTAAAGTAAAGTAAAGTAAAGTAAAGTAAAGTAAAGTAAAGTAAAGTAAAGTAAAGTAAAGTAAAGTAAAGTAAAGTAAAGTAAAGTAAAGTAAAGTAAAGTAAAGTAAAGTAAAGTAAAGTAAAGTAAAGTAAAGTAAAGTAAAGTAAAGTAAAGTAAAGTAAAGTAAAGTAAAGTAAAGTAAAGTAAAGTAAAGTAAAGTAAAGTAAAGTAAAGTAAAGTAAAGTAAAGTAAAGTAAAGTAAAGTAAAGTAAAGTAAAGTAAAGTAAAGTAAAGTAAAGTAAAGTAAAGTAAAGTAAAGTAAAGTAAAGTAAAGTAAAGTAAAGTAAAGTAAAGTAAAGTAAAGTAAAGTAAAGTAAAGTAAAGTAAAGTAAAGTAAAGTAAAGTAAAGTAAAGTAAAGTAAAGTAAAGTAAAGTAAAGTAAAGTAAAGTAAAGTAAAGTAAAGTAAAGTAAAGTAAAGTAAAGTAAAGTAAAGTAAAGTAAAGTAAAGTAAAGTAAAGTAAAGTAAAGTAAAGTAAAGTAAAGTAAAGTAAAGTAAAGTAAAGTAAAGTAAAGTAAAGTAAAGTAAAGTAAAGTAAAGTAAAGTAAAGTAAAGTAAAGTAAAGTAAAGTAAAGTAAAGTAAAGTAAAGTAAAGTAAAGTAAAGTAAAGTAAAGTAAAGTAAAGTAAAGTAAAGTAAAGTAAAGTAAAGTAAAGTAAAGTAAAGTAAAGTAAAGTAAAGTAAAGTAAAGTAAAGTAAAGTAAAGTAAAGTAAAGTAAAGTAAAGTAAAGTAAAGTAAAGTAAAGTAAAGTAAAGTAAAGTAAAGTAAAGTAAAGTAAAGTAAAGTGAAGTGAAGTAAAGTAAAGTAAAGTAAAGTAAAGTTTTCCAGCGCAACTTTGCGTCCAAAGTCAAGCCTAAGTACTTAGCTGAGTTCGAATGCTGAACCATTTTATTATTTATATACAGAGGTATGTGTGGTACGTGTTTATTTGTAAAGTTAACATGAACCGACTTCAGTTCATTTAATTTTATTTGCCATTTGTTGGTCCAATTAGATATATAATTTACTGTCCTTTGCAGTTTTTCGATAACTTCCTGCAAGGTTTTTCCTACTGCAAGTACAACAGTATCGTCTGCAAAAGTGGCAACAGTGGTTTCTTCATTTTGTGGTAGGTCGTTCGTGTATAGGAGAAATAGTACAGGTCCCAGCACACTTCCTTGCGGTACTCCAGCTTTAATGTGTTTCGATGCTGAGTATTCATCTTCTTGTTTAATTCTAAATAATAGTTGCATTATATAGGACTCCAGTATTTCAGAGTACTGTTTTGGAAGATATTTTTGTAGCTTACGGACTAATCCTTTGTGCCAGACTTTATCAAAAGCCTGTGTTACATCAAGGAAGATGGTAGAGCATATTTGTTTTTCTTCTAAAGCCTTTTCTATTATATTAGTTATTCTGTGGACTTGATCTATAGTTGAATATTTATTTCTAAATCCGAACTGATGGTTTGGGATCAGTGTTTTTTCTTCTAGAATCGGATGGAGTCGTTTTAGAAGGATTTTTTCGAATAGCTTAGAAAGGATTGGCAGCAATGATATCGGCCGATATGACGTTTCTTCACTGGGCAATTTGCCAATAACTTCCGCGACCTTCCACATACGTGGAACATACCTTAGTCTGAACGCTGCATTTATTATCTGTGCCATTTTTTTCATACCTTTTTTAGGCAGTTTTTTCAGAATTTCACCCGTTATTAGATCAAATCCCGGAGCTTTTTTCGGGTTGATCTTTTCTTTTATTTCTTTGGCTATTTCCCTAGAGGTTACTGCTGGAATCGATCTACCGTCTTCACACATTTCTTCCATTTGTTGGGAATTATCATTATCGTCATATGGCTGGAAGACATTTTCAAGGTGTTCCGCGAATAGATCCGCCTTTTGTTTGTTTGTTTTGGCCCAGTTACCACTGCTGTTTTTCACTGGCGGAATGTATGCCGTTGGTCTTTTCATTTTTTTTGTAGCCTTCCACAGTGAGTATTGTGTACCAGCATTGTTTGTCACATTTGTAAGGTATCTTTCCATCGATGCATTTTTAAATTCTGCTATCTTTTTTCTGAGTTTATTGTTTAAACTATTAAGTCTATTTTTATCAGAGTGAACTAAAGTAAAGTAAAGTAAAGTAAAGTAAAGTAAAGTAAAGTAAAGTAAAGTAAAGTAAAGTAAAGTAAAGTAAAGTAAAGTAAAGTAAAGTAAAGTAAAGTAAAGTAAAGTAAAGTAAAGTAAAGCAAAGTAAAGTAAAGTAAAGTAAAGTAAAGTAAAGTAAAGTAAAGTAAAGTAAAGTAAAGTAAAGTAAAGTAAAGTAAAGTAAAGTAAAGTAAAGTAAAGTAAAGTAAAGTAAAGTAAAGTAAAGTAAAGTAAAGTAAAGTAAAGTAAAGTAAAGTAAAGTAAAGTAAAGTAAAGTAAAGTAAAGTAAAGTAAAGTAAAGTAAAGTAAAGTAAAGTAAAGTAAAGTAAAGTAAAGTAAAGTAAAGTAAAGTAAAGTAAAGTAAAGTAAAGTAAAGTAAAGTAAAGTAAAGTAAAGTAAAGTAAAGTAAAATAAAGTAAAGTAAAGTAAAGTAAAGTAAAGTAAAGTAAAGTAAAGTAAAGTAAAGTAAAGTAAAGTAAAGTAAAGTAAAGTAAAGTAAAGTAAAGTAAAGTAAAGTAAAGTAAAGTAAAGTAAAGTAAAGTAAAGTAAAGTAAAGTAAAGTAAAGTAAAGTAAAGTAAAGTAAAGTAAAGTAAAGTAAAGTAAAGTAAAGTAAAGTAAAGTAAAGTAAAGTAAAGTAAAGTAAAGTAAAGTAAAGTAAAGTAAAGTAAAGTAAAGTAAAGTAAAGTAAAGTAAAGTAAAGTAAAGTAAAGTAAAGTAAAGTAAAGTAAAGTAAAGTAAAGTAAAGTAAAGTAAAGTAAAGTAAAGTAAAGTAAAGTAAAGTAAAGTAAAGTAAAGTAAAGTAAAGTAAAGTAAAGTAAAGTAAAGTAAAGTAAAGTAAAGTAAAGTAAAGTAAAGTAAAGTAAAGTAAAGTAAAGTAAAGTAAAGTAAAGTAAAGTAAAGTAAAGTAAAGTAAAGTAAAGTAAAGTAAAGTAAAGTAAAGTAAAGTAAAGTAAAGTAAAGTAAAGTAAAGTAAAGTAAAGTAAAGTAAAGTAAAGTAAAGTAAAGTAAAGTAAAGTAAAGTAAAGTAAAGTAAAGTAAAGTAAAGTAAAGTAAAGTAAAGTAAAGTAAAGTAAAGTAAAGTAAAGTAAAGTAAAGTAAAGTAAAGTAAAGTAAAGTAAAGTAAAGTAAAGTAAAGTAAAGTAAAGTAAAGTAAAGTAAAGTAAAGTAAAGTAAAGTAAAGTAAAGTAAAGTAAAGTAAAGTAAAGTAAAGTAAAGTAAAGTAAAGTAAAGTAAAGTAAAGTAAAGTAAAGTAAAGTAAAGTAAAGTAAAGTAAAGTAAAGTAAAGTAAAGTAAAGTAAAGTAAAGTAAAGTAAAGTAAAGTAAAGTAAAGTAAAGTAAAGTAAAGTAAAGTAAAGTAAAGTAAAGTAAAGTAAAGTAAAGTAAAGTAAAGTAAAGTAAAGTAAAGTAAAGTAAAGTAAAGTAAAGTAAAGTAAAGTAAAGTAAAGTAAAGTAAAGTAAAGTAAAGTAAAGTAAAGTAAAGTAAAGTAAAGTAAAGTAAAGTAAAGTAAAGTAAAGTGAAGTAAAGTAAAGTAAAGTTTTCCAGCGCAACTTTGCGTCCAAAGTCAAGCCTAAGTACTTAGCTGAGTTCGAATGCTGAACCATTTTATTATTTATATACACAGGTATGTGTGGTACGTGTTTATTTGTAAAGTTAACATGAACCGACTTCAGTCCATTTAATTTTATTTGCCATTTGTTGGTCCAATTAGATATATCATTTACTGTCCTTTGCAGTTTTTCGATAACTTCCTGCAAGGTTTTTCCTACTGCAAGTACAACAGTATCGTCTGCAAAAGTGGCAACAGTGGTTTCTTCATTTTGTGGTAGGTCGTTCGTGTATAGGAGAAATAGTACAGGTCCCAGCACACTTCCTTGCGGTACTCCAGCTTTAATGTGTTTCGATGCTGAGTATTCATCTTCTTGTTTAATTCTAAATAATAGTTGCATTATATAGGACTCCAGTATTTCAGAGTACTGTTTTGGAAGATATTTTTGTAGCTTACGGACTAATCCTTTGTGCCAGACTTTATCAAAAGCCTGTGTTACATCAAGGAAGATGGTAGAGCATTTTTGTTTTTCTTCTAAAGCCTTTTCTATTATATTAGTTATTCTGTGGACTTGATCTATAGTTGAATATTTATTTCTAAATCCGAACTGATGGTTTGGGATCAGTGTTTTTTCTTCTAGAATCGGATGGAGTCGTTTTAGAAGGATTTTTTCGAATAGCTTAGAAAGGATTGGCAGCAATGATATCGGCCGATATGACGTTTCTTCACTGGGCAATTTGCCCGGCTTAGGTACCATAATAACTTCCGCGACCTTCCACATACGTGGAACATACCTTAGTCTGAACGCTGCATTTATTATCTGTGCCATTTTTTTCATACCTTTTTTAGGCAGTTTTTTCAGAATTTCACCCGTTATTAGATCAAATCCCGGAGCTTTTTTCGGGTTGATCTTTTCTTTTATTTCTTTGGCTATTTCCCTAGAGGTTACTGCTGGAATCGATCTACCGTCTTCACACATTTCTTCCATTTGTTGGGAATTATCATTATCGTCATATGGCTGGAAGACATTTTCAAGGTGTTCCGCGAATAGATCCGCCTTTTGTTTGTTTGTTTTAGCCCAGTTACCACTGCTGTTTTTCACTGGCGGAATGTATGCCGTTGGTCTTTTCATTTTTTTTGTAGCCTTCCACAGTGAGTATTGTGTACCAGCATTGTTTGTCAGATTTGTAAGGTATCTTTCCATCGATGCATTTTTAAATTCTGCTATCTTTTTTCTGAGTTTATTGTTTAAACTATTAAGTCTATTTTTATCAGAGTAAACTAAAGTAAAGTAAAATAAAGTAAAATAAAGTAAAGTAAAGTAAAGTAAAGTAAAGTAAAGTAAAGTAAAGTAAAGTAAAGTAAAGTAAAGTAAAGTAAAGTAAAGTAAAGTAAAGTAAAGTAAAGTAAAGTAAAGTAAAGTAAAGTAAAGTAAAGTAAAGTAAAGTAAAGTAAAGTAAAGTAAAGTAAAGTAAAGTAAAGTAAAGTAAAGTAAAGTAAAGTAAAGTAAAGTAAAGTAAAGTAAAGTAAAGTAAAGTAAAGTAAAGTAAAGTAAAGTAAAGTAAAGTAAAGTAAAGTAAAGTAAAGTAAAGTAAAGTAAAGTAAAGTAAAGTAAAGTAAAGTAAAGTAAAGTAAAGTAAAGTAAAGTAAAGTAAAGTAAAGTAAAGTAAAGTAAAGTAAAGTAAAGTAAAGTAAAGTAAAGTAAAGTAAAGTAAAGTAAAGTAAAGTAAAGTAAAGTAAAGTAAAGTAAAGTAAAGTAAAGTAAAGTAAAGTAAAGTAAAGTAAAGTAAAGTAAAGTAAAGTAAAGTAAAGTAAAGTAAAGTAAAGTAAAGTAAAGTAAAGTAAAGTAAAGTAAAGTAAAGTAAAGTAAAGTAAAGTAAAGTAAAGTAAAGTAAAGTAAAGTAAAGTAAAGTAAAGTAAAGTAAAGTAAAGTAAAGTAAAGTAAAGTAAAGTAAAGTAAAGTAAAGTAAAGTAAAGTAAAGTAAAGTAAAGTAAAGTAAAGTAAAGTAAAGTAAAGTAAAGTAAAGTAAAGTAAAGTAAAGTAAAGTAAAGTAAAGTAAAGTAAAGTAAAGTAAAGTAAAGTAAAGTAAAGTAAAGTAAAGTAAAGTAAAGTAAAGTAAAGTAAAGTAAAGTAAAGTAAAGTAAAGTAAAGTAAAGTAAAGTAAAGTAAAGTAAAGTAAAGTAAAGTAAAGTAAAGTAAAGTAAAGTAAAGTAAAGTAAAGTAAAGTAAAGTAAAGTAAAGTAAAGTAAAGTAAAGTAAAGTAAAGTAAAGTAAAGTAAAGTAAAGTAAAGTAAAGTAAAGTAAAGTAAAGTAAAGTAAAGTAAAGTAAAGTAAAGTAAAGTAAAGTAAAGTAAAGTAAAGTAAAGTAAAGTAAAGTAAAGTAAAGTAAAGTAAAGTAAAGTAAAGTAAAGTAAAGTAAAGTAAAGTAAAGTAAAGTAAAGTAAAGTAAAGTAAAGTAAAGTAAAGTAAAGTAAAGTAAAGTAAAGTAAAGTAAAGTAAAGTAAAGTAAAGTAAAGTAAAGTAAAGTAAAGTAAAGTAAAGTAAAGTAAAGTAAAGTAAAGTAAAGTAAAGTAAAGTAAAGTAAAGTAAAGTAAAGTAAAGTAAAGTAAAGTAAAGTAAAGTAAAGTAAAGTAAAGTAAAGTAAAGTAAAGTAAAGTAAAGTAAAGTAAAGTAAAGTAAAGTAAAGTAAAGTAAAGTAAAGTAAAGTAAAGTAAAGTAAAGTAAAGTAAAGTAAAGTAAAGTAAAGTAAAGTAAAGTAAAGTAAAGTAAAGTAAAGTAAAGTAAAGTAAAGTAAAGTAAAGTAAAGTAAAGTAAAGTAAAGTAAAGTAAAGTAAAGTAAAGTAAAGTAAAGTAAAGTAAAGTAAAGTAAAGTAAAGTAAAGTAAAGTAAAGTAAAGTAAAGTAAAGTAAAGTAAAGTAAAGTAAAGTAAAGTAAAGTAAAGTAAAGTAAAGTAAAGTAAAGTAAAGTAAAGTAAAGTAAAGTAAAGTAAAGTAAAGTAAAGTAAAGTAAAGTAAAGTAAAGTAAAGTAAAGTAAAGTAAAGTAAAGTAAAGTAAAGTAAAGTAAAGTAAAGTAAAGTAAAGTAAAGTAAAGTAAAGTAAAGTAAAGTAAAGTAAAGTAAAGTAAAGTAAAGTAAAGTAAAGTAAAGTAAAGTAAAGTAAAGTAAAGTAAAGTAAAGTAAAGTAAAGTAAAGTAAAGTAAAGTAAAGTAAAGTAAAGTAAAGTAAAGTAAAGTAAAGTAAAGTAAAGTAAAGTAAAGTAAAGTAAAGTAAAGTAAAGTAAAGTAAAGTAAAGTAAAGTAAAGTAAAGTAAAGTAAAGTAAAGTAAAGTAAAGTAAAGTAAAGTAAAGTAAAGTAAAGTAAAGTAAAGTAAAGTAAAGTAAAGTAAAGTAAAGTAAAGTAAAGTAAAGTAAAGTAAAGTAAAGTAAAGTAAAGTAAAGTAAAGTAAAGTAAAGTAAAGTAAAGTAAAGTAAAGTAAAGTAAAGTAAAGTAAAGTAAAGTAAAGTAAAGTAAAGTAAAGTAAAGTAAAGTAAAGTAAAGTAAAGTAAAGTAAAGTAAAGTAAAGTAAAGTAAAGTAAAGTAAAGTAAAGTAAAGTAAAGTAAAGTAAAGTAAAGTAAAGTAAAGTAAAGTAAAGTAAAGTAAAGTAAAGTAAAGTAAAGTAAAGTAAAGTAAAGTAAAGTAAAGTAAAGTAAAGTAAAGTAAAGTAAAGTAAAGTAAAGTAAAGTAAAGTAAAGTAAAGTAAAGTAAAGTAAAGTAAAGTAAAGTAAAGTAAAGTAAAGTAAAGTAAAGTAAAGTAAAGTAAAGTAAAGTAAAGTAAAGTAAAGTAAAGTAAAGTAAAGTAAAGTAAAGTAAAGTAAAGTAAAGTAAAGTAAAGTAAAGTAAAGTAAAGTAAAGTAAAGTAAAGTAAAGTAAAGTAAAGTAAAGTAAAGTAAAGTAAAGTAAAGTAAAGTAAAGTAAAGTAAAGTAAAGTAAAGTAAAGTAAAGTAAAGTAAAGTAAAGTAAAGTAAAGTAAAGTAAAGTAAAGTAAAGTAAAGTAAAGTAAAGTAAAGTAAAGTAAAGTAAAGTAAAGTAAAGTAAAGTAAAGTAAAGTAAAGTAAAGTAAAGTAAAGTAAAGTAAAGTAAAGTAAAGTAAAGTAAAGTAAAGTAAAGTAAAGTAAAGTAAAGTAAAGTAAAGTAAAGTAAAGTGAAGTAAAGTAAAGTAAAGTTTTCCAGCGCAACTTTGCGTCCAAAGTCAAGCCTAAGTACTTAGCTGAGTTCGAATGCTGAACCATTTTATTATTTATATACACAGGTATGTGTGGTACGTGTTTATTTGTAAAGTTAACATGAACCGACTTCAGTTCATTTAATTTTATTTGCCATTTGTTGGTCCAATTAGAAATATCATTTACTGTCCTTTGCAGTTTTTCGATAACTTCCTGCAAGGTTTTTCCTACTGCAAGTACAACAGTATCGTCTGCAAAAGTGGCAACAGTGGTTTCTTCATTTTGTGGTAGGTCGTTCGTGTATAGGAGAAATAGTACAGGTCCCAGCACACTTCCTTGCGGTACTCCAGCTTTAATGTGTTTCGATGCTGAGTATTCATCTTCTTGTTTAATTCTAAATAATAGTTGCATTATATAGGACTCCAGTATTTCAGAGTACTGTTTTGGAAGATATTTTTGTAGCTTACGGACTAATCCTTTGTGCCAGACTTTATCAAAAGCCTGTGTTACATCAAGGAAGATGGTAGAGCATATTTGTTTTTCTTCTAAAGCCTTTTCTATTATATTAGTTATTCTGTGGACTTGATCTATAGTTGAATATTTATTTCTAAATCCGAACTGATGGTTTGGGATCAGTGTTTTTTCTTCTAGAATCGGATGGAGTCGTTTTAGAAGATTTTTTTTCGAATAGCTTAGAAAGGATTGGCAGCAATGATATCGGCCGATATGACGTTTCTTCACTGGGCAATTTGCCCGGCTTAGGTACCATAATAACTTCCGCGACCTTCCACATACGTGGAACATACCTTAGTCTGAACGCTGCATTTATTATCTGTGCCATTTTTTTCATACCTTTTTTAGGCAGTTTTTTCAGAATTTCACCCGTTATTAGATCAAATCCCGGAGCTTTTTTCGGGTTGATCTTTTCTTTTATTTCTTTGGCTATTTCCCTAGAGCTTACTGCTGGAATCGATCTACCGTCTTCACACATTTCTTCCATTTGTTGGGAATTATCATTATCGTCATATGGCTGGAAGACATTTTCAAGGTGTTCCGCGAATAGATCCGCATTTTGTTTGTTTGTTTTAGCCCAGTTACCACTGCTGTTTTTCACTGGCGGAATGTATGCCGTTGGTCTTTTCATTTTTTTTGTAGCCTTCCACAGTGAGTATTGTGTACCAGCATTGTTTGTCAGATTTGTAAGGTATCTTTCCATCGATGCATTTTTAAATTCTGCTATCTTTTTTCTGAGTTTATTGTTTAAACTACTAAGTCTATTTTTATCAGAGTAAACTAAAGTAAAGTAAAATAAAGCAAAGTAAAGTAAAGTAAAGTAAAGTAAAGTAAAGTAAAGTAAAGTAAAGTAAAGTAAAGTAAAGTAAAGTAAAGTAAAGTAAAGTAAAGTAAAGTAAAGTAAAGTAAAGTAAAGTAAAGTAAAGTAAAGTAAAGTAAAGTAAAGTAAAGTAAAGTAAAGTAAAGTAAAGTAAAGTAAAGTAAAGTAAAGTAAAGTAAAGTAAAGTAAAGTAAAGTAAAGTAAAGTAAAGTAAAGTAAAGTAAAGTAAAGTAAAGTAAGTAAAGTAAAGTAAAGTAAAGTAAAGTAAAGTAAAGTAAAGTAAAGTAAAGTAAAGTAAAGTAAAGTAAAGTAAAGTAAAGTAAAGTAAAGTAAAGTAAAGTAAAGTAAAGTAAAGTAAAGTAAAGTAAAGTAAAGTAAAGTAAAGTAAAGTAAAGTAAAGTAAAGTAAAGTAAAGTAAAGTAAAGTAAAGTAAAGTAAAGTAAAGTAAAGTAAAGTAAAGTAAAGTAAAGTAAAGTAAAGTAAAGTAAAGTAAAGTAAAGTAAAGTAAAGTAAAGTAAAGTAAAGTAAAGTAAAGTAAAGTAAAGTAAAGTAAAGTAAAGTAAAGTAAAGTAAGTAAAGTAAAGTAAAGTAAAGTAAAGTAAAGTAAAGTAAAGTAAAGTAAAGTAAAGTAAAGTAAAGTAAAGTAAAGTAAAGTAAAGTAAAGTAAAGTAAAGTAAAGTAAAGTAAAGTAAAGTAAAGTAAAGTAAAGTAAAGTAAAGTAAAGTAAAGTAAAGTAAAGTAAAGTAAAGTAAAGTAAAGTAAAGTAAAGTAAAGTAAAGTAAAGTAAAGTAAAGTAAAGTAAAGTAAAGTAAAGTAAAGTAAAGTAAAGTAAAGTAAAGTAAAGTAAAGTAAAGTAAAGTAAAGTAAAGTAAAGTAAAGTAAAGTAAAGTAAGTAAAGTAAAGTAAAGTAAAGTAAAGTAAAGTAAAGTAAAGTAAAGTAAAGTAAAGTAAAGTAAAGTAAAGTAAAGTAAAGTAAGTAAAGTAAAGTAAAGTAAAGTAAAGTAAAGTAAAGTAAAGTAAAGTAAAGTAAAGTAAAGTAAAGTAAAGTAAAGTAAAGTAAAGTAAAGTAAAGTAAAGTAAAGTAAAGTAAAGTAAAGTAAAGTAAAGTAAAGTAAAGTAAAGTAAAGTAAAGTAAAGTAAAGTAAGTAAAGTAAAGTAAAGTAAAGTAAAGTAAAGTAAAGTAAAGTAAAGTAAAGTAAAGTAAAGTAAAGTAAAGTAAAGTAAAGTAAAGTAAAGTAAAGTAAAGTAAAGTAAAGTAAAGTAAAGTAAAGTAAAGTAAAGTAAAGTAAAGTAAAGTAAAGTAAAGTAAAGTAAAGTAAAGTAAAGTAAAGTAAAGTAAAGTAAAGTAAAGTAAAGTAAAGTAAAGTAAAGTAAAGTAAAGTAAAGTAAAGTAAAGTAAAGTAAAGTAAAGTAAAGTAAAGTAAAGTAAAGTAAAGTAAAGTAAAGTAAAGTAAAGTAAAGTAAAGTAAAGTAAAGTAAAGTAAAGTAAAGTAAAGTAAAGTAAAGTAAAGTAAAGTAAAGTAAAGTAAAGTAAAGTAAAGTAAAGTAAAGTAAAGTAAAGTAAAGTAAAGTAAAGTAAAGTAAAGTAAAGTAAAGTAAAGTAAAGTAAAGTAAAGTAAAGTAAAGTAAAGTAAAGTAAAGTATAGTAAAGTAAAGTAAAGTAAAGTAAAGTAAAGTAAAGTAGAGTAAAATAAAGTAAAATAAAGTAAAGTAAAGTAAAGTAAAGTAAAGTAAAGTAAAGTAAAGTAAAGTAAAGTAAAGTAAAGTAAAGTAAAGTAAAGTAAAGTAAAGTAAAGTAAAGTAAAGTAAAGTAAAGTAAAGTAAAGTAAAGTAAAGTAAAGTAAAGTAAAGTAAAGTAAAGTAAAGTAAAGTAAAGTAAAGTAAAGTAAAGTAAAGTAAAGTAAAGTAAAGTAAAGTAAAGTAAAGTAAAGTAAAGTAAAGTAAAGTAAAGTAAAGTAAAGTAAAGTAAAGTAAAGTAAAGTAAAGTAAAGTAAAGTAAAGTAAAGTAAAGTAAAGTAAAGTAAAGTAAAGTAAAGTAAAGTAAAGTAAAGTAAAGTAAAGTAAAGTAAAGTAAAGTAAAGTAAAGTAAAGTAAAGTAAAGTAAAGTAAAGTAAAGTAAAGTAAAGTAAAGTAAAGTAAAGTAAAGTAAAGTAAAGTAAAGTAAAGTAAAGTAAAGTAAAGTAAAGTAAAGTAAAGTAAAGTAAAGTAAAGTAAAGTAAAGTAAAGTAAAGTAAAGTAAAGTAAAGTAAAGTAAAGTAAAGTAAAGTAAAGTAAAGTAAAGTAAAGTAAAGTAAAGTAAAGTAAAGTAAAGTAAAGTAAAGTAAAGTAAAGTAAAGTAAAGTAAAGTAAAGTAAAGTAAAGTAAAGTAAAGTAAAGTAAAGTAAAGTAAAGTAAAGTAAAGTAAAGTAAAGTAAAGTAAAGTAAAGTAAAGTAAAGTAAAGTAAAGTAAAGTAAAGTAAAGTAAAGTAAAGTAAAGTAAAGTAAAGTAAAGTAAAGTAAAGTAAAGTAAAGTAAAGTAAAGTAAAGTAAAGTAAAGTAAAGTAAAGTAAAGTAAAGTAAAGTAAAGTAAAGTAAAGTAAAGTAAAGTAAAGTAAAGTAAAGTAAAGTAAAGTAAAGTAAAGTAAAGTAAAGTAAAGTAAAGTAAAGTAAAGTAAAGTAAAGTAAAGTAAAGTAAAGTAAAGTAAAGTAAAGTAAAGTAAAGTAAAGTAAAGTAAAGTAAAGTAAAGTAAAGTAAAGTAAAGTAAAGTAAAGTAAAGTAAAGTAATGTAAAGTAAAGTAAAGTAAAGTAAAGTAAAGTAAAGTAAAGTAAAGTAAAGTAAAGTAAAGTAAAGTAAAGTAAAGTAAAGTAAAGTAAAGTAAAGTAAAGTAAAGTAAAGTAAAGTAAAGTAAAGTAAAGTAAAGTAAAGTAAAGTAAAGTAAAGTAAAGTAAAGTAAAGTAAAGTAAAGTAAAGTAAAGTAAAGTAAAGTAAAGTAAAGTAAAGTAAAGTAAAGTAAAGTAAAGTAAAGTAAAGTAAAGTAAAGTAAAGTAAAGTAAAGTAAAGTAAAGTAAAGTAAAGTAAAGTAAAGTAAAGTAAAGTAAAGTAAAGTAAAGTAAAGTAAAGTAAAGTAAAGTAAAGTAAAGTAAAGTAAAGTAAAGTAAAGTAAAGTAAAGTAAAGTAAAGTAAAGTAAAGTAAAGTAAAGTAAAGTAAAGTAAAGTAAAGTAAAGTAAAGTAAAGTAAAGTAAAGTAAAGTAAAGTAAAGTAAAGTAAAGTAAAGTAAAGTAAAGTAAAGTAAAGTAAAGTAAAGTAAAGTAAAGTAAAGTAAAGTAAAGTAAAGTAAAGTAAAGTAAAGTAAAGTAAAGTAAAGTAAAGTAAAGTAAAGTAAAGTAAAGTAAAGTAAAGTAAAGTAAAGTAAAGTAAAGTAAAGTAAAGTAAAGTAAAGTAAAGTAAAGTAAAGTAAAGTAAAGTAAAGTAAAGTAAAGTAAAGTAAAGTAAAGTAAAGTAAAGTAAAGTAAAGTAAAGTAAAGTAAAGTAAAGTAAAGTAAAGTAAAGTAAAGTAAAGTAAAGTAAAGTAAAGTAAAGTAAAGTAAAGTAAAGTAAAGTAAAGTAAAGTAAAGTAAAGTAAAGTAAAGTAAAGTAAAGTAAAGTAAAGTAAAGTAAAGTAAAGTAAAGTAAAGTAAAGTAAAGTAAAGTAAAGTAAAGTAAAGTAAAGTAAAGTAAAGTAAAGTAAAGTAAAGTAAAGTAAAGTAAAGTAAAGTAAAGTAAAGTAAAGTAAAGTAAAGTAAAGTAAAGTAAAGTAAAGTAAAGTAAAGTAAAGTAAAGTAAAGTAAAGTAAAGTAAAGTAAAGTAAAGTTTTCCAGCGCAACTTTGCGTCCAAAGTCAAGCCTAAGTACTTAGCTGAGTTCGAATGCTGAACCATTTTATTATTTATATACACAGGTATGTGTGGTACGTGTTTATTTGTAAAGTTAACATGAACCGACTTCAGTTCATTTAATTTTATTTGCCATTTGTTGGTCCAATTAGATATATCATTTACTGTCCTTTGCAGTTTTTCGATAACTTCCTGCAAGGTTTTTCCTACTGCAAGTACAACAGTATCGTCTGCAAAAGTGGCAACAGTGGTTTCTTCATTTTGTGGTAGGTCGTTCGTGTATAGGAGAAATAGTATAGGTCCCAGCACACTTCCTTGCGGTACTCCAGCTTTAATGTGTTTCGATGCTGAGTATTCATCTTCTTGTTTAATTCTAAATAATAGTTGCATTATATAGGACTCCAGTATTTCAGAGTACTGTTTTGGAAGATATTTTTGTAGCTTACGGACTAATCCTTTGTGCCAGACTTTATCAAAAGCCTGTGTTACATCAAGGAAGATGGTAGAGCATATTTGTTTTTCTTCTAAAGCCTTTTCTATTATATTAGTTATTCTGTGGACTTGATCTATAGTTGAATATTTATTTCTAAATCCGAACTGATGGTTTGGGATCAGTGTTTTTTCTTCTAGAATCGGATGGAGTCGTTTTAGAAGGATTTTTTCGAATAGCTTAGAAAGGATTGGCAGCAATGATATCGGCCGATATGACGTTTCTTCACTGGGCAATTTGCCCGGCTTAGGTACCATAATAACTTCCGCGACCTTCCACATACGTCGAACATACCTTAGTCTGAACGCTGCATTTATTATCTGTGCCATTTTTTTCATACCTTTTTTAGGCAGTTTTTTCAGAATTTCACCCCTTATTAGATCAAATCCCGGAGCTTTTTTCGGGTTGATCTTTTCTTTTATTTCTTTGGCTATTTCCCTAGAGGTTACTGCTGGAATCGATCTACCGTCTTCACACATTTCTTCCATTTGTTGGGAATTATCATTATCGTCATATGGCTGGAAGACATTTTCAAGGTGTTCCGCGAATAGATCCGCCTTTTGTTTGTTTGTTTTAGCCCAGTTACCACTGCTGTTTTTCACTGGCGGAATGTATGCCGTTGGTCTTTTCATTTTTTTTGTAGCCTTCCACAGTGAGTATTGTGTACCAGCATTGTTTGTCAGATTTGTAAGGTATCTTTCCATCGATGCATTTTTAAATTCTGCTATCTTTTTTCTGAGTTTATTGTTTAAACTATTAAGTCTATTTTTATCAGAGTAAACTAAAGTAAAGTAAAATAAAGCAAAGTAAAGTAAAGTAAAGTAAAGTAAAGTAAAGTAAAGTAAAGTAAAGTAAAGTAAAGTAAAGTAAAGTAAAGTAAAGTAAAGTAAAGTAAAGTAAAGTAAAGTAAAGTAAAGTAAAGTAAAGTAAAGTAAAGTAAAGTAAAGTAAAGTAAAGTAAAGTAAAGTAAAGTAAAGTAAAGTAAAGTAAAGTAAAGTAAAGTAAAGTAAAGTAAAGTAAAGTAAAGTAAAGTAAAGTAAAGTAAAGTAAAGTAAAGTAAAGTAAAGTAAAGTAAAGTAAAGTAAAGTAAAGTAAAGTAAAGTAAAGTAAAGTAAAGTAAAGTAAAGTAAAGTAAAGTAAAGTAAAGTAAAGTAAAGTAAAGTAAAGTAAAGTAAAGTAAAGTAAAGTAAAGTAAAGTAAAGTAAAGTAAAGTAAAGTAAAGTAAAGTAAAGTAAAGTAAAGTAAAGTAAAGTAAAGTAAAGTAAAGTAAAGTAAAGTAAAGTAAAGTAAAGTAAAGTAAAGTAAAGTAAAGTAAAGTAAAGTAAAGTAAAGTAAAGTAAAGTAAAGTAAAGTAAAGTAAAGTAAAGTAAAGTAAAGTAAAGTAAAGTAAAGTAAAGTAAAGTAAAGTAAAGTAAAGTAAAGTAAAGTAAAGTAAAGTAAAGTAAAGTAAAGTAAAGTAAAGTAAAGTAAAGTAAAGTAAAGTAAAGTAAAGTAAAGTAAAGTAAAGTAAAGTAAAGTAAAGTAAAGTAAAGTAAAGTAAAGTAAAGTAAAGTAAAGTAAAGTAAAGTAAAGTAAAGTAAAGTAAAGTAAAGTAAAGTAAAGTAAAGTAAAGTAAAGTAAAGTAAAGTAAAGTAAAGTAAAGTAAAGTAAAGTAAAGTAAAGTAAAGTAAAGTAAAGTAAAGTAAAGTAAAGTAAAGTAAAGTAAAGTAAAGTAAAGTAAAGTAAAGTAAAGTAAAGTAAAGTAAAGTAAAGTAAAGTAAAGTAAAGTAAAGTAAAGTAAAGTAAAGTAAAGTAAAGTAAAGTAAAGTAAAGTAAAGTAAAGTAAAGTAAAGTAAAGTAAAGTAAAGTAAAGTAAAGTAAAGTAAAGTAAAGTAAAGTAAAGTAAAGTAAAGTAAAGTAAAGTAAAGTAAAGTAAAGTAAAGTAAAGTAAAGTAAAGTAAAGTAAAGTAAAGTAAAGTAAAGTAAAGTAAAGTAAAGTAAAGTAAAGTAAAGTAAAGTAAAGTAAAGTAAAGTAAAGTAAAGTAAAGTAAAGTAAAGTAAAGTAAAGTAAAGTAAAGTAAAGTAAAGTAAAGTAAAGTAAAGTAAAGTAAAGTAAAGTAAAGTAAAGTAAAGTAAAGTAAAGTAAAGTAAAGTAAAGTAAAGTAAAGTAAAGTAAAGTAAAGTAAAGTAAAGTAAAGTAAAGTAAAGTAAAGTAAAGTAAAGTAAAGTAAAGTAAAGTAAAGTAAAGTAAAGTAAAGTAAAGTAAAGTAAAGTAAAGTAAAGTAAAGTAAAGTAAAGTAAAGTAAAGTAAAGTAAAGTAAAGTAAAGTAAAGTAAAGTAAAGTAAAGTAAAGTAAAGTAAAGTAAAGTAAAGTAAAGTAAAGTAAAGTAAAGTAAAGTAAAGTAAAGTAAAGTAAAGTAAAGTAAAGTAAAGTAAAGTAAAGTAAAGTAAAGTAAAGTAAAGTAAAGTAAAGTAAAGTAAAGTAAAGTAAAGTAAAGTAAAGTAAAGTAAAGTAAAGTAAAGTAAAGTAAAGTAAAGTAAAGTAAAGTAAAGTAAAGTAAAGTAAAGTAAAGTAAAGTGAAGTGAAGTGAAGTGAAGTAAAGTAAAGTAAAGTTTTCCAGCGCAACTTTGCGTCCAAAGTCAAGCCTAAGTACTTAGCTGAGTTCGAATGCTGAACCATTTTATTATTTATATACACAGGTATGTGTGGTACGTGTTTATTTGTAAAGTTAACATGAACCGACTTCAGTTCATTTAATTTTATTTGCCATTTGTTGGTCCAATTAGATATATCATTTACTGTCCTTTGCAGTTTTTCGATAACTTCCTGCAAGGTTTTTCCTACTGCAAGTACAACAGTATCGTCTGCAAAAGTGGCAACAGTGGTTTCTTCATGGCAACAGTGGTTTCTTCATTTTGTGGTAGGTCGTTCGTGTATAGGAGAAATAGTACAGGTCCCAGCACACTTCCTTGCGGTACTCCAGCTTTAATGTGTTTCGATGCTGAGTATTCATCTTCTTGTTTAATTCTAAATAATAGTTGCATTATATAGGACTCCAGTATTTCAGAGTACTGTTTTGGAAGATATTTTTGTAGCTTACGGACTAATCCTTTGTGCCAGACTTTATCAAAAGCCTGTGTTACATCAAGGAAGATGGTAGAGCATATTTGTTTTTCTTCTAAAGCCTTTTCTATTATATTAGTTATTCTGTGGACTTGATCTATAGTTGAATATTTATTTCTAAATCCGAACTGATGGTTTGGGATCAGTGTTTTTTCTTCTAGAATCGGATGGAGTCGTTTTAGAAGGATTTTTTCGAATAGCTTAGAAAGGATTGGCAGCAATGATATCGGCCGATATGACATTTCTTCACTGGGCAATTTGCCCGGCTTAGGTACCATAATAACTTCCGCGACCTTCCACATACGTGGAACATAACTTAGTCTGAACGCTGCATTTATTATCTGTGCCATTTTTTTCATACCTTTTTTAGGCAGTTTTTTCAGAATTTCACCCCTTATTAGATCAAATCCCGGAGCTTTTTTCGGGTTGATCTTTTCTTTTATTTCTTTGGCTATTTCCCTAGAGGTTACTGCTGGAATCGATCTACCGTCTTCACACATTTCTTCCATTTGTTGGGAATTATCATTATCGTCATATGGCTGGAAGACATTTTCAAGGTGTTCCGCGAATAGATCCGCCTTTTGTTTGTTTGTTTTAGCCCAGTTACCACTGCTGTTTTTCACTGGCGGAATGTATGCCGTTGGTCTTTTCATTTTTTTTTGTAGCCTTCCACAGTGAGTATTGTGTACCAGCATTGTTTGTCAGATTTGTAAGGTATCTTTCCATCGATGCATTTTTAAATTCTGCTATCTTTTTTCTGAGTTTATTGTTTAAACTATTAAGTCTATTTTTATCAGAGTAAACTAAAGTAAAGTAAAATAAAGCAAAGTAAAGTAAAGTAAAGTAAAGTAAAGTAAAGTAAAGTAAAGTAAAGTAAAGTAAAGTAAAGTAAAGTAAAGTAAAGTAAAGTAAAGTAAAGTAAAGTAAAGTAAAGTAAAGTAAAGTAAAGTAAAGTAAAGTAAAGTAAAGTAAAGTAAAGTAAAGTAAAGTAAAGTAAAGTAAAGTAAAGTAAAGTAAAGTAAAGTAAAGTAAAGTAAAGTAAAGTAAAGTAAAGTAAAGTAAAGTAAAGTAAAGTAAAGTAAAGTAAAGTAAAGTAAAGTAAAGTAAAGTAAAGTAAAGTAAAGTAAAGTAAAGTAAAGTAAAGTAAAGTAAAGTAAAGTAAAGTAAAGTAAAGTAAAGTAAAGTAAAGTAAAGTAAAGTAAAGTAAAGTAAAGTAAAGTAAAGTAAAGTAAAGTAAAGTAAAGTAAAGTAAAGTAAAGTAAAGTAAAGTAAAGTAAAGTAAAGTAAAGTAAAGTAAAGTAAAGTAAAGTAAAGTAAAGTAAAGTAAAGTAAAGTAAAGTAAAGTAAAGTAAAGTAAAGTAAAGTAAAGTAAAGTAAAGTAAAGTAAAGTAAAGTAAAGTAAAGTAAAGTAAAGTAAAGTAAAGTAAAGTAAAGTAAAGTAAAGTAAAGTAAAGTAAAGTAAAGTAAAGTAAAGTAAAGTAAAGTAAAGTAAAGTAAAGTAAAGTAAAGTAAAGTAAAGTAAAGTAAAGTAAAGTAAAGTAAAGTAAAGTAAAGTAAAGTAAAGTAAAGTAAAGTAAAGTAAAGTAAAGTAAAGTAAAGTAAAGTAAAGTAAAGTAAAGTAAAGTAAAGTAAAGTAAAGTAAAGTAAAGTAAAGTAAAGTAAAGTAAAGTAAAGTAAAGTAAAGTAAAGTAAAGTAAAGTAAAGTAAAGTAAAGTAAAGTAAAGTAAAGTAAAGTAAAGTAAAGTAAAGTAAAGTAAAGTAAAGTAAAGTAAAGTAAAGTAAAGTAAAGTAAAGTAAAGTAAAGTAAAGTAAAGTAAAGTAAAGTAAAGTAAAGTAAAGTAAAGTAAAGTAAAGTAAAGTAAAGTAAAGTAAAGTAAAGTAAAGTAAAGTAAAGTAAAGTAAAGTAAAGTAAAGTAAAGTAAAGTAAAGTAAAGTAAAGTAAAGTAAAGTAAAGTAAAGTAAAGTAAAGTAAAGTAAAGTAAAGTAAAGTAAAGTAAAGTAAAGTAAAGTAAAGTAAAGTAAAGTAAAGTAAAGTAAAGTAAAGTAAAGTAAAGTAAAGTAAAGTAAAGTAAAGTAAAGTAAAGTAAAGTAAAGTAAAGTAAAGTAAAGTAAAGTAAAGTAAAGTAAAGTAAAGTAAAGTAAAGTAAAGTAAAGTAAAGTAAAGTAAAGTAAAGTAAAGTAAAGTAAAGTAAAGTAAAGTAAAGTAAAGTAAAGTAAAGTAAAGTAAAGTAAAGTAAAGTAAAGTAAAGTAAAGTAAAGTAAAGTAAAGTAAAGTAAAGTAAAGTAAAGTAAAGTAAAGTAAAGTAAAGTAAAGTAAAGTAAAGTAAAGTAAAGTAAAGTAAAGTAAAGTAAAGTAAAGTAAAGTAAAGTAAAGTAAAGTAAAGTAAAGTAAAGTAAAGTAAAGTAAAGTAAAGTAAAGTAAAGTAAAGTAAAGTAAAGTAAAGTAAAGTAAAGTAAAGTAAAGTAAAGTAAAGTAAAGTAAAGTAAAGTAAAGTAAAGTAAAGTAAAGTAAAGTAAAGTAAAGTAAAGTAAAGTAAAGTAAAGTAAAGTAAAGTAAAGTAAAGTAAAGTAAAGTAAAGTAAAGTAAAGTAAAGTAAAGTAAAGTAAAGTAAAGTGAAGTGAAGTGAAGTGAAGTGAAGTAAAGTAAAGTAAAGTTTTCCAGCGCAACTTTGCGTCCAAAGTCAAGCCTAAGTACTTAGCTGAGTTCGAATGCTGAACCATTTTATTATTTATATACACAGGTATGTGTGGTACGTGTTTATTTGTAAAGTTAACATGAACCGACTTCATATATCATTTACTGTCCTTTGCAGTTTTTCGATAACTTCCTGCAAGGTTTTTCCTACTGCAAGTACAACAGTATCGTCTGCAAAAGTGGCAACAGTGGTTTCTTCATTTTGTGGTAGGTCGTTCGTGTATAGGAGAAATAGTACAGGTCCCAGCACACTTCCTTGCGGTACTCCAGCTTTAATGTGTTTCGATGCTGAGTATTCATCTTCTTGTTTAATTCTAAATAATAGTTGCATTATATAGGACTCCAGTATTTCAGAGTACTGTTTTGGAAGATATTTTTGTAGCTTACGGACTAATCCTTTGTGCCAGACTTTATCAAAAGCCTGTGTTACATCAAGGAAGATGGTAGAGCATATTTGTTTTTCTTCTAAAGCCTTTTCTATTATATTAGTTATTCTGTGGACTTGATCTATAGTTGAATATTTATTTCTAAATCCGAACTGATGGTTTGGGATCAGTGTTTTTTCTTCTAGAATCGGATGGAGTCGTTTTAGAAGGATTTTTTCGAATAGCTTAGAAAGGATTGGCAGCAATGATATCGGCCGATATGACGTTTCTTCACTGGGCAATTTGCCCGGCTTAGGTACCATAATAACTTCCGCGACCTTCCACATACGTGGAACATAACTTAGTCTGAACGCTGCATTTATTATCTGTGCCATTTTTTTCATACCTTTTTTAGGCAGTTTTTTCAGAATTTCACCCCTTATTAGATCAAATCCCGGAGCTTTTTTCGGGTTGATCTTTTCTTTTATTTCTTTGGCTATTTCCCTAGAGGTTACTGCTGGAATCGATCTACCGTCTTCACACATTTCTTCCATTTGTTGGGAATTATCATTATCGTCATATGGCTGGAAGACATTTTCAAGGTGTTCCGCGAATAGATCCGCCTTTTGTTTGTTTGTTTTAGCCCAGTTACCACTGCTGTTTTTCACTGGCGGAATGTATGCCGTTGGTCTTTTCATTTTTTTTTTGTAGCCTTCCACAGTGAGTATTGTGTACCAGCATTGTTTGTCAGATTTGTAAGGTATCTTTCCATCGATGCATTTTTAAATTCTGCTATCTTTTTTCTGAGTTTATTGTTTAAACTATTAAGTCTATTTTTATCAGAGTAAACTAAAGTAAAGTAAAATAAAGCAAAGTAAAGTAAAGTAAAGTAAAGTAAAGTAAAGTAAAGTAAAGTAAAGTAAAGTAAAGTAAAGTAAAGTAAAGTAAAGTAAAGTAAAGTAAAGTAAAGTAAAGTAAAGTAAAGTAAAGTAAAGTAAAGTAAAGTAAAGTAAAGTAAAGTAAAGTAAAGTAAAGTAAAGTAAAGTAAAGTAAAGTAAAGTAAAGTAAAGTAAAGTAAAGTAAAGTAAAGTAAAGTAAAGTAAAGTAAAGTAAAGTAAAGTAAAGTAAAGTAAAGTAAAGTAAAGTAAAGTAAAGTAAAGTAAAGTAAAGTAAAGTAAAGTAAAGTAAAGTAAAGTAAAGTAAAGTAAAGTAAAGTAAAGTAAAGTAAAGTAAAGTAAAGTAAAGTAAAGTAAAGTAAAGTAAAGTAAAGTAAAGTAAAGTAAAGTAAAGTAAAGTAAAGTAAAGTAAAGTAAAGTAAAGTAAAGTAAAGTAAAGTAAAGTAAAGTAAAGTAAAGTAAAGTAAAGTAAAGTAAAGTAAAGTAAAGTAAAGTAAAGTAAAGTAAAGTAAAGTAAAGTAAAGTAAAGTAAAGTAAAGTAAAGTAAAGTAAAGTAAAGTAAAGTAAAGTAAAGTAAAGTAAAGTAAAGTAAAGTAAAGTAAAGTAAAGTAAAGTAAAGTAAAGTAAAGTAAAGTAAAGTAAAGTAAAGTAAAGTAAAGTAAAGTAAAGTAAAGTAAAGTAAAGTAAAGTAAAGTAAAGTAAAGTAAAGTAAAGTAAAGTAAAGTAAAGTAAAGTAAAGTAAAGTAAAGTAAAGTAAAGTAAAGTAAAGTAAAGTAAAGTAAAGTAAAGTAAAGTAAAGTAAAGTAAAGTAAAGTAAAGTAAAGTAAAGTAAAGTAAAGTAAAGTAAAGTAAAGTAAAGTAAAGTAAAGTAAAGTAAAGTAAAGTAAAGTAAAGTAAAGTAAAGTAAAGTAAAGTAAAGTAAAGTAAAGTAAAGTAAAGTAAAGTAAAGTAAAGTAAAGTAAAGTAAAGTAAAGTAAAGTAAAGTAAAGTAAAGTAAAGTAAAGTAAAGTAAAGTAAAGTAAAGTAAAGTAAAGTAAAGTAAAGTAAAGTAAAGTAAAGTAAAGTAAAGTAAAGTAAAGTAAAGTAAAGTAAAGTAAAGTAAAGTAAAGTAAAGTAAAGTAAAGTAAAGTAAAGTAAAGTAAAGTAAAGTAAAGTAAAGTAAAGTAAAGTAAAGTAAAGTAAAGTAAAGTAAAGTAAAGTAAAGTAAAGTAAAGTAAAGTAAAGTAAAGTAAAGTAAAGTAAAGTAAAGTAAAGTAAAGTAAAGTAAAGTAAAGTAAAGTAAAGTAAAGTAAAGTAAAGTAAAGTAAAGTAAAGTAAAGTAAAGTAAAGTAAAGTAAAGTAAAGTAAAGTAAAGTAAAGTAAAGTAAAGTAAAGTAAAGTAAAGTAAAGTAAAGTAAAGTAAAGTAAAGTAAAGTAAAGTAAAGTAAAGTAAAGTAAAGTAAAGTAAAGTAAAGTAAAGTAAAGTAAAGTAAAGTAAAGTAAAGTAAAGTAAAGTAAAGTAAAGTAAAGTAAAGTAAAGTAAAGTAAAGTAAAGTAAAGTAAAGTAAAGTAAAGTAAAGTAAAGTAAAGTAAAGTAAAGTAAAGTAAAGTAAAGTAAAGTAAAGTAAAGTAAAGTAAAGTAAAGTAAAGTAAAGTAAAGTAAAGTAAAGTAAAGTAAAGTAAAGTAAAGTAAAGTAAAGTAAAGTAAAGTAAAGTAAAGTAAAGTAAAGTAAAGTAAAGTAAAGTAAAGTAAAGTAAAGTAAAGTAAAGTAAAGTAAAGTAAAGTAAAGTAAAGTAAAGTAAAGTAAAGTAAAGTAAAGTAAAGTAAAGTAAAGTAAAGTAAAGTAAAGTAAAGTAAAGTAAAGTAAAGTAAAGTAAAGTAAAGTAAAGTAAAGTAAAGTAAAGTAAAGTAAAGTAAAGTAAAGTAAAGTAAAGTAAAGTAAAGTAAAGTAAAGTGAAGTGAAGTGAAGTAAAGTAAAGTAAAGTTTTCCAGCGCAACTTTGCGTCCAAAGTCAAGCCTAAGTACTTAGCTGAGTTCGAATGCTGAACCATTTTATTATTTATATACACAGGTATGTGTGGTACGTGTTTATTTGTAAAGTTAACATGAACCGACTTCAGTTCATTTAATTTTATTTGCCATTTGTTGGTCCAATTAGATATATCATTTACTGTCCTTTGCAGTTTTTCGATAACTTCCTGCAAGGTTTTTCCTACTGCAAGTACAACAGTATCGTCTGCAAAAGTGGCAACAGTGGTTTCTTCATTTTGTGGTAGGTCGTTCGTGTATAGGAGAAATAGTACAGGTCCCAGCACACTTCCTTGCGGTACTCCAGCTTTAATGTGTTTCGATGCTGAGTATTCATCTTCTTGTTTAATTCTAAATAATAGTTGCATTATATAGGACTCCAGTATTTCAGAGTACTGTTTTGGAAGATATTTTTGTAGCTTACGGACTAATCCTTTGTGCCAGACTTTATCAAAAGCCTGTGTTACATCAAGGAAGATGGTAGAGCATATTTGTTTTTCTTCTAAAGCCTTTTCTATTATATTAGTTATTCTGTGGACTTGATCTATAGTTGAATATTTATTTCTAAATCCGAACTGATGGTTTGGGATCAGTGTTTTTTCTTCTAGAATCGGATGGAGTCGTTTTAGAAGGATTTTTTCGAATAGCTTAGAAAGGATTGGCAGCAATGATATCGGCCGATATGACGTTTCTTCACTGGGCAATTTGCCCGGCTTAGGTACCATAATAACTTCCGCGACCTTCCACATACGTGGAACATAACTTAGTCTGAACGCTGCATTTATTATCTGTGCCATTTTTTTCATACCTTTTTTAGGCAGTTTTTTCAGAATTTCACCCCTTATTAGATCAAATCCCGGAGCTTTTTTCGGGTTGATCTTTTCTTTTATTTCTTTGGCTATTTCCCTAGAGGTTACTGCTGGAATCGATCTACCGTCTTCACACATTTCTTCCATTTGTTGGGAATTATCATTATCGTCATATGGCTGGAAGACATTTTCAAGGTGTTCCGCGAATAGATCCGCCTTTTGTTTGTTTGTTTTAGCCCAGTTACCACTGCTGTTTTTCACTGGCGGAATGTATGCCGTTGGTCTTTTCATTTTTTTTTGTAGCCTTCCACAGTGAGTATTGTGTACCAGCATTGTTTGTCAGATTTGTAAGGTATCTTTCCATCGATGCATTTTTAAATTCTGCTATCTTTTTTCTGAGTTTATTGTTTAAACTATTAAGTCTATTTTTATCAGAGTAAACTAAAGTAAAGTAAAATAAAGCAAAGTAAAGTAAAGTAAAGTAAAGTAAAGTAAAGTAAAGTAAAGTAAAGTAAAGTAAAGTAAAGTAAAGTAAAGTAAAGAAAAGTAAAGTAAAGTAAAGTAAAGTAAAGTAAAGTAAAGTAAAGTAAAGTAAAGTAAAGTAAAGTAAAGTAAAGTAAAGTAAAGTAAAGTAAAGTAAAGTAAAGTAAAGTAAAGCAAAGTAAAGTAAAGTAAAGTAAAGTAAAGTAAAGTAAAGTAAAGTAAAGTAAAGTAAAGTAAAGTAAAGTAAAGTAAAGTAAAGTAAAGTAAAGTAAAGTAAAGTAAAGTAAAGTAAAGTAAAGTAAAGTAAAGTAAAGTAAAGTAAAGTAAAGTAAAGTAAAGTAAAGTAAAGTAAAGTAAAGTAAAGTAAAGTAAAGTAAAGTAAAGTAAAGTAAAGTAAAGTAAAGTAAAGTAAAGTAAAGTAAAGTAAAGTAAAGTAAAGTAAAGTAAAGTAAAGTAAAGTAAAGTAAAGTAAAGTAAAGTAAAGTAAAGTAAAGTAAAGTAAAGTAAAGTAAAGTAAAGTAAAGTAAAGTAAAGTAAAGTAAAGTAAAGTAAAGTAAAGTAAAGTAAAGTAAAGTAAAGTAAAGTAAAGTAAAGTAAAGTAAAGTAAAGTAAAGTAAAGTAAAGTAAAGTAAAGTAAAGTAAAGTAAAGTAAAGTAAAGTAAAGTAAAGTAAAGTAAAGTAAAGTAAAGTAAAGTAAAGTAAAGTAAAGTAAAGTAAAGTAAAGTAAAGTAAAGTAAAGTAAAGTAAAGTAAAGTAAAGTAAAGTAAAGTAAAGTAAAGTAAAGTAAAGTAAAGTAAAGTAAAGTAAAGTAAAGTAAAGTAAAGTAAAGTAAAGTAAAGTAAAGTAAAGTAAAGTAAAGTAAAGTAAAGTAAAGTAAAGTAAAGTAAAGTAAAGTAAAGTAAAGTAAAGTAAAGTAAAGTAAAGTAAAGTAAAGTAAAGTAAAGTAAAGTAAAGTAAAGTAAAGTAAAGTAAAGTAAAGTAAAGTAAAGTAAAGTAAAGTAAAGTAAAGTAAAGTAAAGTAAAGTAAAGTAAAGTAAAGTAAAGTAAAGTAAAGTAAAGTAAAGTAAAGTAAAGTAAAGTAAAGTAAAGTAAAGTAAAGTAAAGTAAAGTAAAGTAAAGTAAAGTAAAGTAAAGTAAAGTAAAGTAAAGTAAAGTAAAGTAAAGTAAAGTAAAGTAAAGTAAAGTAAAGTAAAGTAAAGTAAAGTAAAGTAAAGTAAAGTAAAGTAAAGTAAAGTAAAGTAAAGTAAAGTAAAGTAAAGTAAAGTAAAGTAAAGTAAAGTAAAGTAAAGTAAAGTAAAGTAAAGTAAAGTAAAGTAAAGTAAAGTAAAGTAAAGTAAAGTAAAGTAAAGTAAAGTAAAGTAAAGTAAAGTAAAGTAAAGTAAAGTAAAGTAAAGTAAAGTAAAGTAAAGTAAAGTAAAGTAAAGTAAAGTAAAGTAAAGTAAAGTAAAGTAAAGTAAAGTAAAGTAAAGTAAAGTAAAGTAAAGTAAAGTAAAGTAAAGTAAAGTAAAGTAAAGTAAAGTAAAGTAAAGTAAAGTAAAGTAAAGTAAAGTAAAGTAAAGTAAAGTAAAGTAAAGTAAAGTAAAGTAAAGTAAAGTAAAGTAAAGTAAAGTAAAGTAAAGTAAAGTAAAGTAAAGTAAAGTAAAGTAAAGTAAAGTAAAGTAAAGTAAAGTAAAGTAAAGTAAAGTAAAGTAAAGTAAAGTAAAGTAAAGTAAAGTAAAGTAAAGTAAAGTAAAGTAAAGTAAAGTAAAGTAAAGTAAAGTGAAGTGAAGTGAAGTAAAGTAAAGTAAAGTAAAGTTTTCCAGCGCAACTTTGCGTCCAAAGTCAAGCCTAAGTACTTAGCTGAGTTCGAATGCTGAACCATTTTATTATTTATATACACAGGTATGTGTGGTACGTGTTTATTTGTAAAGTTAACATGAACCGACTTCAGTTCATTTAATTTTATTTGCCATTTGTTGGTCCAATTAGATATATCATTTACTGTCCTTTGCAGTTTTTCGATAACTTCCTGCAAGGTTTTTCCTACTGCAAGTACAACAGTATCGTCTGCAAAAGTGGCAACAGTGGTTTCTTCATTTTGTGGTAGGTCGTTCGTGTATAGGAGAAATAGTACAGGTCCCAGCACACTTCCTTGCGGTACTCCAGCTTTAATGTGTTTCGATGCTGAGTATTCATCTTCTTGTTTAATTCTAAATAATAGTTGCATTATATAGGACTCCAGTATTTCAGAGTACTGTTTTGGAAGATATTTTTGTAGCTTACGGACTAATCCTTTGTGCCAGACTTTATCAAAAGCCTGTGTTACATCAAGGAAGATGGTAGAGCATATTTGTTTTTCTTCTAAAGCCTTTTCTATTATATTAGTTATTCTGTGGACTTGATCTATAGTTGAATATTTATTTCTAAATCCGAACTGATGGTTTGGGATCAGTGTTTTTTCTTCTAGAATCGGATGGAGTCGTTTTACAAGGATTTTTTCGAATAGCTTAGAAAGGATTGGCAGCAATGATATCGGCCGATATGACGTTTCTTCACTGGGCAATTTGCCCGGCTTAGGTACCATAATAACTTCCGCGACCTTCCACATACGTGGAACATACCTTAGTCTGAACGCTGCATTTATTATCTGTGCCATTTTTTTCATACCTTTTTTAGGCAGTTTTTTCAGAATTTCACCCCTTATTAGATCAAATCCCGGAGCTTTTTTCGGGTTGATCTTTTCTTTTATTTCTTTGGCTATTTCCCTAGAGGTTACTGCTGGAATCGATCTACCGTCTTCACACATTTCTTCCATTTGTTGGGAATTATCATTATCGTCATATGGCTGGAAGACATTTTCAAGGTGTTCCGCGAATAGATCCGCCTTTTGTTTGTTTGTTTTAGCCCAGTTACCACTGCTGTTTTTCACTGGCGGAATGTATGCCGTTGGTCTTTTCATTTTTTTTGTAGCCTTCCACAGTGAGTATTGTGTACCAGCATTGTTTGTCAGATTTGTAAGGTATCTTTCCATCGATGCATTTTTAAATTCTGCTATCTTTTTTCTGAGTTTATTGTTTAAACTATTAAGTCTATTTTTATCAGAGTAAACTAAAGTAAAGTAAAATAAAGTAAAGTAAAGTAAAGTAAAGTAAAGTAAAGTAAAGTAAAGTAAAGTAAAGTAAAGTAAAGTAAAGTAAAGTAAAGTAAAGTAAAGTAAAGTAAAGTAAAGTAAAGTAAAGTAAAGTAAAGTAAAGTAAAGTAAAGTAAAGTAAAGTAAAGTAAAGTAAAGTAAAGTAAAGTAAAGTAAAGTAAAGTAAAGTAAAGTAAAGTAAAGTAAAGTAAAGTAAAGTAAAGTAAAGTAAAGTAAAGTAAAGTAAAGTAAAGTAAAGTAAAGTAAAGTAAAGTAAAGTAAAGTAAAGTAAAGTAAAGTAAAGTAAAGTAAAGTAAAGTAAAGTAAAGTAAAGTAAAGTAAAGTAAAGTAAAGTAAAGTAAAGTAAAGTAAAGTAAAGTAAAGTAAAGTAAAGTAAAGTAAAGTAAAGTAAAGTAAAGTAAAGTAAAGTAAAGTAAAGTAAAGTAAAGTAAAGTAAAGTAAAGTAAAGTAAAGTAAAGTAAAGTAAAGTAAAGTAAAGTAAAGTAAAGTAAAGTAAAGTAAAGTAAAGTAAAGTAAAGTAAAGTAAAGTAAAGTAAAGTAAAGTAAAGTAAAGTAAAGTAAAGTAAAGTAAAGTAAAGTAAAGTAAAGTAAAGTAAAGTAAAGTAAAGTAAAGTAAAGTAAAGTAAAGTAAAGTAAAGTAAAGTAAAGTAAAGTAAAGTAAAGTAAAGTAAAGTAAAGTAAAGTAAAGTAAAGTAAAGTAAAGTAAAGTAAAGTAAAGTAAAGTAAAGTAAAGTAAAGTAAAGTAAAGTAAAGTAAAGTAAAGTAAAGTAAAGTAAAGTAAAGTAAAGTAAAGTAAAGTAAAGTAAAGTAAAGTAAAGTAAAGTAAAGTAAAGTAAAGTAAAGTAAAGTAAAGTAAAGTAAAGTAAAGTAAAGTAAAGTAAAGTAAAGTAAAGTAAAGTAAAGTAAAGTAAAGTAAAGTAAAGTAAAGTAAAGTAAAGTAAAGTAAAGTAAAGTAAAGTAAAGTAAAGTAAAGTAAAGTAAAGTAAAGTAAAGTAAAGTAAAGTAAAGTAAAGTAAAGTAAAGTAAAGTAAAGTAAAGTAAAGTAAAGTAAAGTAAAGTAAAGTAAAGTAAAGTAAAGTAAAGTAAAGTAAAGTAAAGTAAAGTAAAGTAAAGTAAAGTAAAGTAAAGTAAAGTAAAGTAAAGTAAAGTAAAGTAAAGTAAAGTAAAGTAAAGTAAAGTAAAGTAAAGTAAAGTAAAGTAAAGTAAAGTAAAGTAAAGTAAAGTAAAGTAAAGTAAAGTAAAGTAAAGTAAAGTAAAGTAAAGTAAAGTAAAGTAAAGTAAAGTAAAGTAAAGTAAAGTAAAGTAAAGTAAAGTAAAGTAAAGTAAAGTAAAGTAAAGTAAAGTAAAGTAAAGTAAAGTAAAGTAAAGTAAAGTAAAGTAAAGTAAAGTAAAGTAAAGTAAAGTAAAGTAAAGTAAAGTAAAGTAAAGTAAAGTAAAGTAAAGTAAAGTAAAGTAAAGTAAAGTAAAGTAAAGTAAAGTAAAGTAAAGTAAAGTAAAGTAAAGTAAAGTAAAGTAAAGTAAAGTAAAGTAAAGTAAAGTAAAGTAAAGTAAAGTAAAGTAAAGTAAAGTAAAGTAAAGTAAAGTAAAGTAAAGTAAAGTAAAGTAAAGTAAAGTAAAGTAAAGTAAAGTAAAGTAAAGTAAAGTAAAGTAAAGTAAAGTAAAGTAAAGTAAAGTAAAGTAAAGTAAAGTAAAGTAAAGTAAAGTAAAGTAAAGTAAAGTAAAGTAAAGTAAAGTAAAGTAAAGTAAAGTAAAGTAAAGTAAAGTAAAGTAAAGTAAAGTAAAGTAAAGTAAAGTAAAGTAAAGTAAAGTAAAGTAAAGTAAAGTAAAGTAAAGTAAAGTAAAGTAAAGTAAAGTAAAGTAAAGTAAAGTAAAGTAAAGTAAAGTAAAGTAAAGTAAAGTAAAGTAAAGTAAAGTAAAGTAAAGTAAAGTAAAGTAAAGTAAAGTAAAGTAAAGTAAAGTAAAGTAAAGTAAAGTAAAGTAAAGTAAAGTAAAGTAAAGTAAAGTAAAGTAAAGTAAAGTAAAGTAAAGTAAAGTAAAGTAAAGTAAAGTAAAGTAAAGTAAAGTAAAGTAAAGTAAAGTAAAGTAAAGTAAAGTAAAGTAAAGTAAAGTAAAGTAAAGTAAAGTAAAGTAAAGTAAAGTAAAGTAAAGTAAAGTAAAGTAAAGTAAAGTAAAGTAAAGTAAAGTAAAGTAAAGTAAAGTAAAGTAAAGTAAAGTAAAGTAAAGTAAAGTAAAGTAAAGTAAAGTAAAGTAAAGTAAAGTAAAGTAAAGTAAAGTAAAGTAAAGTAAAGTAAAGTAAAGTAAAGTAAAGTAAAGTAAAGTAAAGTAAAGTAAAGTAAAGTAAAGTAAAGTAAAGTAAAGTAAAGTAAAGTAAAGTAAAGTAAAGTAAAGTAAAGTAAAGTAAAGTAAAGTAAAGTAAAGTAAAGTAAAGTAAAGTAAAGTAAAGTAAAGTAAAGTAAAGTAAAGTAAAGTAAAGTAAAGTAAAGTAAAGTAAAGTAAAGTAAAGTAAAGTAAAGTAAAGTAAAGTAAAGTAAAGTAAAGTAAAGTAAAGTAAAGTAAAGTAAAGTAAAGTAAAGTAAAGTAAAGTAAAGTAAAGTAAAGTAAAGTAAAGTAAAGTAAAGTAAAGTAAAGTAAAGTAAAGTAAAGTAAAGTAAAGTAAAGTAAAGTAAAGTAAAGTAAAGTAAAGTAAAGTAAAGTAAAGTAAAGTAAAGTAAAGTAAAGTAAAGTAAAGTAAAGTAAAGTAAAGTAAAGTAAAGTAAAGTAAAGTAAAGTAAAGTAAAGTAAAGTAAAGTAAAGTAAAGTAAAGTAAAGTAAAGTAAAGTAAAGTAAAGTAAAGTAAAGTAAAGTAAAGTAAAGTAAAGTAAAGTAAAGTAAAGTAAAGTAAAGTAAAGTAAAGTAAAGTAAAGTAAAGTAAAGTAAAGTAAAGTAAAGTAAAGTAAAGTAAAGTAAAGTAAAGTAAAGTAAAGTTTTCCAGCGCAACTTTGCGTCCAAAGTCAAGCCTAAGTACTTAGCTGAGTTCGAATGCTGAACCATTTTATTATTTATATACACAGGTATGTGTGGTACGTGTTTATTTGTAAAGTTAACATGAACCGACTTCAGTTCATTTAATTTTATTTGCCATTTGTTGGTCCAATTAGATATATCATTTACTGTCCTTTGCAGTTTTTCGATAACTTCCTGCAAGGTTTTTCCTACTGCAAGTACAACAGTATCGTCTGCAAAAGTGGCAACAGTGGTTTCTTCATTTTGTGGTAGGTCGTTCGTGTATAGGAGAAATAGTACAGGTCCCAGCACACTTCCTTGCGGTACTCCAGCTTTAATGTGTTTCGATGCTGAGTATTCATCTTCTTGTTTAATTCTAAATAATAGTTGCATTATATAGGACTCCAGTATTTCAGAGTACTGTTTTGGAAGATATTTTTGTAGCTTACGGACTAATCCTTTGTGCCAGACTTTATCAAAAGCCTGTGTTACATCAAGGAAGATGGTAGAGCATATTTGTTTTTCTTCTAAAGCCTTTTCTATTATATTAGTTATTCTGTGGACTTGATCTATAGTTGAATATTTATTTCTAAATCCGAACTGATGGTTTGGGATCAGTGTTTTTTCTTCTAGAATCGGATGGAGTCGTTTTAGAAGATTTTTTTTCGAATAGCTTAGAAAGGATTGGCAGCAATGATATCGGCCGATATGACGTTTCTTCACTGGGCAATTTGCCCGGCTTAGGTACCATAATAACTTCCGCGACCTTCCACATACGTGGAACATACCTTAGTCTGAACGCTGCATTTATTATCTGTGCCATTTTTTTCATACCTTTTTTAGGCAGTTTTTTCAGAATTTCACCCGTTATTAGATCAAATCCCGGAGCTTTTTTCGGGTTGATCTTTTCTTTTATTTCTTTGGCTATTTCCCTAGAGGTTACTGCTGGAATCGATCTACCGTCTTCACACATTTCTTCCATTTGTTGGGAATTATCATTATCGTCATATGGCTGGAAGACATTTTCAAGGTGTTCCGCGAATAGATCCGCCTTTTGTTTGTTTGTTTTAGCCCAGTTACCACTGCTGTTTTTCACTGGCGGAATGTATGCCGTTGGTCTTTTCATTTTTTTTGTAGCCTTCCACAGTGAGTATTGTGTACCAGCATTGTTTGTCAGATTTGTAAGGTATCTTTCCATCGATGCATTTTTAAATTCTGCTATCTTTTTTCTGAGTTTATTGTTTAAACTATTAAGTCTATTTTTATCAGAGTAAACTAAAGTAAAGTAAAATAAAGCAAAGTAAAGTAAAGTAAAGTAAAGTAAAGTAAAGTAAAGTAAAGTAAAGTAAAGTAAAGTAAAGTAAAGTAAAGTAAAGTAAAGTAAAGTAAAGTAAAGTAAAGTAAAGTAAAGTAAAGTAAAGTAAAGTAAAGTAAAGTAAAGTAAAGTAAAGTAAAGTAAAGTAAAGTAAAGTAAAGTAAAGTAAAGTAAAGTAAAGTAAAGTAAAGTAAAGTAAAGTAAAGTAAAGTAAAGTAAAGTAAAGTAAAGTAAAGTAAAGTAAAGTAAAGTAAAGTAAAGTAAAGTAAAGTAAAGTAAAGTAAAGTAAAGTAAAGTAAAGTAAAGTAAAGTAAAGTAAAGTAAAGTAAAGTAAAGTAAAGTAAAGTAAAGTAAAGTAAAGTAAAGTAAAGTAAAGTAAAGTAAAGTAAAGTAAAGTAAAGTAAAGTAAAGTAAAGTAAAGTAAAGTAAAGTAAAGTAAAGTAAAGTAAAGTAAAGTAAAGTAAAGTAAAGTAAAGTAAAGTAAAGTAAAGTAAAGTAAAGTAAAGTAAAGTAAAGTAAAGTAAAGTAAAGTAAAGTAAAGTAAAGTAAAGTAAAGTAAAGTAAAGTAAAGTAAAGTAAAGTAAAGTAAAGTAAAGTAAAGTAAAGTAAAGTAAAGTAAAGTAAAGTAAAGTAAAGTAAAGTAAAGTAAAGTAAAGTAAAGTAAAGTAAAGTAAAGTAAAGTAAAGTAAAGTAAAGTAAAGTAAAGTAAAGTAAAGTAAAGTAAAGTAAAGTAAAGTAAAGTAAAGTAAAGTAAAGTAAAGTAAAGTAAAGTAAAGTAAAGTAAAGTAAAGTAAAGTAAAGTAAAGTAAAGTAAAGTAAAGTAAAGTAAAGTAAAGTAAAGTAAAGTAAAGTAAAGTAAAGTAAAGTAAAGTAAAGTAAAGTAAAGTAAAGTAAAGTAAAGTAAAGTAAAGTAAAGTAAAGTAAAGTAAAGTAAAGTAAAGTAAAGTAAAGTAAAGTAAAGTAAAGTAAAGTAAAGTAAAGTAAAGTAAAGTAAAGTAAAGTAAAGTAAAGTAAAGTAAAGTAAAGTAAAGTAAAGTAAAGTAAAGTAAAGTAAAGTAAAGTAAAGTAAAGTAAAGTAAAGTAAAGTAAAGTAAAGTAAAGTAAAGTAAAGTAAAGTAAAGTAAAGTAAAGTAAAGTAAAGTAAAGTAAAGTAAAGTAAAGTAAAGTAAAGTAAAGTAAAGTAAAGTAAAGTAAAGTAAAGTAAAGTAAAGTAAAGTAAAGTAAAGTAAAGTAAAGTAAAGTAAAGTAAAGTAAAGTAAAGTAAAGTAAAGTAAAGTAAAGTAAAGTAAAGTAAAGTAAAGTAAAGTAAAGTAAAGTAAAGTAAAGTAAAGTAAAGTAAAGTAAAGTAAAGTAAAGTAAAGTAAAGTAAAGTAAAGTAAAGTAAAGTAAAGTAAAGTAAAGTAAAGTAAAGTAAAGTAAAGTAAAGTAAAGTAAAGTAAAGTAAAGTAAAGTAAAGTAAAGTAAAGTAAAGTAAAGTAAAGTAAAGTAAAGTAAAGTAAAGTAAAGTAAAGTAAAGTAAAGTAAAGTAAAGTAAAGTAAAGTAAAGTAAAGTAAAGTAAAGTAAAGTAAAGTAAAGTAAAGTAAAGTAAAGTAAAGTAAAGTAAAGTAAAGTAAAGTAAAGTAAAGTAAAGTAAAGTAAAGTAAAGTAAAGTAAAGTAAAGTAAAGTAAAGTAAAGTAAAGTAAAGTAAAGTAAAGTAAAGTAAAGTAAAGTAAAGTAAAGTAAAGTAAAGTAAAGTAAAGTAAAGTAAAGTAAAGTAAAGTAAAGTAAAGTAAAGTAAAGTAAAGTAAAGTAAAGTAAAGTAAAGTAAAGTAAAGTAAAGTAAAGTAAAGTAAAGTAAAGTAAAGTAAAGTAAAGTAAAGTAAAGTAAAGTAAAGTAAAGTAAAGTAAAGTAAAGTAAAGTAAAGTAAAGTAAAGTAAAGTAAAGTAAAGTAAAGTAAAGTAAAGTAAAGTAAAGTAAAGTAAAGTAAAGTAAAGTAAAGTAAAGTAAAGTAAAGTAAAGTAAAGTAAAGTAAAGTAAAGTAAAGTAAAGTAAAGTAAAGTAAAGTAAAGTAAAGTAAAGTAAAGTAAAGTAAAGTAAAGTAAAGTAAAGTAAAGTAAAGTAAAGTAAAGTAAAGTAAAGTAAAGTAAAGTAAAGTAAAGTAAAGTAAAGTAAAGTAAAGTAAAGTAAAGTAAAGTAAAGTAAAGTAAAGTAAAGTAAAGTAAAGTAAAGTAAAGTAAAGTAAAGTAAAGTAAAGTAAAGTAAAGTAAAGTAAAGTAAAGTAAAGTAAAGTAAAGTAAAGTAAAGTAAAGTAAAGTAAAGTAAAGTAAAGTAAAGTAAAGTAAAGTAAAGTAAAGTAAAGTAAAGTAAAGTAAAGTAAAGTAAAGTAAAGTAAAGTAAAGTAAAGTAAAGTAAAGTAAAGTAAAGTAAAGTAAAGTAAAGTAAAGTAAAGTAAAGTAAAGTAAAGTAAAGTAAAGTAAAGTAAAGTAAAGTAAAGTAAAGTAAAGTAAAGTAAAGTAAAGTAAAGTAAAGTAAAGTAAAGTAAAGTAAAGTAAAGTAAAGTAAAGTAAAGTAAAGTAAAGTAAAGTAAAGTAAAGTAAAGTAAAGTAAAGTAAAGTAAAGTAAAGTAAAGTAAAGTAAAGTAAAGTAAAGTAAAGTAAAGTAAAGTAAAGTAAAGTAAAGTAAAGTAAAGTAAAGTAAAGTAAAGTAAAGTAAAGTAAAGTAAAGTAAAGTAAAGTAAAGTAAAGTAAAGTAAAGTAAAGTAAAGTAAAGTAAAGTAAAGTAAAGTAAAGTAAAGTAAAGTAAAGTAAAGTAAAGTAAAGTAAAGTAAAGTAAAGTAAAGTAAAGTAAAGTAAAGTAAAGTAAAGTAAAGTAAAGTAAAGTAAAGTAAAGTAAAGTAAAGTAAAGTAAAGTAAAGTAAAGTAAAGTAAAGTAAAGTAAAGTAAAGTAAAGTAAAGTAAAGTAAAGTAAAGTAAAGTAAAGTAAAGTAAAGTAAAGTAAAGTAAAGTAAAGTAAAGTAAAGTAAAGTAAAGTAAAGTAAAGTAAAGTAAAGTAAAGTAAAGTAAAGTAAAGTAAAGTAAAGTAAAGTAAAGTAAAGTAAAGTAAAGTAAAGTAAAGTAAAGTAAAGTAAAGTAAAGTAAAGTAAAGTAAAGTAAAGTAAAGTAAAGTAAAGTAAAGTAAAGTAAAGTAAAGTAAAGTAAAGTAAAGTAAAGTAAAGTAAAGTAAAGTAAAGTAAAGTAAAGTAAAGTAAAGTAAAGTAAAGTAAAGTAAAGTAAAGTAAAGTAAAGTAAAGTAAAGTAAAGTAAAGTAAAGTAAAGTAAAGTAAAGTAAAGTAAAGTAAAGTAAAGTAAAGTAAAGTAAAGTAAAGTAAAGTAAAGTAAAGTAAAGTAAAGTAAAGTAAAGTAAAGTAAAGTAAAGTAAAGTAAAGTAAAGTAAAGTAAAGTAAAGTAAAGTAAAGTAAAGTAAAGTAAAGTAAAGTAAAGTAAAGTAAAGTAAAGTAAAGTAAAGTAAAGTAAAGTAAAGTAAAGTAAAGTAAAGTAAAGTAAAGTAAAGTAAAGTAAAGTAAAGTAAAGTAAAGTAAAGTAAAGTAAAGTAAAGTAAAGTAAAGTAAAGTAAAGTAAAGTAAAGTAAAGTAAAGTAAAGTAAAGTAAAGTAAAGTAAAGTAAAGTAAAGTAAAGTAAAGTAAAGTAAAGTAAAGTAAAGTAAAGTAAAGTAAAGTAAAGTAAAGTAAAGTAAAGTAAAGTAAAGTAAAGTAAAGTAAAGTAAAGTAAAGTAAAGTAAAGTAAAGTAAAGTAAAGTAAAGTAAAGTAAAGTAAAGTAAAGTAAAGTAAAGTAAAGTAAAGTAAAGTAAAGTAAAGTAAAGTAAAGTAAAGTAAAGTAAAGTAAAGTAAAGTAAAGTAAAGTAAAGTAAAGTAAAGTAAAGTAAAGTAAAGTAAAGTAAAGTAAAGTAAAGTAAAGTAAAGTAAAGTAAAGTAAAGTAAAGTAAAGTAAAGTAAAGTAAAGTAAAGTAAAGTAAAGTAAAGTAAAGTAAAGTAAAGTAAAGTAAAGTAAAGTAAAGTAAAGTAAAGTAAAGTAAAGTAAAGTAAAGTAAAGTAAAGTAAAGTAAAGTAAAGTAAAGTAAAGTAAAGTAAAGTAAAGTAAAGTAAAGTAAAGTAAAGTAAAGTAAAGTAAAGTAAAGTAAAGTAAAGTAAAGTAAAGTAAAGTAAAGTAAAGTAAAGTAAAGTAAAGTAAAGTAAAGTAAAGTAAAGTAAAGTAAAGTAAAGTAAAGTAAAGTAAAGTAAAGTAAAGTAAAGTAAAGTAAAGTAAAGTAAACTAAAGTAAAGTAAAGTAAAGTAAAGTAAAGTAAAGTAAAGTAAAGTAAAGTGAAGTGAAGTAAAGTAAAGTAAAGTAAAGTTTTCCAGCGCAACTTTGCGTCCAAAGTCAAGCCTAAGTACTTAGCTGAGTTCGAATGCTGAACCATTTTATTATTTATATACACAGGTATGTGTGGTACGTGTTTATTTGTAAAGTTAACATGAACCGACTTCAGTTCATTTAATTTTATTTGCCATTTGTTGGTCCAATTAGATATATCATTTACTGTCCTTTGCAGTTTTTCGATAACTTCCTGCAAGGTTTTTCCTACTGCAAGTACAACAGTATCGTCTGCAAAAGTGGCAACAGTGGTTTCTTCATTTTGTGGTAGGTCGTTCGTGTATAGGAGAAATAGTACAGGTCCCAGCACACTTCCTTGCGGTACTCCAGCTTTAATGTGTTTCGATGCTGAGTATTCATCTTCTTGTTTAATTCTAAATAATGGTTGCATTATATAGGACTCCAGTATTTCAGAGTACTGTTTTGGAAGATATTTTTGTAGCTTACGGACTAATCCTTTGTGCCAGACTTTATCAAAAGCCTGTGTTACATCAAGGAAGATGGTAGAGCATATTTGTTTTTCTTCTAAAGCCTTTTCTATTATATTAGTTATTCTGTGGACTTGATCTATAGTTGAATATTTATTTCTAAATCCGAACTGATGGTTTGGGATCAGTGTTTTTTCTTCTAGAATCGGATGGAGTCGTTTTAGAAGGATTTTTTCGAATAGCTTAGAAAGGATTGGCAGCAATGATATCGGCCGATATGACGTTTCTTCACTGGGCAATTTGCCCGGCTTAGGTACCATAATAACTTCCGCGACCTTCCACATACGTGGAACATACCTTAGTCTGAACGCTGCATTTATTATCTGTGCCATTTTTTTCATACCTTTTTTAGGCAGTTTTTTCAGAATTTCACCCCTTATTAGATCAAATCCCGGAGCTTTTTTCGGGTTGATCTTTTCTTTTATTTCTTTGGCTATTTCCCTAGAGGTTACTGCTGGAATCGATCTACCGTCTTCACACATTTCTTCCATTTGTTGGGAATTATCATTATCGTCATATGGCTGGAAGACATTTTCAAGGTGTTCCGCGAATAGATCCGCCTTTTGTTTGTTTGTTTTAGCCCAGTTACCACTGCTGTTTTTCACTGGCGGAATGTATGCCGTTGGTCTTTTCATTTTTTTTGTAGCCTTCCACAGTGAGTATTGTGTACCAGCATTGTTTGTCAGATTTGTAAGGTATCTTTCCATCGATGCATTTTTAAATTCTGCTATCTTTTTTCTGAGTTTATTGTTTAAACTATTAAGTCTATTTTTATCAGAGTAAACTAAAGTAAAGTAAAATAAAGTAAAGTAAAGTAAAGTAAAGTAAAGTAAAGTAAAGTAAAGTAAAGTAAAGTAAAGTAAAGTAAAGTAAAGTAAAGTAAAGTAAAGTAAAGTAAAGTAAAGTAAAGTAAAGTAAAGTAAAGTAAAGTAAAGTAAAGTAAAGTAAAGTAAAGTAAAGTAAAGTAAAGTAAAGTAAAGTAAAGTAAAGTAAAGTAAAGTAAAGTAAAGTAAAGTAAAGTAAAGTAAATTAGTAAAGTAAAGTAAAGTAAAGTAAAGTAAAGTAAAGTAAAGTAAAGTAAAGTAAAGTAAAGTAAAGTAAAGTAAATTAAAGTAAAGTAAAGTAAAGTAAAGTAAAGTAAAGTAAAGTAAAGTAAAGTAAAGTAAAGTAAAGTAAAGTAAAGTAAAGTAAAGTAAAGTAAAGTAAAGTAAAGTAAAGTAAAGTAAAGTAAAGTAAAGTAAAGTAAAGTAAAGTAAAGTAAAGTAAAGTAAAGTAAAGTAAAGTAAAGTAAAGTAAAGTAAAGTAAAGTAAAGTAAAGTAAAGTAAAGTAAAGTAAAGTAAAGTAAAGTAAAGTAAAGTAAAGTAAAGTAAAGTAAAGTAAAGTAAAGTAAAGTAAAGTAAAGTAAAGTAAAGTAAAGTAAAGTAAAGTAAAGTAAAGTAAAGTAAAGTAAAGTAAAGTAAAGTAAAGTAAAGTAAAGTAAAGTAAAGTAAAGTAAAGTAAAGTAAAGTAAAGTAAAGTAAAGTAAAGTAAAGTAAAGTAAAGTAAAGTAAAGTAAAGTAAAGTAAAGTAAAGTAAAGTAAAGTAAAGTAAAGTAAAGTAAAGTAAAGTAAAGTAAAGTAAAGTAAAGTAAAGTAAAGTAAAGTAAAGTAAAGTAAAGTAAAGTAAAGTAAAGTAAAGTAAAGTAAAGTAAAGTAAAGTAAAGTAAAGTAAAGTAAAGTAAAGTAAAGTAAAGTAAAGTAAAGTAAAGTAAAGTAAAGTAAAGTAAAGTAAAGTAAAGTAAAGTAAAGTAAAGTAAAGTAAAGTAAAGTAAAGTAAAGTAAAGTAAAGTAAAGTAAAGTAAAGTAAAGTAAAGTAAAGTAAAGTAAAGTAAAGTAAAGTAAAGTAAAGTAAAGTAAAGTAAAGTAAAGTAAAGTAAAGTAAAGTAAAGTAAAGTAAAGTAAAGTAAAGTAAAGTAAAGTAAAGTAAAGTAAAGTAAAGTAAAGTAAAGTAAAGTAAAGTAAAGTAAAGTAAAGTAAAGTAAAGTAAAGTAAAGTAAAGTAAAGTAAAGTAAAGTAAAGTAAAGTAAAGTAAAGTAAAGTAAAGTAAAGTAAAGTAAAGTAAAGTAAAGTAAAGTAAAGTAAAGTAAAGTAAAGTAAAGTAAAGTAAAGTAAAGTAAAGTAAAGTAAAGTAAAGTAAAGTAAAGTAAAGTAAAGTAAAGTAAAGTAAAGTAAAGTAAAGTAAAGTAAAGTAAAGTAAAGTAAAGTAAAGTAAAGTAAAGTAAAGTAAAGTAAAGTAAAGTAAAGTAAAGTAAAGTAAAGTAAAGTAAAGTAAAGTAAAGTAAAGTAAAGTAAAGTAAAGTAAAGTAAAGTAAAGTAAAGTAAAGTAAAGTAAAGTAAAGTAAAGTAAAGTAAAGTAAAGTAAAGTAAAGTAAAGTAAAGTAAAGTAAAGTAAAGTAAAGTAAAGTAAAGTAAAGTAAAGTAAAGTAAAGTAAAGTAAAGTAAAGTAAAGTAAAGTAAAGTAAAGTAAAGTAAAGTAAAGTAAAGTAAAGTAAAGTAAAGTAAAGTAAAGTAAAGTAAAGTAAAGTAAAGTAAAGTAAAGTAAAGTAAAGTAAAGTAAAGTAAAGTAAAGTAAAGTAAAGTAAAGTAAAGTAAAGTAAAGTAAAGTAAAGTAAAGTAAAGTAAAGTAAAGTAAAGTAAAGTAAAGTAAAGTAAAGTAAAGTAAAGTAAAGTAAAGTAAAGTAAAGTAAAGTAAAGTAAAGTAAAGTAAAGTAAAGTAAAGTAAAGTAAAGTAAAGTAAAGTAAAGTAAAGTAAAGTAAAGTAAAGTAAAGTAAAGTAAAGTAAAGTAAAGTAAAGTAAAGTAAAGTAAAGTAAAGTAAAGTAAAGTAAAGTAAAGTAAAGTAAAGTAAAGTAAAGTAAAGTAAAGTAAAGTAAAGTAAAGTAAAGTAAAGTAAAGTAAAGTAAAGTAAAGTAAAGTAAAGTAAAGTAAAGTAAAGTAAAGTAAAGTAAAGTAAAGTAAAGTAAAGTAAAGTAAAGTAAAGTAAAGTAAAGTAAAGTAAAGTAAAGTAAAGTAAAGTAAAGTAAAGTAAAGTAAAGTAAAGTAAAGTAAAGTAAAGTAAAGTAAAGTAAAGTAAAGTAAAGTTTTCCAGCGCAACTTTGCGTCCAAAGTCAAGCCTAAGTACTTAGCTGAGTTCGAATGCTGAACCATTTTATTATTTATATACACAGGTATGTGTGGTACGTGTTTATTTGTAAAGTTAACATGAACCGACTTCAGTTCATTTAATTTTATTTGCCATTTGTTGGTCCAATTAGATATATCATTTACTGTCCTTTGCAGTTTTTCGATAACTTCCTGCAAGGTTTTTCCTACTGCAAGTACAACAGTATCGTCTGCAAAAGTGGCAACAGTGGTTTCTTCATTTTGTGGTAGGTCGTTCGTGTATAGGAGAAATAGTACAGGTCCCAGCACACTTCCTTGCGGTACTCCAGCTTTAATGTGTTTCGATGCTGAGTATTCATCTTCTTGTTTAATTCTAAATAATAGTTGCATTATATAGGACTCCAGTATTTCAGAGTACTGTTTTGGAAGATATTTTTGTAGCTTACGGACTAATCCTTTGTGCCAGACTTTATCAAAAGCCTGTGTTACATCAAGGAAGATGGTAGAGCATATTTGTTTTTCTTCTAAAGCCTTTTCTATTATATTAGTTATTCTGTGGACTTGATCTATAGTTGAATATTTATTTCTAAATCCGAACTGATGGTTTGGGATCAGTGTTTTTTCTTCTAGAATCGGATGGAGTCGTTTTAGAAGGATTTTTTCGAATAGCTTAGAAAGGATTGGCAGCAATGATATCGGCCGATATGACGTTTCTTCACTGGGCAATTTGCCCGGCTTAGGTACCATAATAACTTCCGCGACCTTCCACATACGTGGAACATACCTTAGTCTGAACGCTGCATTTATTATCTGTGCCATTTTTTTCATACCTTTTTTAGGCAGTTTTTTCAGAATTTCACCCGTTATTAGATCAAATCCCGGAGCTTTTTTCGGGTTGATCTTTTCTTTTATTTCTTTGGCTATTTCCCTAGAGGTTACTGCTGGAATCGATCTACCGTCTTCACACATTTCTTCCATTTGTTGGGAATTATCATTATCGTCATATGGCTGGAAGACATTTTCAAGGTGTTCCGCGAATAGATCCGCCTTTTGTTTGTTTGTTTTAGCCCAGTTACCACTGCTGTTTTTCACTGGCGGAATGTATGCCGTTGGTCTTTTCATTTTTTTTGTAGCCTTCCACAGTGAGTATTGTGTACCAGCATTGTTTGTCAGATTTGTAAGGTATCTTTCCATCGATGCATTTTTAAATTCTGCTATCTTTTTTCTGAGTTTATTGTTTAAACTATTAAGTCTATTTTTATCAGAGTAAACTAAAGTAAAGTAAAATAAAGTAAAATAAAGTAAAGTAAAGTAAAGTAAAGTAAAGTAAAGTAAAGTAAAGTAAAGTAAAGTAAAGTAAAGTAAAGTAAAGTAAAGTAAAGTAAAGTAAAGTAAAGTAAAGTAAAGTAAAGTAAAGTAAAGTAAAGTAAAGTAAAGTAAAGTAAAGTAAAGTAAAGTAAAGTAAAGTAAAGTAAAGTAAAGTAAAGTAAAGTAAAGTAAAGTAAAGTAAAGTAAAGTAAAGTAAAGTAAAGTAAAGTAAAGTAAAGTAAAGTAAAGTAAAGTAAAGTAAAGTAAAGTAAAGTAAAGTAAAGTAAAGTAAAGTAAAGTAAAGTAAAGTAAAGTAAAGTAAAGTAAAGTAAAGTAAAGTAAAGTAAAGTAAAGTAAAGTAAAGTAAAGTAAAGTAAAGTAAAGTAAAGTAAAGTAAAGTAAAGTAAAGTAAAGTAAAGTAAAGTAAAGTAAAGTAAAGTAAAGTAAAGTAAAGTAAAGTAAAGTAAAGTAAAGTAAAGTAAAGTAAAGTAAAGTAAAGTAAAGTAAAGTAAAGTAAAGTAAAGTAAAGTAAAGTAAAGTAAAGTAAAGTAAAGTAAAGTAAAGTAAAGTAAAGTAAAGTAAAGTAAAGTAAAGTAAAGTAAAGTAAAGTAAAGTAAAGTAAAGTAAAGTAAAGTAAAGTAAAGTAAAGTAAAGTAAAGTAAAGTAAAGTAAAGTAAAGTAAAGTAAAGTAAAGTAAAGTAAAGTAAAGTAAAGTAAAGTAAAGTAAAGTAAAGTAAAGTAAAGTAAAGTAAAGTAAAGTAAAGTAAAGTAAAGTAAAGTAAAGTAAAGTAAAGTAAAGTAAAGTAAAGTAAAGTAAAGTAAAGTAAAGTGAAGTAAAGTAAAGTAAAGTTTTCCAGCGCAACTTTGCGTCCAAAGTCAAGCCTAAGTACTTAGCTGAGTTCGAATGCTGAACCATTTTATTATTTATATACACAGGTATGTGTGGTACGTGTTTATTTGTAAAGTTAACATGAACCGACTTCAGTTCATTTAATTTTATTTGCCATTTGTTGGTCCAATTAGATATATCATTTACTGTCCTTTGCAGTTTTTCGATAACTTCCTGCAAGGTTTTTCCTACTGCAAGTACAACAGTATCGTCTGCAAAAGTGGCAACAGTGGTTTCTTCATTTTGTGGTAGGTCGTTCGTGTATAGGAGAAATAGTACAGGTCCCAGCACACTTCCTTGCGGTACTCCAGCTTTAATGTGTTTCGATGCTGAGTATTCATCTTCTTGTTTAATTCTAAATAATAGTTGCATTATATAGGACTCCAGTATTTCAGAGTACTGTTTTGGAAGATATTTTTGTAGCTTACGGACTAATCCTTTGTGCCAGACTTTATCAAAAGCCTGTGTTACATCAAGGAAGATGGTAGAGCATATTTGTTTTTCTTCTAAAGCCTTTTCTATTATATTAGTTATTCTGTGGACTTGATCTATAGTTGAATATTTATTTCTAAATCCGAACTGATGGTTTGGGATCAGTGTTTTTTCTTCTAGAATCGGATGGAGTCGTTTTAGAAGGATTTTTTCGAATAGCTTAGAAAGGATTGGCAGCAATGATATCGGCCGATATGACGTTTCTTCACTGGGCAATTTGCCCGGCTTAGGTACCATAATAACTTCCGCGACCTTCCACATACGTGGAACATACCTTAGTCTGAACGCTGCATTTATTATCTGTGCCATTTTTTTCATACCTTTTTTAGGCAGTTTTTTCAGAATTTCACCCGTTATTAGATCAAATCCCGGAGCTTTTTTCGGGTTGATCTTTTCTTTTATTTCTTTGGCTATTTCCCTAGAGGTTACTGCTGGAATCGATCTACCGTCTTCACACATTTCTTCCATTTGTTGGGAATTATCATTATCGTCATATGGCTGGAAGACATTTTCAAGGTGTTCCGCGAATAGATCCGCCTTTTGTTTGTTTGTTTTAGCCCAGTTACCACTGCTGTTTTTCACTGGCGGAATGTATGCCGTTGGTCTTTTCATTTTTTTTGTAGCCTTCCACAGTGAGTATTGTGTACCAGCATTGTTTGTCAGATTTGTAAGGTATCTTTCCATCGATGCATTTTTAAATTCTGCTATCTTTTTTCTGAGTTTATTGTTTAAACTATTAAGTCTATTTTTATCAGAGTAAACTAAAGTAAAGTAAAATAAAGTAAAATAAAGTAAAGTAAAGTAAAGTAAAGTAAAGTAAAGTAAAGTAAAGTAAAGTAAAGTAAAGTAAAGTAAAGTAAAGTAAAGTAAAGTAAAGTAAAGTAAAGTAAAGTAAAGTAAAGTAAAGTAAAGTAAAGTAAAGTAAAGTAAAGTAAAGTAAAGTAAAGTAAAGTAAAGTAAAGTAAAGTAAAGTAAAGTAAAGTAAAGTAAAGTAAAGTAAAGTAAAGTAAAGTAAAGTAAAGTAAAGTAAAGTAAAGTAAAGTAAAGTAAAGTAAAGTAAAGTAAAGTAAAGTAAAGTAAAGTAAAGTAAAGTAAAGTAAAGTAAAGTAAAGTAAAGTAAAGTAAAGTAAAGTAAAGTAAAGTAAAGTAAAGTAAAGTAAAGTAAAGTAAAGTAAAGTAAAGTAAAGTAAAGTAAAGTAAAGTAAAGTAAAGTAAAGTAAAGTAAAGTAAAGTAAAGTAAAGTAAAGTAAAGTAAAGTAAAGTAAAGTAAAGTAAAGTAAAGTAAAGTAAAGTAAAGTAAAGTAAAGTAAAGTAAAGTAAAGTAAAGTAAAGTAAAGTAAAGTAAAGTAAAGTAAAGTAAAGTAAAGTAAAGTAAAGTAAAGTAAAGTAAAGTAAAGTAAAGTAAAGTAAAGTAAAGTAAAGTAAAGTAAAGTAAAGTAAAGTAAAGTAAAGTAAAGTAAAGTAAAGTAAAGTAAAGTAAAGTAAAGTAAAGTAAAGTAAAGTAAAGTAAAGTAAAGTAAAGTAAAGTAAAGTAAAGTAAAGTAAAGTAAAGTAAAGTAAAGTAAAGTAAAGTAAAGTAAAGTAAAGTAAAGTAAAGTAAAGTAAAGTAAAGTAAAGTAAAGTAAAGTAAAGTAAAGTAAAGTAAAGTAAAGTAAAGTAAAGTAAAGTAAAGTAAAGTAAAGTAAAGTAAAGTAAAGTAAAGTAAAGTAAAGTAAAGTAAAGTAAAGTAAAGTAAAGTAAAGTAAAGTAAAGTAAAGTAAAGTAAAGTAAAGTAAAGTAAAGTAAAGTAAAGTAAAGTAAAGTAAAGTAAAGTAAAGTAAAGTAAAGTAAAGTAAAGTAAAGTAAAGTAAAGTAAAGTAAAGTAAAGTAAAGTAAAGTAAAGTAAAGTAAAGTAAAGTAAAGTAAAGTAAAGTAAAGTAAAGTAAAGTAAAGTAAAGTAAAGTAAAGTAAAGTAAAGTAAAGTAAAGTAAAGTAAAGTAAAGTAAAGTAAAGTAAAGTAAAGTAAAGTAAAGTAAAGTAAAGTAAAGTAAAGTAAAGTAAAGTAAAGTAAAGTAAAGTAAAGTAAAGTAAAGTAAAGTAAAGTAAAGTAAAGTAAAGTAAAGTAAAGTAAAGTAAAGTAAAGTAAAGTAAAGTAAAGTAAAGTAAAGTAAAGTAAAGTAAAGTAAAGTAAAGTAAAGTAAAGTAAAGTAAAGTAAAGTAAAGTAAAGTAAAGTAAAGTAAAGTAAAGTAAAGTAAAGTAAAGTAAAGTAAAGTAAAGTAAAGTAAAGTAAAGTAAAGTAAAGTAAAGTAAAGTAAAGTAAAGTAAAGTAAAGTAAAGTAAAGTAAAGTAAAGTAAAGTAAAGTAAAGTAAAGTAAAGTAAAGTAAAGTAAAGTAAAGTAAAGTAAAGTAAAGTAAAGTAAAGTAAAGTAAAGTAAAGTAAAGTAAAGTAAAGTAAAGTAAAGTAAAGTAAAGTAAAGTAAAGTAAAGTAAAGTAAAGTAAAGTAAAGTAAAGTAAAGTAAAGTAAAGTAAAGTAAAGTAAAGTAAAGTAAAGTAAAGTAAAGTAAAGTAAAGTAAAGTAAAGTAAAGTAAAGTAAAGTAAAGTAAAGTAAAGTAAAGTAAAGTAAAGTAAAGTAAAGTAAAGTAAAGTAAAGTAAAGTAAAGTAAAGTAAAGTAAAGTAAAGTAAAGTAAAGTAAAGTAAAGTAAAGTAAAGTAAAGTAAAGTAAAGTAAAGTAAAGTAAAGTAAAGTAAAGTAAAGTAAAGTAAAGTAAAGTAAAGTAAAGTAAAGTAAAGTAAAGTAAAGTAAAGTAAAGTAAAGTAAAGTAAAGTAAAGTAAAGTAAAGTAAAGTAAAGTAAAGTAAAGTAAAGTAAAGTAAAGTAAAGTAAAGTAAAGTAAAGTAAAGTAAAGTAAAGTAAAGTGAAGTGAAGTAAAGTAAAGTAAAGTTTTCCAGCGCAACTTTGCGTCCAAAGTCAAGCCTAAGTACTTAGCTGAGTTCGAATGCTGAACCATTTTATTATTTATATACACAGGTATGTGTGGTACGTGTTTATTTGTACAGTTAACATGAACCGACTTCAGTTCATTTAATTTTATTTGCCATTTGTTGGTCCAATTAGATATATCATTTACTGTCCTTTGCAGTTTTTCGATAACTTCCTGCAAGGTTTTTCCTACTGCAAGTACAACAGTATCGTCTGCAAAAGTGGCAACAGTGGTTTCTTCATTTTGTGGTAGGTCGTTCGTGTATAGGAGAAATAGTACAGGTCCCAGCACACTTCCTTGCGGTACTCCAGCTTTAATGTGTTTCGATGCTGAGTATTCATCTTCTTGTTTAATTCTAAATAATAGTTGCATTATATAGGACTCCAGTATTTCAGAGTACTGTTTTGGAAGATATTTTTGTAGCTTACGGACTAATCCTTTGTGCCAGACTTTATCAAAAGCCTGTGTTACATCAAGGAAGATGGTAGAGCATATTTGTTTTTCTTCTAAAGCCTTTTCTATTATATTAGTTATTCTGTGGACTTGATCTATAGTTGAATATTTATTTCTAAATCCGAACTGATGGTTTGGGATCAGTGTTTTTTCTTCTAGAATCGGATGGAGTCGTTTTAGAAGGATTTTTTCGAATAGCTTAGAAAGGATTGGCAGCAATGATATCGGCCGATATGACGTTTCCTCACTGGGCAATTTGCCCGGCTTAGGTACCATAATAACTTCCGCGACCTTCCACATACGTGGAACATACCTTAGTCTGAACGCTGCATTTATTATCTGTGCCATTTTTTTCATACCTTTTTTAGGCAGTTTTTTCAGAATTTCACCCGTTATTAGATCAAATCCCGGAGCTTTTTTCGGGTTGATCTTTTCTTTTATTTCTTTGGCTATTTCCCTAGAGGTTACTGCTGGAATCGATCTACCGTCTTCACACATTTCTTCCATTTGTTGGGAATTATCATTATCGTCATATGGCTGGAAGACATTTTCAAGGTGTTCCGCGAATAGATCCGCCTTTTGTTTGTTTGTTTTAGCCCAGTTACCACTGCTGTTTTTCACTGGCGGAATGTATGCCGTTGGTCTTTTCATTTTTTTTGTAGCCTTCCACAGTGAGTATTGTGTACCAGCATTGTTTGTCAGATTTGTAAGGTATCTTTCCATCGATGCATTTTTAAATTCTGCTATCTTTTTTCTGAGTTTATTGTTTAAACTATTAAGTCTATTTTTATCAGAGTAAACTAAAGTAAAGTAAAATAAAGCAAAGTAAAGTAAAGTAAAGTAAAGTAAAGTAAAGTAAAATAAAGCAAAGTAAAGTAAAGTAAAGTAAAGTAAAGTAAAGCAAAGTAAAGTTAAATAAAGTAAAGTAAAGTAAAGTAAAGTAAAGTACAGTAAAGTAAAGTAAAGTAAAGTAAAGTAAAGTAAAGTAAAGTAAAGTAAAGTAAAGTAAAGTAAAGTAAAGTAAAGTAAAGTAAAGTAAAGTAAAGTAAAGTAAAGTAAAGTAAAGTAAAGTAAAGTAAAGTAAAGTAAAGTAAAGTAAAGTAAAGTAAAGTAAAGTAAAGTAAAGTAAAGTAAAGTAAAGTAAAGTAAAGTAAAGTAAAGTAAAGTAAAGTAAAGTAAAGTAAAGTAAAGTAAAGTAAAGTAAAGTAAAGTAAAGTAAAGTAAAGTAAAGTAAGTAAAGTAAAGTAAAGTAAAGTAAAGTAAAGTAAAGTAAAGTAAAGTAAAGTAAAGTAAAGTAAGTAAAGTAAAGTAAGTAAAGTAAAGTAAAGTAAAGTAAAGTAAAGTAAAGTAAAGTAAAGTAAAGTAAAGTAAAGTAAAGTAAAGTAAAGTAAAGTAAAGTAAAGTAAAGTAAAATAAAGCAAAGTAAAGTAAAGTAAAGTAAAGTAAAGCAAAGTAAAGTTAAGTAAAGTAAAGTAAAGTAAAGTAAAGTACAGTAAAGTAAAGTAAAGTAAAGTAAAGTAAAGTAAAGTAAAGTAAAGTAAAGTAAAGTAAAGTAAAGTAAAGTAAAGTAAAGTAAAGTAAAGTAAAGTAAAGTAAAGTAAAGTAAAGTAAAGTAAAGTAAAGTAAAGTAAAGTAAAGTAAAGTAAAGTAAAGTAAAGTAAAGTAAAGTAAAGTAAAGTAAAGTAAAGTAAAGTAAAGTAAAGTAAAGTAAAGTAAAGTAAAGTAAAGTAAAGTAAAGTAAAGTAAAGTAAAGTAAAGTAAAGTAAAGTAAAGTAAAGTAAAGTAAAGTAAAGTAAAGTAAAGTAAAGTAAAGTAAAGTAAAGTAAAGTAAAGTAAAGTAAAGTAAAGTAAAGTAAAGTAAAGTAAAGTAAAGTAAAGTAAAGTAAAGTAAAGTAAAGTAAAGTAAAGTAAAGTAAAGTAAAGTAAGTAAAGTAAAGTAAAGTAAAGTAAAGTAAAGTAAAGTAAAGTAAAGTAAAGTAAAGTAAAGTAAAGTAAAGTAAAGTAAAGTAAAGTAAAGTAAAGTAAAGTAAAGTAAAGTAAAGTAAAGTAAAGTAAAGTAAAGTAAAGTAAAGTAAAGTAAAGTAAAGTAAAGTAAAGTAAAGTAAAGTAAAGTAAAGTAAAGTAAAGTAAAGTAAAGTAAAGTAAAGTAAAGTAAAGTAAAGTAAAGTAAAGTAAAGTAAAGTAAAGTAAAGTAAAGTAAAGTAAGTAAAGTAAAGTAAAGTAAGTAAAGTAAAGTAAAGTAAAGTAAAGTAAAGTAAAGTAAAGTAAAGTAAAGTAAAGTAAAGTAAAGTAAAGTAAAGTAAAGTAAAGTAAGGTAAAGTAAAGTAAAGTAAAGTAAAGTAAAGTAAAGTAAAGTAAAGTAAAGTAAAGTAAAGTAAAGTAAAGTAAAGTAAAGTGAAGTGAAGTAAAGTAAAGTAAAGTTTTCCAGCGCAACTTTGCGTCCAAAGTCAAGCCTAAGTACTTAGCTGAGTTCGAATGCTGAACCATTTTATTATTTATATACACAGGTATGTGTGGTACGTGTTTATTTGTACAGTTAACATGAACCGACTTCAGTTCATTTAATTTTATTTGCCATTTGTTGGTCCAATTAGATATATCATTTACTGTCCTTTGCAGTTTTTCGATAACTTCCTGCAAGGTTTTTCCTACTGCAAGTACAACAGTATCGTCTGCAAAAGTGGCAACAGTGGTTTCTTCATTTTGTGGTAGGTCGTTCGTGTATAGGAGAAATAGTACAGGTCCCAGCACACTTCCTTGCGGTACTCCAGCTTTAATGTGTTTCGATGCTGAGTATTCATCTTCTTGTTTAATTCTAAATAATAGTTGCATTATATAGGACTCCAGTATTTCAGAGTACTGTTTTGGAAGATATTTTTGTAGCTTACGGACTAATCCTTTGTGCCACACTTTATCAAAAGCCTGTGTTACATCAAGGAAGATGGTAGAGCATATTTGTTTTTCTTCTAAAGCCTTTTCTATTATATTAGTTATTCTGTGGACTTGATCTATAGTTGAATATTTATTTCTAAATCCGAACTGATGGTTTGGGATCAGTGTTTTTTCTTCTAGAATCGGATGGAGTCGTTTTAGAAGGATTTTTTCGAATAGCTTAGAAAGATTGGCAGCAATGATATCGGCCGATATGACGTTTCCTCACTGGGCAATTTGCCCGGCTTAGGTACCATAATAACTTCCGCGACCTTCCACATACGTGGAACATACCTTAGTCTGAACGCTGCATTTATTATCTGTGCCATTTTTTTCATACCTTTTTTAGGCAGTTTTTTCAGAATTTCACCCGTTATTAGATCAAATCCCGGAGCTTTTTTCGGGTTGATCTTTCTTTTATTTCTTTGGCTATTTCCCTAGAGAGGTTACTGCTGGAATCGATCTACCGTCTTCACACATTTCTTCCATTTGTTGGGAATTATCATTATCGTCATATGGCTGGAAGACATTTTCAAGGTGTTCCGCGAATAGATCCGCCTTTTGTTTGTTTGTTTTAGCCCAGTTACCACTGCTGTTTTTCACTGGCGGAATGTATGCCGTTGGTCTTTTCATTTTTTTTGTAGCCTTCCACAGTGAGTATTGTGTACCAGCATTGTTTGTCAGATTTGTAAGGTATCTTTCCATCGATGCATTTTTAAATTCTGCTATCTTTTTTCTGAGTTTATTGTTTAAACTATTAAGTCTATTTTTATCAGAGTAAACTAAAGTAAAGTAAAATAAAGCAAAGTAAAGTAAAGTAAAGTAAAGTAAAATAAAGCAAAGTAAAGTAAAGTAAAGTAAAGTAAAGTAAAGTAAAGTAAAGTAAAGTAAAGTAAAGTAAAGTAAAGTAAAGTAAAGTAAAGTAAAGTAAAGTAAAGTAAAGTAAAGTAAAGTAAAGTAAAGTAAAGTAAAGTAAAGTAAAGTAAAGTAAAGTAAAGTAAAGTAAAGTAAAGTAAAGTAAAGTAAAGTAAAGTAAAGTAAAGTAAAGTAAAGTAAAGTAAAGTAAAGTAAAGTAAAGTAAAGTAAAGTAAAGTAAAGTAAAGTAAAGTAAAGTAAAGTAAAGTAAAGTAAAGTAAAGTAAAGTAAAGTAAAGTAAAGTAAAGTAAAGTAAAGTAAAGTAAAGTAAAGTAAAGTAAAGTAAAGTAAAGTAAAGTAAAGTAAAGTAAAGTAAAGTAAAGTAAAGTAAAGTAAAGTAAAGTAAAGTAAAGTAAAGTAAAGTAAAGTAAAGTAAAGTAAAGTAAAGTAAAGTAAAGTAAAGTAAAGTAAAGTAAAGTAAAGTAAAGTAAAGTAAAGTAAAGTAAAGTAAAGTAAAGTAAAGTAAAGTAAAGTAAAGTAAAGTAAAGTAAAGTAAAGTAAAGTAAAGTAAAGTAAAGTAAAGTAAAGTAAAGTAAAGTAAAGTAAAGTAAAGTAAAGTAAAGTAAAGTAAAGTAAAGTAAAGTAAAGTAAAGTAAAGTAAAGTAAAGTAAAGTAAAGTAAAGTAAAGTAAAGTAAAGTAAAGTAAAGTAAAGTAAAGTAAAGTAAAGTAAAGTAAAGTAAAGTAAAGTAAAGTAAAGTAAAGTAAAGTAAAGTAAAGTAAAGTAAAGTAAAGTAAAGTAAAGTAAAGTAAAGTAAAGTAAAGTAAAGTAAAGTAAAGTAAAGTAAAGTAAAGTAAAGTAAAGTAAAGTAAAGTAAAGTAAAGTAAAGTAAAGTAAAGTAAAGTAAAGTAAAGTAAAGTAAAGTAAAGTAAAGTAAAGTAAAGTAAAGTAAAGTAAAGTAAAGTAAAGTAAAGTAAAGTAAAGTAAAGTAAAGTAAAGTAAAGTAAAGTAAAGTAAAGTAAAGTAAAGTAAAGTAAAGTAAAGTAAAGTAAAGTAAAGTAAAGTAAAGTAAAGTAAAGTAAAGTAAAGTAAAGTAAAGTAAAGTAAAGTAAAGTAAAGTAAAGTAAAGTAAAGTAAAGTAAAGTAAAGTAAAGTAAAGTAAAGTAAAGTAAAGTAAAGTAAAGTAAAGTAAAGTAAAGTAAAGTAAAGTAAAGTAAAGTAAAGTAAAGTAAAGTAAAGTAAAGTAAAGTAAAGTAAAGTAAAGTAAAGTAAAGTAAAGTAAAGTAAAGTAAAGTAAAGTAAAGTAAAGTAAAGTAAAGTAAAGTAAAGTAAAGTAAAGTAAAGTAAAGTAAAGTAAAGTAAAGTAAAGTAAAGTAAAGTAAAGTAAAGTAAAGTAAAGTAAAGTAAAGTAAAGTAAAGTAAAGTAAAGTAAAGTAAAGTAAAGTAAAGTAAAGTAAAGTAAAGTAAAGTAAAGTAAAGTAAAGTAAAGTAAAGTAAAGTAAAGTAAAGTAAAGTAAAGTAAAGTAAAGTAAAGTAAAGTAAAGTAAAGTAAAGTAAAGTAAAGTAAAGTAAAGTAAAGTAAAGTAAAGTAAAGTAAAGTAAAGTAAAGTAAAGTAAAGTAAAGTAAAGTAAAGTAAAGTAAAGTAAAGTAAAGTAAAGTAAAGTAAAGTAAAGTAAAGTAAAGTAAAGTAAAGTAAAGTAAAGTAAAGTAAAGTAAAGTAAAGTAAAGTAAAGTAAAGTAAAGTAAAGTAAAGTAAAGTAAAGTAAAGTAAAGTAAAGTAAAGTAAAGTAAAGTAAAGTAAAGTAAAGTAAAGTAAAGTAAAGTAAAGTAAAGTAAAGTAAAGTAAAGTAAAGTAAAGTAAAGTAAAGTAAAGTAAAGTAAAGTAAAGTAAAGTAAAGTAAAGTAAAGTAAAGTAAAGTAAAGTAAAGTAAAGTAAAGTAAAGTAAAGTAAAGTAAAGTAAAGTAAAGTAAAGTAAAGTAAAGTAAAGTAAAGTAAAGTAAAGTAAAGTAAAGTAAAGTAAAGTAAAGTAAAGTAAAGTAAAGTAAAGTAAAGTAAAGTAAAGTAAAGTAAAGTAAAGTAAAGTAAAGTAAAGTAAAGTAAAGTAAAGTAAAGTAAAGTAAAGTAAAGTAAAGTAAAGTAAAGTAAAGTAAAGTAAAGTAAAGTAAAGTAAAGTAAAGTAAAGTAAAGTAAAGTAAAGTAAAGTAAAGTAAAGTAAAGTAAAGTAAAGTAAAGTAAAGTAAAGTAAAGTAAAGTAAAGTAAAGTAAAGTAAAGTAAAGTAAAGTAAAGTAAAGTAAAGTAAAGTAAAGTAAAGTAAAGTAAAGTAAAGTAAAGTAAAGTAAAGTAAAGTAAAGTAAAGTAAAGTAAAGTAAAGTAAAGTAAAGTAAAGTAAAGTAAAGTAAAGTAAAGTAAAGTAAAGTAAAGTAAAGTAAAGTAAAGTAAAGTAAAGTAAAGTAAAGTAAAGTAAAGTAAAGTAAAGTAAAGTAAAGTAAAGTAAAGTAAAGTAAAGTAAAGTAAAGTAAAGTAAAGTAAAGTAAAGTAAAGTAAAGTAAAGTAAAGTAAAGTAAAGTAAAGTAAAGTAAAGTAAAGTAAAGTAAAGTAAAGTAAAGTAAAGTAAAGTAAAGTAAAGTAAAGTAAAGTAAAGTAAAGTAAAGTAAAGTAAAGTAAAGTAAAGTAAAGTAAAGTAAAGTAAAGTAAAGTAAAGTAAAGTAAAGTAAAGTAAAGTAAAGTAAAGTAAAGTAAAGTAAAGTAAAGTAAAGTAAAGTAAAGTAAAGTAAAGTAAAGTAAAGTAAAGTAAAGTAAAGTAAAGTAAAGTAAAGTAAAGTAAAGTAAAGTAAAGTAAAGTAAAGTAAAGTTTTCCAGCGCAACTTTGCTTCCAAAGTCAAGCCTAAGTACTTAGCTGAGTTCGAATGCTGAACCGTTTTATTATTTATATACACAGGTATGTGTGGTACGTGTTTATTTGTAAAGTTAACATGAACCGACTTCAGTTCATTTAATTTTATTTGCCATTTGTTGGTCCAATTAGATATATCATTTACTGTCCTTTGCAGTTTTTCGATAACTTCCTGCAAGGTTTTTCCTACTGCAAGTACAACAGTATCGTCTGCAAAAGTGGCAACAGTGGTTTCTTCATTTTGTGGTAGGTCGTTCGTGTATAGGAGAAATAGTACAGGTCCCAGCACACTTCCTTGCGGTACTCCAGCTTTAATGTGTATTCATCTTCTTGTTTAATTCTAAATAATAGTTGCATTGTATAGGACTCCAGTATTTCAGAGTACTGTTTTGGAAGATATTTTTGTAGCTTACGGACTAATCCTTTGTGCCAGACTTTATCAAAAGCCTGTGTTACATCAAGGAAGATGGTAGAGCATATTTGTTTTTCTTCTAAAGCCTTTTCTATTATATTAGTTATTCTGTGGACTTGATCTATAGTTGAATATTTATTTCTAAATCCGAACTGATGGTTTGGGATCAGTGTTTTTTCTTCTAGAATCGGATGGAGTCGTTTTAGAAGGATTTTTTCGAATAGCTTAGAAAGGATTGGCAGCAATGATATCGGCCGATATGACGTTTCTTCACTGGGCAATTTGCCCGGCTTAGGTACCATAATAACTTCCGCGACCTTCCACATACGTGGAACATACCTTAGTCTGAACGCTGCATTTATTATCTGTGCCATTTTTTTCATACCTTTTTTAGGCAGTTTTTTCAGAATTTCACCCGTTATTAGATCAAATCCCGGAGCTTTTTTCGGGTTGATCTTTTCTTTTATTTCTTTGGCTATTTCCCTAGAGGTTACTGCTGGAATCGATCTACCGTCTTCACACATTTCTTCCATTTGTTGGGAATTATCATTATCGTCATATGGCTGGAAGACATTTTCAAGGTGTTCCGCGAATAGATCCGCCTTTTGTTTGTTTGTTTTAGCCCAGTTACCACTGCTGTTTTTCACTGGCGGAATGTATGCCGTTGGTCTTTTCATTTTTTTTGTAGCCTTCCACAGTGAGTATTGTGTACCAGCATCGTTTGTCAGATTTGTAAGGTATCTTTCCATCGATGCATTTTTAAATTCTGCTATCTTTTTTCTGAGTTTATTGTTTAAACTATTAAGTCTATTTTTATCAGAGTAAACTAAAGTAAAGTAAAATAAAGTAAAGTAAAGTAAAGTAAAGTAAAGTAAAGTAATGTAAAGTAAAGTAAAGTAAAGTAAAGTAAAGTAAAGTAAAGTAAAGTAAAGTAAAGTAAAGTAAAGTAAAGTAAAGTAAAGTAAAGTAAAGTAAAGTAAAGTAAAGTAAAGTAAAGTAAAGTAAAGTAAAGTAAAGTAAAGTAAAGTAAAGTAAAGTAAAGTAAAGTAAAGTAAAGTAAAGTAAAGTAAAGTAAAGTAAAGTAAAGTAAAGTAAAGTAAAGTAAAGTAAAGTAAAGTAAAGTAAAGTAAAGTAAAGTAAAGTAAAGTAAAGTAAAGTAAAGTAAAGTAAAGTAAAGTAAAGTAAAGTAAAGTAAAGTAAAGTAAAGTAAAGTAAAGTAAAGTAAAGTAAAGTAAAGTAAAGTAAAGTAAAGTAAAGTAAAGTAAAGTAAAGTAAAGTAAAGTAAAGTAAAGTAAAGTAAAGTAAAGTAAAGTAAAGTAAAGTAAAGTAAAGTAAAGTAAAGTAAAGTAAAGTAAAGTAAAGTAAAGTAAAGTAAAGTAAAGTAAAGTAAAGTAAAGTAAAGTAAAGTAAAGTAAAGTAAAGTAAAGTAAAGTAAAGTAAAGTAAAGTAAAGTAAAGTAAAGTAAAGTAAAGTAAAGTAAAGTAAAGTAAAGTAAAGTAAAGTAAAGTAAAGTAAAGTAAAGTAAAGTAAAGTAAAGTAAAGTAAAGTAAAGTAAAGTAAAGTAAAGTAAAGTAAAGTAAAGTAAAGTAAAGTAAAGTAAAGTAAAGTAAAGTAAAGTAAAGTAAAGTAAAGTAAAGTAAAGTAAAGTAAAGTAAAGTAAAGTAAAGTAAAGTAAAGTAAAGTAAAGTAAAGTAAAGTAAAGTAAAGTAAAGTAAAGTAAAGTAAAGTAAAGTAAAGTAAAGTAAAGTAAAGTAAAGTAAAGTAAAGTAAAGTAAAGTAAAGTAAAGTAAAGTAAAGTAAAGTAAAGTAAAGTAAAGTAAAGTAAAGTAAAGTAAAGTAAAGTAAAGTAAAGTAAAGTAAAGTAAAGTAAAGTAAAGTAAAGTAAAGTAAAGTAAAGTAAAGTAAAGTAAAGTAAAGTAAAGTAAAGTAAAGTAAAGTAAAGTAAAGTAAAGTAAAGTAAAGTAAAGTAAAGTAAAGTAAAGTAAAGTAAAGTAAAGTAAAGTAAAGTAAAGTAAAGTAAAGTAAAGTAAAGTAAAGTAAAGTAAAGTAAAGTAAAGTAAAGTAAAGTAAAGTAAAGTAAAGTAAAGTAAAGTAAAGTAAAGTAAAGTAAAGTAAAGTAAAGTAAAGTAAAGTAAAGTAAAGTAAAGTAAAGTAAAGTAAAGTAAAGTAAAGTAAAGTAAAGTAAAGTAAAGTAAAGTAAAGTAAAGTAAAGTAAAGTAAAGTAAAGTAAAGTAAAGTAAAGTAAAGTAAAGTAAAGTAAAGTAAAGTAAAGTAAAGTAAAGTAAAGTAAAGTAAAGTAAAGTAAAGTAAAGTAAAGTAAAGTAAAGTAAAGTAAAGTAAAGTAAAGTAAAGTAAAGTAAAGTAAAGTAAAGTAAAGTAAAGTAAAGTAAAGTAAAGTAAAGTAAAGTAAAGTAAAGTAAAGTAAAGTAAAGTAAAGTAAAGTAAAGTAAAGTAAAGTAAAGTAAAGTAAAGTAAAGTAAAGTAAAGTAAAGTAAAGTAAAGTAAAGTAAAGTAAAGTAAAGTAAAGTAAAGTAAAGTAAAGTAAAGTAAAGTAAAGTAAAGTAAAGTAAAGTAAAGTAAAGTAAAGTAAAGTAAAGTAAAGTAAAGTAAAGTAAAGTAAAGTAAAGTAAAGTAAAGTAAAGTAAAGTAAAGTAAAGTAAAGTAAAGTAAAGTAAAGTAAAGTAAAGTAAAGTAAAGTAAAGTAAAGTAAAGTAAAGTAAAGTAAAGTAAAGTAAAGTAAAGTAAAGTAAAGTAAAGTAAAGTAAAGTAAAGTAAAGTAAAGTAAAGTAAAGTAAAGTAAAGTAAAGTAAAGTAAAGTAAAGTAAAGTAAAGTAAAGTAAAGTAAAGTAAAGTAAAGTAAAGTAAAGTAAAGTAAAGTAAAGTAAAGTAAAGTAAAGTAAAGTAAAGTAAAGTAAAGTAAAGTAAAGTAAAGTAAAGTAAAGTAAAGTAAAGTAAAGTAAAGTAAAGTAAAGTAAAGTAAAGTAAAGTAAAGTAAAGTAAAGTAAAGTAAAGTAAAGTAAAGTAAAGTAAAGTAAAGTAAAGTAAAGTAAAGTAAAGTAAAGTAAAGTAAAGTAAAGTAAAGTAAAGTAAAGTAAAGTAAAGTAAAGTAAAGTAAAGTAAAGTAAAGTAAAGTAAAGTAAAGTAAAGTAAAGTAAAGTAAAGTAAAGTAAAGTAAAGTAAAGTAAAGTAAAGTAAAGTAAAGTAAAGTAAAGTAAAGTAAAGTAAAGTAAAGTAAAGTAAAGTAAAGTAAAGTAAAGTAAAGTAAAGTAAAGTAAAGTAAAGTAAAGTAAAGTAAAGTAAAGTAAAGTAAAGTAAAGTAAAGTAAAGTAAAGTAAAGTAAAGTAAAGTAAAGTAAAGTAAAGTAAAGTAAAGTAAAGTAAAGTAAAGTAAAGTAAAGTAAAGTAAAGTAAAGTAAAGTAAAGTAAAGTAAAGTAAAGTAAAGTAAAGTAAAGTAAAGTAAAGTAAAGTAAAGTAAAGTAAAGTAAAGTAAAGTAAAGTAAAGTAAAGTAAAGTAAAGTAAAGTAAAGTAAAGTAAAGTAAAGTAAAGTAAAGTAAAGTAAAGTAAAGTAAAGTAAAGTAAAGTAAAGTAAAGTAAAGTAAAGTAAAGTAAAGTAAAGTAAAGTAAAGTAAAGTAAAGTAAAGTAAAGTAAAGTAAAGTAAAGTAAAGTAAAGTAAAGTAAAGTAAAGTAAAGTAAAGTAAAGTAAAGTAAAGTAAAGTAAAGTAAAGTAAAGTAAAGTAAAGTAAAGTAAAGTAAAGTAAAGTAAAGTAAAGTAAAGTAAAGTAAAGTAAAGTAAAGTAAAGTAAAGTAAAGTAAAGTAAAGTAAAGTAAAGTAAAGTAAAGTAAAGTAAAGTAAAGTAAAGTAAAGTAAAGTAAAGTAAAGTAAAGTAAAGTAAAGTAAAGTAAAGTAAAGTAAAGTAAAGTAAAGTAAAGTAAAGTAAAGTAAAGTAAAGTAAAGTAAAGTAAAGTAAAGTAAAGTAAAGTAAAGTAAAGTAAAGTAAAGTAAAGTAAAGTAAAGTAAAGTAAAGTAAAGTAAAGTAAAGTAAAGTAAAGTAAAGTAAAGTAAAGTAAAGTAAAGTAAAGTAAAGTAAAGTAAAGTAAAGTAAAGTAAAGTAAAGTAAAGTAAAGTAAAGTAAAGTAAAGTAAAGTAAAGTAAAGTAAAGTAAAGTAAAGTAAAGTAAAGTAAAGTAAAGTAAAGTAAAGTAAAGTAAAGTAAAGTAAAGTAAAGTAAAGTAAAGTAAAGTAAAGTAAAGTAAAGTAAAGTAAAGTAAAGTAAAGTAAAGTAAAGTAAAGTAAAGTAAAGTAAAGTAAAGTAAAGTAAAGTAAAGTAAAGTAAAGTAAAGTAAAGTAAAGTAAAGTAAAGTAAAGTAAAGTAAAGTAAAGTAAAGTAAAGTAAAGTAAAGTAAAGTAAAGTAAAGTAAAGTAAAGTAAAGTAAAGTAAAGTAAAGTAAAGTAAAGTAAAGTAAAGTAAAGTAAAGTAAAGTAAAGTAAAGTAAAGTAAAGTAAAGTAAAGTAAAGTAAAGTAAAGTAAAGTAAAGTAAAGTAAAGTAAAGTAAAGTAAAGTAAAGTAAAGTAAAGTAAAGTAAAGTAAAGTAAAGTAAAGTAAAGTAAAGTAAAGTAAAGTAAAGTAAAGTAAAGTAAAGTAAAGTAAAGTAAAGTAAAGTAAAGTAAAGTAAAGTAAAGTAAAGTGAAGTAAAGTAAAGTTTTCCAGCGCAACTTTGCGTCCAAAGTCAAGCCTAAGTACTTAGCTGAGTTCGAATGCTGAACCATTTTATTATTTATATACACAGGTATGTGTGGTACGTGTTTATTTGTAAAGTTAACATGAACCGACTTCAGTTCATTTAATTTTATTTGCCATTTGTTGGTCCAATTAGATATATCATTTACTGTCCTTTGCAGTTTTTCGATAACTTCCTGCAAGGTTTTTCCTACTGCAAGTACAACAGTATCGTCTGCAAAAGTGGCAACAGTGGTTTCTTCATTTTGTGGTAGGTCGTTCGTGTATAGGAGAAATAGTACAGGTCCCAGCACACTTCCTTGCGGTACTCCAGCTTTAATGTGTTTCGATGCTGAGTATTCATCTTCTTGTTTAATTCTAAATAATAGTTGCATTATATAGGACTCCAGTATTTCAGAGTACTGTTTTGGAAGATATTTTTGTAGCTTACGGACTAATCCTTTGTGCCAGACTTTATCAAAAGCCTGTGTTACATCAAGGAAGATGGTAGAGCATATTTGTTTTTCTTCTAAAGCCTTTTCTATTATATTAGTTATTCTGTGGACTTGATCTATAGTTGAATATTTATTTCTAAATCCGAACTGATGGTTTGGGATCAGTGTTTTTTCTTCTAGAATCGGATGGAGTCGTTTTAGAAGGATTTTTTCGAATAGCTTAGAAAGGATTGGCAGCAATGATATCGGCCGATATGACGTTTCTTCACTGGGCAATTTGCCCGGCTTAGGTACCATAATAACTTCCGCGACCTTCCACATACGTGGAACATACCTCCCGGAGCTTTTTTCGGGTTGATCTTTTCTTTTATTTCTTTGGCTATTTCCCTAGAGGTTACTGCTGGAATCGATCTACCGTCTTCACACATTTCTTCCATTTGTTGGGAATTATCATTATCGTCATATGGCTGGAAGACATTTTCAAGGTGTTCCGCGAATAGATCCGCCTTTTGTTTGTTTGTTTTAGCCCAGTTACCACTGCTGTTTTTCACTGGCGGAATGTATGCCGTTGGTCTTTTCATTTTTTTTGTAGCCGTCCACAGTGAGTATTGTGTACCAGCATCGTTTGTCAGATTTGTAAGGTATCTTTCCATCGATGCATTTTTAAATTCTGCTATCTTTTTTCTGAGTTTATTGTTTAAACTATTAAGTCTATTTTTATCAGAGTAAACTAAAGTAAAGTAAAATAAAATAAAGTAAAGTAAAGTAAAGTAAAGTAAAGTAAAGTAAAGTAAAGTAAAGTAAAGTAAAGTAAAGTAAAGTAAAGTAAAGTAAAGTAAAGTAAAGTAAAGTAAAGTAAAGTAAAGTAAAGTAAAGTAAAGTAAAGTAAAGTAAAGTAAAGTAAAGTAAAGTAAAGTAAAGTAAAGTAAAGTAAAGTAAAGTAAAGTAAAGTAAAGTAAAGTAAAGTAAAGTAAAGTAAAGTAAAGTAAAGTAAAGTAAAGTAAAGTAAAGTAAAGTAAAGTAAAGTAAAGTAAAGTAAAGTAAAGTAAAGTAAAGTAAAGTATAGTAAAGTAAAGTAAAGTAAAGTAAAGTAAAGTAAAGTAAAGTAAAGTAAAGTAAAGTAAAGTAAAGTAAAGTAAAGTAAAGTAAAGTAAAGTAAAGTAAAGTAAAGTAAAGTAAAGTAAAGTAAAGTAAAGTAAAGTAAAGTAAAGTAAAGTAAAGTAAAGTAAAGTAAAGTAAAGTAAAGTAAAGTAAAGTAAAGTAAAGTAAAGTAAAGTAAAGTAAAGTAAAGTAAAGTAAAGTAAAGTAAAGTAAAGTAAAGTAAAGTAAAGTAAAGTAAAGTAAAGTAAAGTAAAGTAAAGTAAAGTAAAGTAAAGTAAAGTAAAGTAAAGTAAAGTAAAGTAAAGTAAAGTAAAGTAAAGTAAAGTAAAGTGAAGTAAAGTAAAGTTTTCCAGCGCAACTTTGCGTCCAAAGTCAAGCCTAAGTACTTAGCTGAGTTCGAATGCTGAACCATTTTATTATTTATATACACAGGTATGTGTGGTACGTGTTTATTTGTAAAGTTAACATGAACCGACTTCAGTTCATTTAATTTTATTTGCCATTTGTTGGTCCAATTAGATATATCATTTACTGTCCTTTGCAGTTTTTCGATAACTTCCTGCAAGGTTTTTCCTACTGCAAGTACAACAGTATCGTCTGCAAAAGTGGCAACAGTGGTTTCTTCATTTTGTGGTAGGTCGTTCGTGTATAGGAGAAATAGTACAGGTCCCAGCACACTTCCTTGCGGTACTCCAGCTTTAATGTGTTTCGATGCTGAGTATTCATCTTCTTGTTTAATTCTAAATAATAGTTGCATTATATAGGACTCCAGTATTTCAGAGTACTGTTTTGGAAGATATTTTTGTAGCTTACGGACTAATCCTTTGTGCCAGACTTTATCAAAAGCCTGTGTTACATCAAGGAAGATGGTAGAGCATATTTGTTTTTCTTCTAAAGCCTTTTCTATTATATTAGTTATTCTGTGGACTTGATCTATAGTTGAATATTTATTTCTAAATCCGAACTGATGGTTTGGGATCAGTGTTTTTTCTTCTAGAATCGGATGGAGTCGTTTTAGAAGGATTTTTTCGAATAGCTTAGAAAGGATTGGCAGCAATGATATCGGCCGATATGACGTTTCTTCACTGGGCAATTTGCCCGGCTTAGGTACCATAATAACTTCCGCGACCTTCCACATACGTGGAACATACCTCCCGGAGCTTTTTTCGGGTTGATCTTTTCTTTTATTTCTTTGGCTATTTCCCTAGAGGTTACTGCTGGAATCGATCTACCGTCTTCACACATTTCTTCCATTTGTTGGGAATTATCATTATCGTCATATGGCTGGAAGACATTTTCAAGGTGTTCCGCGAATAGATCCGCCTTTTGTTTGTTTGTTTTAGCCCAGTTACCACTGCTGTTTTTCACTGGCGGAATGTATGCCGTTGGTCTTTTCATTTTTTTTGTAGCCGTCCACAGTGAGTATTGTGTACCAGCATCGTTTGTCAGATTTGTAAGGTATCTTTCCATCGATGCATTTTTAAATTCTGCTATCTTTTTTCTGAGTTTATTGTTTAAACTATTAAGTCTATTTTTATCAGAGTAAACTAAAGTAAAGTAAAATAAAATAAAGTAAAGTAAAGTAAAGTAAAGTAAAGTAAAGTAAAGTAAAGTAAAGTAAAGTAAAGTAAAGTAAAGTAAAGTAAAGTAAAGTAAAGTAAAGTAAAGTAAAGTAAAGTAAAGTAAAGTAAAGTAAAGTAAAGTAAAGTAAAGTAAAGTAAAGTAAAGTAAAGTAAAGTAAAGTAAAGTAAAGTAAAGTAAAGTAAAGTAAAGTAAAGTAAAGTAAAGTAAAGTAAAGTAAAGTAAAGTAAAGTAAAGTAAAGTAAAGTAAAGTAAAGTAAAGTAAAGTAAAGTAAAGTAAAGTAAAGTAAAGTAAAGTAAAGTAAAGTATAGTAAAGTAAAGTAAAGTAAAGTAAAGTAAAGTAAAGTAAAGTAAAGTAAAGTAAAGTAAAGTAAAGTAAAGTAAAGTAAAGTAAAGTAAAGTAAAGTAAAGTAAAGTAAAGTAAAGTAAAGTAAAGTAAAGTAAAGTAAAGTAAAGTAAAGTAAAGTAAAGTAAAGTAAAGTAAAGTAAAGTAAAGTAAAGTAAAGTAAAGTAAAGTAAAGTAAAGTAAAGTAAAGTAAAGTAAAGTAAAGTAAAGTAAAGTAAAGTAAAGTAAAGTAAAGTAAAGTAAAGTAAAGTAAAGTAAAGTAAAGTAAAGTAAAGTAAAGTAAAGTAAAGTAAAGTAAAGTAAAGTAAAGTAAAGTAAAGTAAAGTAAAGTAAAGTAAAGTAAAGTAAAGTAAAGTAAAGTAAAGTAAAGTAAAGTAAAGTAAAGTTAAGTAAAGTAAAGTAAAGTAAAGTAAAGTAAAGTAAAGTAAAGTAAAGTAAAGTAAAGTAAAGTAAAGTAAAGTAAAGTAAAGTAAAGTAAAGTAAAGTAAAGTAAAGTAAAGTAAAGTAAAGTAAAGTAAAGTAAAGTAAAGTAAAGTAAAGTAAAGTAAAGTAAAGTAAAGTAAAGTAAAGTAAAGTAAAGTAAAGTAAAGTAAAGTAAAGTAAAGTAAAGTAAAGTAAAGTAAAGTAAAGTAAAGTAAAGTAAAGTAAAGTAAAGTAAAGTAAAGTAAAGTAAAGTAAAGTAAAGTAAAGTAAAGTAAAGTAAAGTAAAGTAAAGTAAAGTAAAGTAAAGTAAAGTAAAGTAAAGTAAAGTAAAGTAAAGTAAAGTAAAGTAAAGTAAAGTAAAGTAAAGTAAAGTAAAGTAAAGTAAAGTAAAGTAAAGTAAAGTAAAGTAAAGTAAAGTAAAGTAAAGTAAAGTAAAGTAAAGTAAAGTAAAGTAAAGTAAAGTAAAGTAAAGTAAAGCAAAGTAAAGTAAAGTAAAGTAAAGTAAAGTAAAGTAAAGTAAAGTAAATTAAAGTAAAGTAAATTAAAGTAAAGTAAAGTAAAGTAAAGTAAAGTAAAGTAAAGTAAAGTAAAGTAAAGTAAAGTAAAGTAAAGTAAAGTAAAGTAAAGTAAAGTAAAGTAAAGTAAAGTAAAGTAAAGTAAAGTAAAGTAAAGTAAAGTAAAGTAAAGTAAAGTAAAGTAAAGTAAAGTAAAGTAAAGTAAAGTAAAGTAAAGTAAAGTAAAGTAAAGTAAAGTAAAGTAAAGTAAAGTAAAGTAAAGTAAAGTAAAGTAAAGTAAAGTAAAGTAAAGTAAAGTAAAGTAAAGTAAAGTAAAGTAAAGTAAAGTAAAGTAAAGTAAAGTAAAGTAAAGTAAAGTAAAGTAAAGTAAAGTAAAGTAAAGTAAAGTAAAGTAAAGTAAAGTAAAGTAAAGTAAAGTAAAGTAAAGTAAAGTAAAGTAAAGTAAAGTAAAGTAAAGTAAAGTAAAGTAAAGTAAAGTAAAGTAAAGTAAAGTAAAGTAAAGTAAAGTAAAGTAAAGTAAAGTAAAGTAAAGTAAAGTAAAGTAAAGTAAAGTAAAGTAAAGTAAAGTAAAGTAAAGTAAAGTAAAGTAAAGTAAAGTAAAGTAAAGTAAAGTAAAGTAAAGTAAAGTAAAGTAAAGTAAAGTAAAGTAAAGTAAAGTAAAGTAAAGTAAAGTAAAGTAAAGTAAAGTAAAGGAAAGGAAAGGAAAGTAAAGTAAAGTAAAGTAAAGTAAAGTAAAGTAAAGTAAAGTAAAGTAAAGTAAAGTAAAGTAAAGTAAAGTAAAGTAAAGTAAAGTAAAGTAAAGTAAAGTAAAGTAAAGTAAAGTAAAGTAAAGTAAAGTAAAGTAAAGTAAAGTAAAGTAAAGTAAAGTAAAGTAAAGTAAAGTAAAGTAAAGTAAAGTAAAGTAAAGTAAAGTAAAGTAAAGTAAAGTAAAGTAAAGTAAAGTAAAGTAAAGTAAAGTAAAGTAAAGTAAAGTAAAGTAAAGTAAAGTAAAGTAAAGTAAAGTAAAGTAAAGTAAAGTAAAGTAAAGTAAAGTAAAGTAAAGTAAAGTAAAGTAAAGTAAAGTAAAGTAAAGTAAAGTAAAGTAAAGTAAAGTAAAGTAAAGTAAAGTAAAGCAAAGTAAAGTAAAGTAAAGTAAAGTAAAGTAAAGTAAAGTAAAGTAAAGTAAAGTAAAGTAAAGTAAAGTAAAGTAAAGTAAAGTAAAGTAAAGTAAAGTAAAGTAAAGTAAAGTAAAGTAAAGTAAAGTAAAGTAAAGTAAAGTAAAGTAAAGTAAAGTAAAGTAAAGTAAAGTAAAGTAAAGTAAAGTAAAGTAAAGTAAAGTAAAGTAAAGTAAAGTAAAGTAAAGTAAAGTAAAGTAAAGTAAAGTAAAGTAAAGTAAAGTAAAGTAAAGTAAAGTAAAGTAAAGTAAAGTAAAGTAAAGTAAAGTAAAGTAAAGTAAAGTAAAGTAAAGTAAAGTAAAGTAAAGTAAAGTAAAGTAAAGTAAAGTAAAGTAAAGTAAAGTAAAGTAAAGTAAAGTAAAGTAAAGTAAAGGAAAGGAAAGTAAAGTAAAGTAAAGTAAAGTAAAGTAAAGTAAAGTAAAGTAAAGTAAAGTAAAGTAAAGTAAAGTAAAGTAAAGTAAAGTAAAGTAAAGTAAAGTAAAGTAAAGTAAAGTAAAGTAAAGTAAAGTAAAGTAAAGTAAAGTAAAGTAAAGTAAAGTAAAGTAAAGTAAAGTAAAGTAAAGTAAAGTAAAGTAAAGTAAAGTAAAGTAAAGTAAAGTAAAGTAAAGTAAAGTAAAGTAAAGTAAAGTAAAGTAAAGTAAAGTAAAGTAAAGTAAAGTAAAGTAAAGTAAAGTAAAGTAAAGTAAAGTAAAGTAAAGTAAAGTAAAGTAAAGTAAAGTAAAGTAAAGTAAAGTAAAGTAAAGTAAAGTAAAGTAAAGTAAAGTAAAGTAAAGTAAAGTAAAGTAAAGTAAAGTAAAGTAAAGTAAAGTAAAGTAAAGTAAAGTAAAGTAAAGTAAAGTAAAGTAAAGTAAAGTAAAGTAAAGTAAAGTAAAGTAAAGTAAAGTAAAGTAAAGTAAAGTAAAGTAAAGTAAAGTAAAGTAAAGTAAAGTAAAGTAAAGTAAAGTAAAGTAAAGTAAAGTAAAGTAAAGTAAAGTAAAGTAAAGTAAAGTAAAGTAAAGTAAAGTAAAGTAAAGTAAAGTAAAGTAAAGTAAAGTAAAGTAAAGTAAAGTAAAGTAAAGTAAAGTAAAGTAAAGTAAAGTAAAGTAAAGTAAAGTAAAGTAAAGTAAAGTAAAGTAAAGTAAAGTAAAGTAAAGTAAAGTAAAGTAAAGTAAAGTAAAGTAAAGTAAAGTAAAGTAAAGTAAAGTAAAGTAAAGTAAAGTAAAGTAAAGTAAAGTAAAGTAAAGTAAAGTAAAGTAAAGTAAAGTAAAGTAAAGTAAAGTAAAGTAAAGTAAAGTAAAGTAAAGTAAAGTAAAGTAAAGTAAAGTAAAGTAAAGTAAAGTAAAGTAAAGTAAAGTAAAGTAAAGTAAAGTAAAGTAAAGTAAAGTAAAGTAAAGTAAAGTAAAGTAAAGTAAAGTAAAGTAAAGTAAAGTAAAGTAAAGTAAAGTAAAGTAAAGTAAAGTAAAGTAAAGTAAAGTAAAGTAAAGTAAAGTAAAGTAAAGTAAAGTAAAGTAAAGTAAAGTAAAGTAAAGTAAAGTAAAGTAAAGTAAAGTAAAGTAAAGTAAAGTAAAGTAAAGTAAAGTAAAGTAAAGTAAAGTAAAGTAAAGTAAAGTAAAGTAAAGTAAAGTAAAGTAAAGTAAAGTAAAGTAAAGTAAAGTAAAGTAAAGTAAAGTAAAGTAAAGTAAAGTAAAGTAAAGTAAAGTAAAGTAAAGTAAAGTAAAGTAAAGTAAAGTAAAGTAAAGTAAAGTAAAGTAAAGTAAAGTAAAGTAAAGTAAAGTAAAGTAAAGTAAAGTAAAGTAAAGTAAAGTAAAGTAAAGTAAAGTAAAGTAAAGTAAAGTAAAGTAAAGTAAAGTAAAGTAAAGTAAAGTAAAGTAAAGTAAAGTAAAGTAAAGTAAAGTAAAGTAAAGTAAAGTAAAGTAAAGTAAAGTAAAGTAAAGTAAAGTAAAGTAAAGTAAAGTAAAGTAAAGTAAAGTAAAGTAAAGTAAAGTAAAGTAAAGTAAAGTAAAGTAAAGTAAAGTAAAGTAAAGTAAAGTAAAGTAAAGTAAAGTAAAGTAAAGTAAAGTAAAGTAAAGTAAAGTAAAGTAAAGTAAAGTAAAGTAAAGTAAAGTAAAGTAAAGTAAAGTAAAGTAAAGTAAAGTAAAGTAAAGTAAAGTAAAGTAAAGTAAAGTAAAGTAAAGTAAAGTAAAGTAAAGTAAAGTAAAGTAAAGTAAAGTAAAGTAAAGTAAAGTAAAGTAAAGTAAAGTAAAGTAAAGTAAAGTAAAGTAAAGTAAAGTAAAGTAAAGTAAAGTAAAGTAAAGTAAAGTAAAGTAAAGTAAAGTAAAGTAAAGTAAAGTAAAGTAAAGTAAAGTAAAGTAAAGTAAAGTAAAGTAAAGTAAAGTAAAGTAAAGTAAAGTAAAGTAAAGTAAAGTAAAGTAAAGTAAAGTAAAGTAAAGTAAAGTAAAGTAAAGTAAAGTAAAGTAAAGTAAAGTAAAGTAAAGTAAAGTAAAGTAAAGTAAAGTAAAGTAAAGTAAAGTAAAGTAAAGTAAAGTAAAGTAAAGTAAAGTAAAGTAAAGTAAAGTAAAGTAAAGTAAAGTAAAGTAAAGTAAAGTAAAGTAAAGTAAAGTAAAGTAAAGTAAAGTAAAGTAAAGTAAAGTAAAGTAAAGTAAAGTAAAGTAAAGTAAAGTAAAGTAAAGTAAAGTAAAGTAAAGTAAAGTAAAGTAAAGTAAAGTAAAGTAAAGTAAAGTAAAGTAAAGTAAAGTAAAGTAAAGTAAAGTAAAGTAAAGTAAAGTAAAGTAAAGTAAAGTAAAGTAAAGTAAAGTAAAGTAAAGTAAAGTAAAGTAAAGTAAAGTAAAGTAAAGTAAAGTAAAGTAAAGTAAAGTAAAGTAAAGTAAAGTAAAGTAAAGTAAAGTAAAGTAAAGTAAAGTAAAGTAAAGTAAAGTAAAGTAAAGTAAAGTAAAGTAAAGTAAAGTAAAGTAAAGTAAAGTAAAGTAAAGTAAAGTAAAGTAAAGTAAAGTAAAGTAAAGTAAAGTAAAGTAAAGTAAAGTAAAGTAAAGTAAAGTAAAGTAAAGTAAAGTAAAGTAAAGTAAAGTAAAGTAAAGTAAAGTAAAGTAAAGTAAAGTAAAGTAAAGTAAAGTAAAGTAAAGTAAAGTAAAGTAAAGTAAAGTAAAGTAAAGTAAAGTAAAGTAAAGTAAAGTAAAGTAAAGTAAAGTAAAGTAAAGTAAAGTAAAGTAAAGTAAAGTAAAGTAAAGTAAAGTAAAGTAAAGTAAAGTAAAGTAAAGTAAAGTAAAGTAAAGTAAAGTAAAGTAAAGTAAAGTAAAGTAAAGTAAAGTAAAGTAAAGTAAAGTAAAGTAAAGTAAAGTAAAGTAAAGTAAAGTAAAGTAAAGTAAAGTAAAGTAAAGTAAAGTAAAGTAAAGTAAAGTAAAGTAAAGTAAAGTAAAGTAAAGTAAAGTAAAGTAAAGTAAAGTAAAGTAAAGTAAAGTAAAGTAAAGTAAAGTAAAGTAAAGTAAAGTAAAGTAAAGTAAAGTAAAGTAAAGTAAAGTAAAGTAAAGTAAAGTAAAGTAAAGTAAAGTAAAGTAAAGTAAAGTAAAGTAAAGTAAAGTAAAGTAAAGTAAAGTAAAGTAAAGTAAAGTAAAGTAAAGTAAAGTAAAGTAAAGTAAAGTAAAGTAAAGTAAAGTAAAGTAAAGTAAAGTAAAGTAAAGTAAAGTAAAGTAAAGTAAAGTAAAGTAAAGTAAAGTAAAGTAAAGTAAAGTAAAGTAAAGTAAAGTAAAGTAAAGTAAAGTAAAGTAAAGTAAAGTAAAGTAAAGTAAAGTAAAGTAAAGTAAAGTAAAGTAAAGTAAAGTAAAGTAAAGTAAAGTAAAGTAAAGTAAAGTAAAGTAAAGTAAAGTAATGTAAAGTAATGTAAAGTAATGTAAAGTAATGTAAAGTAATGTAAAGTAAAGTAAAGTCAAGTCAAGTCAAGTCAAGTCAAGTCAAGTCAAGTCAAGTCAAGTCAAGTCAAGTCAAGTCAAGTCAAGTCAAGTCAAGTCAAGTCAAGTCAAGTCAAGTCAAGTAAAGTAAAGTAAAGTAAAGTAAAGTAAAGTAAAGTAAAGTAAAGTAAAGTAAAGTAAAGTAAAGTAAAGTAAAGTAAAGTAAAGTAAAGTAAAGTAAAGTAAAGTAAAGTAAAGTAAAGTAAAGTAAAGTAAAGTAAAGTAAAGTAAAGTAAAGTAAAGTAATGTAAAGTAATGTAAAGTAATGTAAAGTAATGTAAAGTAATGTAAAGTAATGTAAAGTAAAGTAAAGTCAAGTCAAGTCAAGTCAAGTCAAGTCAAGTCAAGTCAAGTCAAGTCAAGTCAAGTCAAGTCAAGTCAAGTCAAGTCAAGTAAAGTAAAGTAAAGTAAAGTAAAGTAAAGTAAAGTAAAGTAAAGTAAAGTAAAGTAAAGTAAAGTAAAGTAAAGTAAAGTAAAGTAAAGTAAAGTAAAGTAAAGTAAAGTAAAGTAAAGTAAAGTAAAGTAAAGTAAAGTAAAGTAAAGTAAAGTAAAGTAAAGTAAAGTAAAGTAAAGTAAAGTAAAGTAAAGTAAAGTAAAGTAAAGTAAAGTAAAGTAAAGTAAAGTAAAGTAAAGTAAAGTAAAGTAAAGTAAAGTAAAGTAAAGTAAAGTAAAGTAAAGTAAAGTAAAGTAAAGTAAAGTAAAGTAAAGTAAAGTAAAGTAAAGTAAAGTAAAGTAAAGTAAAGTAAAGTAAAGTAAAGTAAAGTAAAGTAAAGTAAAGTAAAGTAAAGTAAAGTAAAGCAAAGTAAAGTAAAGTAAAGTAAAGTAAAGTAAAGTAAAGTAAAGTAAAGTAAAGTAAAGTAAAGTAAAGTAAAGTAAAGTAAAGTAAAGTAAAGTAAAGTAAAGTAAAGTAAAGTAAAGTAAAGTAAAGTAAAGTAAAGTAAAGTAAAGTAAAGTAAAGTAAAGTAAAGTAAAGTAAAGTAAAGTAAAGTAAAGTAAAGTAAAGTAAAGTAAAGTAAAGTAAAGTAAAGGAAAGGAAAGGAAAGTAAAGTAAAGTAAAGTAAAGTAAAGTAAAGTAAAGTAAAGTAAAGTAAAGTAAAGTAAAGTAAAGTAAAGTAAAGTAAAGTAAAGTAAAGTAAAGTAAAGTAAAGTAAAGTAAAGTAAAGTAAAGTAAAGTAAAGTAAAGTAAAGTAAAGTAAAGTAAAGTAAAGTAAAGTAAAGTAAAGTAAAGTAAAGTAAAGTAAAGTAAAGTAAAGTAAAGTAAAGTAAAGTAAAGTAAAGTAAAGTAAAGTAAAGTAAAGTAAAGTAAAGTAAAGTAAAGTAAAGTAAAGTAAAGTAAAGTAAAGTAAAGTAAAGTAAAGTAAAGTAAAGTAAAGTAAAGTAAAGTAAAGTAAAGTAAAGTAAAGTAAAGTAAAGTAAAGTAAAGTAAAGTAAAGTAAAGTAAAGTAAAGTAAAGTAAAGTAAAGTAAAGTAAAGTAAAGTAAAGTAAAGTAAAGTAAAGTAAAGTAAAGTAAAGTAAAGTAAAGTAAAGTAAAGTAAAGTAAAGTAAAGTAAAGTAAAGTAAAGTAAAGTAAAGTAAAGTAAAGTAAAGTAAAGTAAAGTAAAGTAAAGTAAAGTAAAGTAAAGTAAAGTAAAGTAAAGTAAAGTAAAGTAAAGTAAAGTAAAGTAAAGTAAAGTAAAGTAAAGTAAAGTAAAGTAAAGTAAAGTAAAGTAAAGTAAAGTAAAGTAAAGTAAAGTAAAGTAAAGTAAAGTAAAGTAAAGTAAAGTAAAGTAAAGTAAAGTAAAGTAAAGTAAAGTAAAGTAAAGTAAAGTAAAGTAAAGTAAAGTAAAGTAAAGTAAAGTAAAGTAAAGTAAAGTAAAGTAAAGTAAAGTAAAGTAAAGTAAAGTAAAGTAAAGTAAAGTAAAGTAAAGTAAAGTAAAGTAAAGTAAAGTAAAGTAAAGTAAAGTAAAGTAAAGTAAAGTAAAGTAAAGTAAAGTAAAGTAAAGTAAAGTAAAGTAAAGTAAAGTAAAGTAAAGTAAAGTAAAGTAAAGTAAAGTAAAGTAAAGTAAAGTAAAGTAAAGTAAAGTAAAGTAAAGTAAAGTAAAGTAAAGTAAAGTAAAGTAAAGTAAAGTAAAGTAAAGTAAAGTAAAGTAAAGTAAAGTAAAGTAAAGTAAAGTAAAGTAAAGTAAAGTAAAGTAAAGTAAAGTAAAGTAAAGTAAAGTAAAGTAAAGTAAAGTAAAGTAAAGTAAAGTAAAGTAAAGTAAAGTAAAGTAAAGTAAAGTAAAGTAAAGTAAAGTAAAGTAAAGTAAAGTAAAGTAAAGTAAAGTAAAGTAAAGTAAAGTAAAGTAAAGTAAAGTAAAGTAAAGTAAAGTAAAGTAAAGTAAAGTAAAGTAAAGTAAAGTAAAGTAAAGTAAAGTAAAGTAAAGTAAAGTAAAGTAAAGTAAAGTAAAGTAAAGTAAAGTAAAGTAAAGTAAAGTAAAGTAAAGTAAAGTAAAGTAAAGTAAAGTAAAGTAAAGTAAAGTAAAGTAAAGTAAAGTAAAGTAAAGTAAAGTAAAGTAAAGTAAAGTAAAGTAAAGTAAAGTAAAGTAAAGTAAAGTAAAGTAAAGTAAAGTAAAGTAAAGTAAAGTAAAGTAAAGTAAAGTAAAGTAAAGTAAAGTAAAGTAAAGTAAAGTAAAGTAAAGTAAAGTAAAGTAAAGTAAAGTAAAGTAAAGTAAAGTAAAGTAAAGTAAAGTAAAGTAAAGTAAAGTAAAGTAAAGTAAAGTAAAGTAAAGTAAAGTAAAGTAAAGTAAAGTAAAGTAAAGTAAAGTAAAGTAAAGTAAAGTAAAGTAAAGTAAAGTAAAGTAAAGTAAAGTAAAGTAAAGTAAAGTAAAGTAAAGTAAAGTAAAGTAAAGTAAAGTAAAGTAAAGTAAAGTAAAGTAAAGTAAAGTAAAGTAAAGTAAAGTAAAGTAAAGTAAAGTAAAGTAAAGTAAAGTAAAGTAAAGTAAAGTAAAGTAAAGTAAAGTAAAGTAAAGTAAAGTAAAGTAAAGTAAAGTAAAGTAAAGTAAAGTAAAGTAAAGTAAAGTAAAGTAAAGTAAAGTAAAGTAAAGTAAAGTAAAGTAAAGTAAAGTAAAGTAAAGTAAAGTAAAGTAAAGTAAAGTAAAGTAAAGTAAAGTAAAGTAAAGTAAAGTAAAGTAAAGTAAAGTAAAGTAAAGTAAAGTAAAGTAAAGTAAAGTAAAGTAAAGTAAAGTAAAGTAAAGTAAAGTAAAGTAAAGTAAAGTAATGTAAAGTAATGTAAAGTAATGTAAAGTAATGTAAAGTAATGTAAAGTAAAGTAAAGTCAAGTAAAGTAAAGTAAAGTAAAGTAAAGTAAAGTAAAGTAAAGTAAAGTAAAGTAAAGTAAAGTAAAGTAAAGTAAAGTAAAGTAAAGTAAAGTAAAGTAAAGTAAAGTAAAGTAAAGTAAAGTAAAGTAAAGTAAAGTAAAGTAAAGTAAAGTAAAGTAAAGTAAAGTAAAGTAAAGTAAAGTAAAGTAAAGTAAAGTAAAGTAAAGTAAAGTAAAGTAAAGTAAAGTAAAGTAAAGTAAAGTAAAGTAAAGTAAAGTAAAGTAAAGTAAAGTAAAGTAAAGTAAAGTAAAGTAAAGTAAAGTAAAGTAAAGTAAAGTAAAGTAAAGTAAAGTAAAGTAAAGTAAAGTAAAGTAAAGTAAAGTAAAGTAAAGTAAAGTAAAGTAAAGTAAAGTAAAGTAAAGTAAAGTAAAGTAAAGTAAAGTAAAGTAAAGTAAAGTAAAGTAAAGTAAAGTAAAGTAAAGTAAAGTAAAGTAAAGTAAAGTAAAGTAAAGTAAAGTAAAGTAAAGTAAAGTGAAGTGAAGTAAAGTTTTCCAGCGCAACTTTGCGTCCAAAGTCAAGCCTAAGTACTTAGCTGAGTTCGAATGCTGAACCATTTTATTATTTATATACACAGGTATGTGTGGTACGTGTTTATTTGTAAAGTTAACATGAACCGACTTCAGTTCATTTAATTTTATTTGCCATTTGTTGGTCCAATTAGATATATCATTTACTGTCCTTTGCAGTTTTTCGATAACTTCCTGCAAGGTTTTTCCTACTGCAAGTACAACAGTATCGTCTGCAAAAGTGGCAACAGTGGTTTCTTCATTTTGTGGTAGGTCGTTCGTGTATAGGAGAAATAGTACAGGTCCCAGCACACTTCCTTGCGGTACTCCAGCTTTAATGTGTTTCGATGCTGAGTATTCATCTTCTTGTTTAATTCTAAATAATAGTTGCATTATATAGGACTCCAGTATTTCAGAGTACTGTTTTGGAAGATATTTTTGTAGCTTACGGACTAATCCTTTGTGCCAGACTTTATCAAAAGCCTGTGTTACATCAAGGAAGATGGTAGAGCATATTTGTTTTTCTTCTAAAGCCTTTTCTATTATATTAGTTATTCTGTGGACTTGATCTATTGTTGAATATTTATTTCTAAATCCGAACTAATGGTTTGGGATCAGTGTTTTTTCTTCTAGAATCGGATGGGGTCGTTTTAGAAGGATTTTTTCGAATAGCTTAAAAAGGATTGGCAGCAATGATATCGGCCGATATGACGTTTCTTCACTGGGCAATTTGCCCGGCTTAGGTACCATAATAACTTCCGCGACCTTCCACATACGTGGAACATACCTTAGTCTGAACGCTGCATTTATTATCTGTGCCATTTTTTTCATACCTTTTTTAGTCAGTTTTTTCAGAATTTCACCCGTTATTAGATCAAATCCCGGAGCTTTTTTCGGGTTGATCTTTTCTTTTATTTCTTTGGCTATTTCCCTAGAGGTTACTGCTGGAATCGATCTACCGTCTTCACACATTTCTTCCATTTGTTGGGAATTATCATTATCGTCATATGGCTGGAAGACATTTTCAAGGTGTTCCGCGAATAGATCCGCCTTTTGTTTGTTTGTTTTAGCCCAGTTACCACTGCTGTTTTTCACTGGCGGAATGTATGCCGTTGGTCTTTTCATTTTTTTTTGTAGCCTTCCACAGTGAGTATTGTGTACCAGCATTGTTTGTCAGATTTGTAAGGTATCTTTCCATCGATGCATTTTTAAATTCTGCTATCTTTTTTCTGAGTTTATTGTTTAAACTATTAAGTCTATTTTTATCAGAGTAAACTAAAGTAAAGTAAAATAAAGCAAAGTAAACTAAAGCAAAGTAAAGTAAAGTAAAGTAAAGTAAAGTAAAGTAAAGTAAAGTAAAGTAAAGTAAAGTAAAGTAAAGTAAAGTAAAGTAAAGTAAAGTAAAGTAAAGTAAAGTAAAGTAAAGTAAAGTAAAGTAAAGTAAAGTAAAGTAAAGTAAAGTAAAGTAAAGTAAAGTAAAGTAAAGTAAAGTAAAGTAAAGTAAAGTAAAGTAAAGTAAAGTAAAGTAAAGTAAAGTAAAGTAAAGTAAAGTAAAGTAAAGTAAAGTAAAGTAAAGTAAAGTAAAGTAAAGTAAAGTAAAGTAAAGTAAAGTAAAGTAAAGTAAAGTAAAGTAAAGTAAAGTAAAGTAAAGTAAAGTAAAGTAAAGTAAAGTAAAGTAAAGTAAAGTAAAGTAAAGTAAAGTAAAGTAAAGTAAAGTAAAGTAAAGTAAAGTAAAGTAAAGTAAAGTAAAGTAAAGTAAAGTAAAGTAAAGTAAAGTAAAGTAAAGTAAAGTAAAGTAAAGTAAAGTAAAGTAAAGTAAAGTAAAGTAAAGTAAAGTAAAGTAAAGTAAAGTAAAGTAAAGTAAAGTAAAGTAAAGTAAAGTAAAGTAAAGTAAAGTAAAGTAAAGTAAAGTAAAGTAAAGTAAAGTAAAGTGAAGTAAAGTAAAGTAAAGTAAAGTAAAGTAAAGTAAAGTAAAGTAAAATAAAGCAAAGTAAACTAAAGTAAAGTAAAGTAAAGTAAAGTAAAGTAAAGTAAAGTAAAGTAAAGTAAAGTAAAGTAAAGTAAAGTAAAGTAAAGTAAAGTAAAGTAAAGTAAAGTAAAGTAAAGTAAAGTAAAGTAAAGTAAAGTAAAGTAAAGTAAAGTAAAGTAAAGTAAAGTAAAGTAAAGTAAAGTAAAGTAAAGTAAAGTAAAGTAAAGTAAAGTAAAGTAAAGTAAAGTAAAGTAAAGTAAAGTAAAGTAAAGTAAAGTAAAGTAAAGTAAAGTAAAGTAAAGTAAAGTAAAGTAAAGTAAAGTAAAGTAAAGTAAAGTAAAGTAAAGTAAGTAAAGTAAAGTAAAGTAAAGTAAAGTAAAGTAAAGTAAAGTAAAGTAAAGTAAAGTAAAGTAAAGTAAAGTAAAGTAAAGTAAAGTAAAGTAAAGTAAAGTAAAGTAAAGTAAAGTAAAGTAAAGTAAAGTAAAGTAAAGTAAAGTAAAGTAAAGTAAAGTAAAGTAAAGTAAAGTAAAGTAAAGTAAAGTAAAGTAAAGTAAAGTAAAGTAAAGTAAAGTAAAGTAAAGTAAAGTAAAGTAAAGTAAAGTAAAGTAAAGTAAAGTAAAGTAAAGTAAAGTAAAGTAAAGTAAAGTAAAGTAAAGTAAAGTAAAGTAAAGTAAAGTAAAGTAAAGTAAAGTAAAGTAAAGTAAAGTAAAGTAAAGTAAAGTAAAGTAAAGTAAAGTAAAGTAAAGTAAAGTAAAGTAAAGTAAAGTAAAGTAAAGTAAAGTAAAGTAAAGTAAAGTAAAGTAAAGTAAAGTAAGTAAAGTAAAGTAAAGTAAAGTAAAGTAAAGTAAAGTAAAGTAAAGTAAAGTAAAGTAAAGTAAGTAAAGTAAAGTAAAGTAAAGTAAAGTAAAGTAAAGTAAAGTAAAGTAAAGTAAAGTAAAGTAAAGTAAAGTAAGTAAAGTAAAGTAAAGTAAAGTAAAGTAAAGTAAAGTAAAGTAAAGTAAAGTAAAGTAAAGTAAAGTAAAGTAAAGTAAAGTAAAGTAAAGTAAAGTAAAGTAAAGTAAAGTAAAGTAAAGTAAAGTAAAGTAAAGTAAAGTAAAGTAAAGTAAAGTAAAGTAAGTAAAGTAAAGTAAAGTAAAGTAAAGTAAAGTAAAGTAAAGTAAAGTAAAGTAAAGTAAGTAAAGTAAAGTAAAGTAAAGTAAGTAAAGTAAAGTAAAGTAAAGTAAAGTAAAGTAAAGTAAAGTAAAGTAAAGTAAAGTAAAGTAAAGTAAAGTAAAGTAAAGTAATGTAAAGTAAAGTAAAGTAAAGTAAAGTAAAGTAAGTAAAGTAAAGTAAAGTAAAGTAAAGTAAAGTAAAGTAAAGTAAAGTAAAGTAAAGTAAAGTAAAGTAAAGTAAAGTAAAGTAAAGTAAAGTAAAGTAAGTAAAGTAAAGTAAAGTAAAGTAAAGTAAAGTAAAGTAAAGTAAAGTAAAGTAAAGTAAAGTAAAGTAAAGTAAAGTAAAGTAAAGTAAAGTAAAGTAAAGTAAAGTAAAGTAAAGTAAAGTAAAGTAAAGTAAAGTAAAGTAAAGTAAAGTAAAGTAAAGTAAAGTAAAGTAAAGTAAAGTAAAGTAAAGTAAAGTAAAGTAAAGTAAAGTAAAGTAAAGTAAAGTAAAGTAAAGTAAAGTAAAGTAAAGTAAAGTAAAGTAAAGTAAAGTAAAGTAAAGTAAAGTAAAGTAAAGTAAAGTAAAGTAAAGTAAAGTAAAGTAAAGTAAAGTAAAGTAAAGTAAAGTAAAGTAAAGTAAAGTAAAGTAAAGTAAAGTAAAGTAAAGTAAAGTAAAGTAAAGTAAAGTAAAGTAAAGTAAAGTAAAGTAAAGTAAAGTAAAGTAAAGTAAAGTAAAGTAAAGTAAAGTAAAGTAAAGTAAAGTAAAGTAAAGTAAAGTAAAGTAAAGTAAAGTAAAGTAAAGTAAGTAAAGTAAAGTAGAGTAAAGTAAAGTAAAGTAAAGTAAAGTAAAGTAAAGTAAAGTAAAGTAAAGTAAAGTAAAGTAAAGTAAAGTAAAGTAAAGTAATGTAAAGTAAAGTAAAGTAAAGTAAAGTAAAGTAAAGTAAAGTAAAGTAAAGTAAAGTAAAGTAAAGTAAAGTAAAGTAAAGTAAAGTAAAGTAAAGTAAAGTAAAGTAAAGTAAAGTAAAGTAAAGTAAAGTAAAGTAAAGTAAAGTAAAGTAAAGTAAGTAAAGTAAAGTAAAGTAAAGTAAAGTAAAGTAAAGTAAAGTAAAGTAAAGTAAAGTAAAGTAAAGTAAAGTAAAGTAAAGTAAAGTAAAGTAAAGTAAAGTAAAGTAAGTAAAGTAAAGTAAAGTAAAGTAAAGTAAAGTAAAGTAAAGTAAAGTAAGTAGTAAGTAAAGTAAAGTAAAGTAAAGTAAAGTAAAGTAAAGTAAAGTAAAGTAAAGTAAAGTAAAGTAAAGTAAAGTAAAGTAAAGTAAAGTAAAGTAAAGTAAAGTAAGTAAAGTAAAGTAAAGTAAAGTAAAGTAAAGTAAAGTAAAGTAAAGTAAAGTAAAGTAAAGTAAAGTAAAGTAAAGTAAAGTAAAGTAAAGTAAAGTAAAGTAAAGTAAAGTAAAGTAAAGTAAAGTAAAGTAAAGTAAAGTAAAGTAAAGTAAAGTAAAGTAAAGTAAAGTAAAGTAAAGTAAAGTAAAGTAAAGTAAAGTAAAGTAAAGTAAAGTAAAGTAAAGTAAAAGTAAAGTAAAGTAAAGTAAAGTAAAGTAAAGTAAAGTAAAGTAAAGTAAAGTAAAGTAAAGTAAAGTAAAGTAAAGTAAAGTAAAGTAAAGTAAAGTAAAGTAAAGTAAAGTAAAGTAAAGTAAAGTAAAGTAAAGTAAAGTAAAGTAAAGTAAAGTAAAGTAAAGTAAAGTAAAGTAAAGTAAAGTAAAGTAAAGTAAAGTAAAGTAAAGTAAAGTAAAGTAAAGTAAAGTAAAGTAAAGTAAAGTAAAGTAAAGTAAAGTAAAGTAAAGTAAAGTAAAGTAAAGTAAAGTAAAGTAAAGTAAAGTAAAGTAAAGTAAAGTAAAGTAAAGTAAAGTAAAGTAAAGTAAAGTAAAGTAAAGTAAAGTAAAGTAAAGTAAAGTAAAGTAAAGTAAAGTAAAGTAAGTAAAGTAAAGTAAAGTAAAGTAAAGTAAAGTAAAGTAAAGTAAAGTAAAGTAAAGTAAAGTAAAGTAAAGTAAAGTAAAGTAAAGTAAGTAAAGTAAAGTAAAGTAAAGTAAAGTAAAGTAAAGTAAAGTAAAGTAAAGTAAAGTAAAGTAAAGTAAAGTAAAGTAAAGTAAAGTAAAGTAAAGTAAAGTAAAGTAAAGTAAAGTAAAGTAAGTAAAGTAAAGTAAAGTAAAGTAAAGTAAAGTAAAGTAAAGTAAAGTAAAGTAAAGTAAAGTAAAGTAAAGTAAAGTAAAGTAAAGTAAAGTAAAGTAAAGTAAAGTAAAGTAAAGTAAAGTAAAGTAAAGTAAAGTAAAGTAAAGTAAAGTAAAGTAAAGTAAAGTAAAGTAAAGTAAAGTAAAGTAAAGTAAAGTAAGTAAAGTAAAGTAAAGTAAAGTAAAGTAAAGTAAAGTAAAGTAAAGTAAAGTAAAGTAAAGTAAAGTAAAGTAAAGTAAAGTAAAGTAAAGTAAGTAAAGTAAAGTAAAGTAAAGTAAAGTAAAGTAAAGTAAAGTAAAGTAAAGTAAAGTAAAGTAAAGTAAAGTAAAGTAAAGTAAAGTAAAGTAAAGTAAAGTAAAGTAAAGTAAAGTAAAGTAAAGTAAAGTAAAGTAAGTAAAGTAAAGTAAAGTAAAGTAAAGTAAAGTAAAGTAAAGTAAAGTAAAGTAAAGTAAGTAAGTAAAGTAAAGTAAAGTAAAGTAAAGTAAAGTAAAGTAAAGTAAAGTAAAGTAAAGTAAAGTAAAGTAAAGTAAAGTAAAGTAAAGTAAAGTAAAGTAAAGTAAAGTAAAGTAAAGTAAAGTAAAGTAAAGTAAGTAAAGTAAAGTAAAGTAAAGTAAAGTAAAGTAAAGTAAAGTAAAGTAAAGTAAAGTAAAGTAAAGTAAAGTAAGTAAAGTAAAGTAAAGTAAAGTAAAGTAAAGTAAAGTAAAGTAAAGTAAAGTAAGTAAGTAAAGTAAAGTAAAGTAAAGTAAAGTAAAGTAAAGTAAAGTAAAGTAAAGTAAGTAAAGTAAAGTAAAGTAAAGTAAAGTAAAGTAAAGTAAAGTAAAGTAAAGTAAAGTAAAGTAAAGTAAAGTAAAGTAAAGTAAAGTAAAGTAAAGTAAAGTAAGTAAAGTAAAGTAAAGTAAAGTAAAGTAAAGTAAAGTAAAGTAAAGTAAAGTAAAGTTAAAGTAAAGTAAAGTAAAGTAAAGTAAAGTAAAGTAAAGTAAAGTAAGTAAAGTAAAGTAAAGTAAAGTAAAGTAAAGTAAAGTAAAGTAAAGTAAAGTAAAGTAAAGTAAAGTAAAGTAAAGTAAAGTAAAGTAAAGTAAGTAAAGTAAAGTAAAGTAAAGTAAAGTAAAGTAAAGTAAAGTAAAGTAAAGTAAAGTAAAGTAAAGTAAAGTAAAGTAAAGTAAAGTAAAGTAAAGTAAAGTAAAGTAAAGTAAAGTAAAGTAAAGTAAAGTAAGTAAAGTAAAGTAAAGTAAAGTAAAGTAAAGTAAGTAAAGTAAAGTAAAGTAAGTAAGTAAAGTAAAGTAAAGTAAAGTAAAGTAAAGTAAAGTAAGTAAAGTAAAGTAAAGTAAGTAAAGTAAAGTAAGTAAAGTAAAGTAAAGTAAAGTAAAGTAAGTAGTAAAGTAAAGTAAAGTAAAGTAAAGTAAAGTAAAGTAAAGTAAAGTAAAGTAAAGTAAAGTAAAGTAAAGTAAAGTAAAGTAAAGTAAAGTAAAGTAAGTAAAGTAAAGTAAAGTAAGTAAAGTAAAGTAAAGTAAAGTAAAGTAAAGTAAAGTAAAGTAAAGTAAAGTAAGTAAAGTAAAGTAAGTAAAGTAAAGTAAAGTAAAGTAAAGTAAAGTAAAGTAAGTAAAGTAAAGTAAAGTAAAGTAAAGTAAAGTAAAGTAAAGTAAAGTAAAGTAAAGTAAAGTAAAGTAAGTAAAGTAAAGTAAAGTAAAGTAAAGTAAAGTAAAGTAAAGTAAAGTAAAGTAAAGTAAAGTAAAGTAAAGTAAAGTAAGTAAAGTAAAGTAAAGTAAAGTAAAGTAAAGTAAAGTAAAGTAAAGTAAAGTAAAGTAAAGTAAAGTAAAGTAAGTAAGTAAAGTAAAGTAAAGTAAAGTAAAGTAAAGTAAGTAAAGTAAAGTAAAGTAAAGTAAGTAAAGTAAAGTAAAGTAAAGTAAAGTAAAGTAAAGTAAAGTAAAGTAAAGTAAAGTAAAGTAAAGTAAAGTAAAGTAAGTAAAGTAAAGTAAAGTAAAGTAAAGTAAAGTAAAGTAAAGTAAAGTAAGTAAAGTAAAGTAAAGTAAAGTAAAGTAAAGTAAAGTAAAGTAAGTAAAGTAAAGTAAAGTAAAGTAAAGTAAAGTAAAGTAAGTAAAGTAAAGTAAAGTAAAGTAAAGTAAAGTAAAGTAAAGTAAAGTAAAGTAAAGTAAAGTAAAGTAAAGTAAAGTAAAGTAAAGTAAAGTAAAGTAAAGTAAGTAAAGTAAAGTAAAGTAAAGTAAAGTAAAGTAAAGTAAAGTAAAGTAAAGTAAAGTAAAGTAAAGTAAAGTAAAGTAAAGTAAAGTAAAGTAAAGTAAAGTAAAGTAAAGTAAAGTAAAGTAAAGTAAAGTAAAGTAAAGTAAAGTAAAGTAAAGTAAAGTAAAGTAAAGTAAAGTAAAGTAAAGTAAAGTAAAGTAAGTAAAGTAAAGTAAAGTAAAGTAAAGTAAAGTAAAGTAAAGTAAAGTAAAGTAAAGTAAAGTAGAGTAAAGTAAAGTAAAGTAAGTAAAGTAAAGTAAAGTAAAGTAAAGTAAAGTAATGTAAAGTAAAGTAAAGTAAAGTAAAGTAAAGTAAAGTAAAGTAAAGTAAAGTAAAGTAAGTAAAGTAAAGTAATGTAAAGTAAAGTAATGTAAAGTAAAGTAAAGTAAAGTAAAGTAAAGTAAAGTAAAGTAAGTAAAGTAAAGTAAAGTAAAGTAAAGTAAGTAAAGTAAAGTAAAGTAAAGTAAAGTAAAGTAAAGTAAAGTAAAGTAAAGTAAAGTAAAGTAAAGTAAAGTAAAGTAAAGTAAAGTAAAGTAAGTAAAGTAAAGTAAAGTAAAGTAAAGTAAAGTAAAGTAAAGTAAAGTAAAGTAAAGTAAAGTAAAGTAAAGTAAAGTAAAGTAAAGTAAAGTAAAGTAAGTAAAGTAAAGTAAAGTAAAGTAAAGTAAAGTAAAGTAAAGTAAAGTAAAGTAAAGTAAAGTAAAGTAAAGTAAAGTAAAGTAAAGTAAAGTAAAGTAAAGTAAAGTAAAGTAAGTAAAGTAAAGTAAAGTAAAGTAAAGTAAAGTAAAGTAAAGTAAAGTAAAGTAAAGTAAAGTAAAGTAAAGTAAAGTAAAGTAAAGTAAAGTAAAGTAAAGTAAAGTAAAGTAAGTAAAGTAAAGTAAAGTAAAGTAAAGTAAAGTAAAGTAAAGTAAAGTAAAGTAAAGTAAAGTAAGTAAAGTAAAGTAAAGTAAAGTAAAGTAAAGTAAAGTAAAGTAAAGTAAAGTAAAGTAAAGTAAAGTAAAGTAAAGTAAAGTAAAGTAAAGTAAAGTAAAGTAAAGTAAAGTAAAGTAAAGTAAAGTAAAGTAAAGTAAAGTAAAGTAAAGTAAAGTAAAGTAAAGTAAAGTAAGTAAAGTAAAGTAAAGTAAAGTAAAGTAAAGTAAAGTAAAGTAAAGTAAAGTAAAGTAAAGTAAAGTAAAGTAAAGTAAAGTAAAGTAAAGTAAAGTAAAGTAAAGTAAAGTAAAGTAAAGTAAAGTAAAGTAAAGTAAAGTAAAGTAAAGTAAAGTAAAGTAAAGTAAAGTAAAGTAAAGTAAAGTAAAGTAAAGTAAAGTAAAGTAAAGTAAAGTAAAGTAAAGTAAAGTAAAGTAAAGTAAAGTAAAGTAAAGTAAAGTAAAGTAAAGTAAAGTAAAGTAAAGTAAAGTAAAGTAAAGTAAAGTAAAGTAAAGTAAAGTAAAGTAAAGTAAAGTAAAGTAAAGTAAAGTGAAGTGAAGTGAAGTAAAGTAAAGTTTTCCAGCGCAACTTTGCGTCCAAAGTCAAGCCTAAGTACTTAGCTGAGTTCGAATGCTGAACCATTTTATTATTTATATACACAGGTATGTGTGGTACGTGTTTATTTGTAAAGTTAACATGAACCGACTTCAGTTCATTTAATTTTATTTGCCATTTGTTGGTCCAATTAGATATATCATTTACTGTCCTTTGCAGTTTTTCGATAACTTCCTGCAAGGTTTTTCCTACTGCAAGTACAACAGTATCGTCTGCAAAAGTGGCAACAGTGGTTTCTTCATTTTGTGGTAGGTCGTTCGTGTATAGGAGAAATAGTACAGGTCCCAGCACACTTCCTTGCGGTACTCCAGCTTTAATGTGTTTCGATGCTGAGTATTCATCTTCTTGTTTAATTCTAAATAATAGTTGCATTATATAGGACTCCAGTATTTCAGAGTACTGTTTTGGAAGATATTTTTGTAGCTTACGGACTAATCCTTTGTGCCAGACTTTATCAAAAGCCTGTGTTACATCAAGGAAGATGGTAGAGCATATTTGTTTTTCTTCTAAAGCCTTTTCTATTATATTAGTTATTCTGTGGACTTGATCTATTGTTGAATATTTATTTCTAAATCCGAACTGATGGTTTGGGATCAGTGTTTTTTCTTCTAGAATCGGATGGAGTCGTTTTAGAAGGATTTTTTCGAATAGCTTAGAAAGGATTGGCAGCAATGATATCGGCCGATATGACGTTTCTTCACTGGGCAATTTGCCCGGCTTAGGTACCATAATAACTTCCGCGACCTTCCACATACGTGGAACATACCTTAGTCTGAACGCTGCATTTATTATCTGTGCCATTTTTTTCATACCTTTTTTAGTCAGTTTTTTCAGAATTTCACCCGTTATTAGATCAAATCCCGGAGCTTTTTTCGGGTTGATCTTTTCTTTTATTTCTTTGGCTATTTCCCTAGAGGTTACTGCTGGAATCGATCTACCGTCTTCACACATTTCTTCCATTTGTTGGGAATTATCATTATCGTCATATGGCTGGAAGACATTTTCAAGGTGTTCCGCGAATAGATCCGCCTTTTGTTTGTTTGTTTTAGCCCAGTTACCACTGCTGTTTTTCACTGGCGGAATGTATGCCGTTGGTCTTTTCATTTTTTTTGTAGCCTTCCACAGTGAGTATTGTGTACCAGCATTGTTTGTCAGATTTGTAAGGTATCTTTCCATCGATGCATTTTTAAATTCTGCTATCTTTTTTCTGAGTTTATTGTTTAAACTATTAAGTCTATTTTTATCAGAGTAAACTAAAGTAAAGTAAAATAAAGCAAAGTAAACTAAAGTAAAGTAAAGTAAAGTAAAGTAAAGTAAAGTAAAGTAAAGTAAAGTAAAGTAAAGTAAAGTAAAGTAAAGTAAAGTAAAGTAAAGTAAAGTAAAGTAAAGTAAAGTAAAGTAAAGTAAAGTAAAGTAAAGTAAAGTAAAGTAAAGTAAAGTAAAGTAAAGTAAAGTAAAGTAAAGTAAAGTAAAGTAAAGTAAAGTAAAGTAAAGTAAAGTAAAGTAAAGTAAAGTAAAGTAAAGTAAAGTAAAGTAAAGTAAAGTAAAGTAAAGTAAAGTAAAGTAAAGTAAAGTAAAGTAAAGTAAAGTAAAGTAAAATAAAGCAAAGTAAACTAAAGTAAAGTAAAGTAAAGTAAAGTAAAGTAAAGTAAAGTAAAGTAAAGTAAAGTAAAGTAAAGTAAAGTAAAGTAAAGTAAAGTAAAGTAAAGTAAAGTAAAGTAAAGTAAAGTAAAGTAAAGTAAAGTAAAGTAAAGTAAAGTAAAGTAAAGTAAAGTAAAGTAAAGTAAAGTAAAGTAAAGTAAAGTAAAGTAAAGTAAAGTAAAGTAAAGTAAAGTAAAGTAAAGTAAAGTAAAGTAAAGTAAAGTAAAGTAAAGTAAAGTAAAGTAAAGTAAAGTAAAGTAAAGTAAAGTAAAGTAAAGTAAAGTAAAGTAAAGTAAAGTAAAGTAAGTAAAGTAAGTAAAGTAAAGTAAAGTAAAGTAAAGTAAAGTAAAGTAAAGTAAAGTAAAGTAAAAAGTAAAGTAAAGTAAAGTAAAGTAAAGTAAAGTAAAGTAAAGTAAAGTAAAGTAAAGTAAAGTAAAGTAAAGTAAAGTAAAGTAAAGTAAAGTAAAGTAAAGTAAAGTAAAGTAAAGTAAAGTAAAGTAAAGTAAAGTAAAGTAAAGTAAAGTAAAGTAAAGTAAAGTAAAGTAAAGTAAAGTAAAGTAAAGTAAAGTAAAGTAAAGTAAAGTAAAGTAAAGTAAAGTAAAGTAAAGTAAAGTAAAGTAAAGTAAAGTAAAGTAAAGTAAAGTAAAGTAAAGTAAAGTAAAGTAAAGTAAAGTAAAGTAAAGTAAAGTAAAGTAAAGTAAAGTAAAGTAAAGTAAAGTAAAGTAAAGTAAGTAAAGTAAAGTAAAGTAAAGTAAAGTAAAGTAAAGTAAAGTAAAGTAAAGTAAAGTAAAGTAAAGTAAAGTAAAGTAAAGTAAAGTAAAGTAAAGTAAAGTAAAGTAAAGTAAAGTAAAGTAAAGTAAAGTAAAGTAAAGTAAAGTAAAGTAAAGTAAAGTAAAGTAAAGTAAAGTAAAGTAAAGTAAAGTAAAGTAAAGTAAAGTAAAGTAAAGTAAAGTAAAGTAAAGTAAAGTAAAGTAAAGTAAAGTAAAGTAAAGTAAAGTAAAGTAAAGTAAAGTAAAGTAAAGTAAAGTAAAGTAAAGTAAAGTAAAGTAAAGTAAAGTAAAGTAAAGTAAAGTAAAGTAAAGTAAAGTAAAGTAAAGTAAAGTAAAGTAAAGTAAAGTAAAGTAAAGTAAAGTAAAGTAAAGTAAAGTAAAGTAAAGTAAAGTAAAGTAAAGTAAAGTAAAGTAAAGTAAAGTAAAGTAAAGTAAAGTAAAGTAAAGTAAAGTAAAGTAAAGTAAAGTAAAGTAAAGTAAAGTAAAGTAAAGTAAAGTAAAGTAAAGTAAAGTAAAGTAAAGTAAAGTAAAGTAAAGTAAAGTAAAGTAAAGTAAAGTAAAGTAAAGTAAAGTAAAGTAAAGTAAAGTAAAGTAAAGTAAAGTAAAGTAAAGTAAAGTAAAGTAAAGTAAAGTAAAGTAAAGTAAAGTAAAGTAAAGTAAAGTAAAGTAAAGTAAAGTAAAGTAAAGTAAAGTAAAGTAAAGTAAAGTAAAGTAAAGTAAAGTAAAGTAAAGTAAAGTAAAGTAAAGTAAAGTAAAGTAAAGTAAAGTAAAGTAAAGTAAAGTAAAGTAAAGTAAAGTAAAGTAAAGTAAAGTAAAGTAAAGTAAAGTAAAGTAAAGTAAAGTAAAGTAAAGTAAAGTAAAGTAAAGTAAAGTAAAGTAAAGTAAAGTAAAGTAAAGTAAAGTAAAGTAAAGTAAAGTAAAGTAAAGTAAAGTAAAGTAAAGTAAAGTAAAGTAAAGTAAAGTAAAGTAAAGTAAAGTAAAGTAAAGTAAAGTAAAGTAAAGTAAAGTAAAATAAAGCAAAGTAAACTAAAGTAAAGTAAAGTAAAGTAAAGTAAAGTAAAGTAAAGTAAAGTAAAGTAAAGTAAAGTAAAGTAAAGTAAAGTAAAGTAAAGTAAAGTAAAGTAAAGTAAAGTAAAGTAAAGTAAAGTAAAGTAAAGTAAAGTAAAGTAAAGTAAAGTAAAGTAAAGTAAAGTAAAGTAAAGTAAAGTAAAGTAAAGTAAAGTAAAGTAAAGTAAAGTAAAGTAAAGTAAAGTAAAGTAAAGTAAAGTAAAGTAAAGTAAAGTAAAGTAAAGTAAAGTAAAGTAAAGTAAAGTAAAGTAAAGTAAAGTAAAGTAAAGTAAAGTAAAGTAAAGTAAAGTAAAGTAAAGTAAAGTAAAGTAAAGTAAAGTAAAGTAAAGTAAAGTAAAGTAAAGTAAAGTAAAGTAAAGTAAAGTAAAGTAAAGTAAAGTAAAGTAAAGTAAAGTAAAGTAAAGTAAAGTAAAGTAAAGTAAAGTAAAGTAAAGTAAAGTAAAGTAAAGTAAAGTAAAGTAAAGTAAAGTAAAGTAAAGTAAAGTAAAGTAAAGTAAAGTAAAGTAAAGTAAAGTAAAGTAAAGTAAAGTAAAGTAAAGTAAAGTAAAGTAAAGTAAAGTAAAGTAAAGTAAAGTAAAGTAAAGTAAAGTAAAGTAAAGTAAAGTAAAGTAAAGTAAAGTAAAGTAAAGTAAAGTAAAGTAAAGTAAAGTAAAGTAAAGTAAAGTAAAGTAAAGTAAAGTAAAGTAAAGTAAAGTAAAGTAAAGTAAAGTAAAGTAAAGTAAAGTAAAGTAAAGTAAAGTAAAGTAAAGTAAAGTAAAGTAAAGTAAAGTAAAGTAAAGTAAAGTAAAGTAAAGTAAAGTAAAGTAAAGTAAAGTAAAGTAAAGTAAAGTAAAGTAAAGTAAAGTAAAGTAAAGTAAAGTAAAGTAAAGTAAAGTAAAGTAAAGTAAAGTAAAGTAAAGTAAAGTAAAGTAAAGTAAAGTAAAGTAAAGTAAAGTAAAGTAAAGTAAAGTAAAGTAAAGTAAAGTAAAGTAAAGTAAAGTAAAGTAAAGTAAAGTAAAGTAAAGTAAAGTAAAGTAAAGTGAAGTGAAGTGAAGTAAAGTAAAGTTTTCCAGCGCAACTTTGCGTCCAAAGTCAAGCCTAAGTACTTAGCTGAGTTCGAATGCTGAACCATTTTATTATTTATATACACAGGTATGTGTGGTACGTGTTTATTTGTAAAGTTAACATGAACCGACTTCAGTTCATTTAATTTTATTTGCCATTTGTTGGTCCAATTAGATATATCATTTACTGTCCTTTGCAGTTTTTCGATAACTTCCTGCAAGGTTTTTCCTACTGCAAGTACAACAGTATCGTCTGCAAAAGTGGCAACAGTGGTTTCTTCATTTTGTGGTAGGTCGTTCGTGTATAGGAGAAATAGTACAGGTCCCAGCACACTTCCTTGCGGTACTCCAGCTTTAATGTGTTTCGATGCTGAGTATTCATCTTCTTGTTTAATTCTAAATAATAGTTGCATTATATAGGACTCCAGTATTTCAGAGTACTGTTTTGGAAGATATTTTTGTAGCTTACGGACTAATCCTTTGTGCCAGACTTTATCAAAAGCCTGTGTTACATCAAGGAAGATGGTAGAGCATATTTGTTTTTCTTCTAAAGCCTTTTCTATTATATTAGTTATTCTGTGGACTTGATCTATTGTTGAATATTTATTTCTAAATCCGAACTGATGGTTTGGGATCAGTGTTTTTTCTTCTAGAATCGGATGGAGTCGTTTTAGAAGGATTTTTTCGAATAGCTTAGAAAGGATTGGCAGCAATGATATCGGCCGATATGACGTTTCTTCACTGGGCAATTTGCCCGGCTTAGGTACCATAATAACTTCCGCGACCTTCCACATACGTGGAACATACCTTAGTCTGAACGCTGCATTTATTATCTGTGCCATTTTTTTCATACCTTTTTTAGTCAGTTTTTTCAGAATTTCACCCGTTATTAGATCAAATCCCGGAGCTTTTTTCGGGTTGATCTTTTCTTTTATTTCTTTGGCTATTTCCCTAGAGGTTACTGCTGGAATCGATCTACCGTCTTCACACATTTCTTCCATTTGTTGGGAATTATCATTATCGTCATATGGCTGGAAGACATTTTCAAGGTGTTCCGCGAATAGATCCGCCTTTTGTTTGTTTGTTTTAGCCCAGTTACCACTGCTGTTTTTCACTGGCGGAATGTATGCCGTTGGTCTTTTCATTTTTTTTGTAGCCTTCCACAGTGAGTATTGTGTACCAGCATTGTTTGTCAGATTTGTAAGGTATCTTTCCATCGATGCATTTTTAAATTCTGCTATCTTTTTTCTGAGTTTATTGTTTAAACTATTAAGTCTATTTTTATCAGAGTAAACTAAAGTAAAGTAAAATAAAGCAAAGTAAACTAAAGTAAAGTAAAGTAAAGTAAAGTAAAGTAAAGTAAAGTAAAGTAAAGTAAAGTAAAGTAAAGTAAAGTAAAGTAAAGTAAAGTAAAGTAAAGTAAAGTAAAGTAAAGTAAAGTAAAGTAAAGTAAAGTAAAGTAAAGTAAAGTAAAGTAAAGTAAAGTAAAGTAAAGTAAAGTAAAGTAAAGTAAAGTAAAGTAAAGTAAAGTAAAGTAAAGTAAAGTAAAGTAAAGTAAAGTAAAGTAAAGTAAAGTAAAGTAAAGTAAAGTAAAGTAAAGTAAAGTAAAGTAAAGTAAAGTAAAGTAAAGTAAAGTAAAGTAAAGTAAAGTAAAGTAAAGTAAAGTAAAGTAAAGTAAAGTAAAGTAAAGTAAAGTAAAGTAAAGTAAAGTAAAGTAAAGTAAAGTAAAGTAAAGTAAAGTAAAGTAAAGTAAAGTAAAGTAAAGTAAAGTAAAGTAAAGTAAAGTAAAGTAAAGTAAAGTAAAGTAAAGTAAAGTAAAGTAAAGTAAAGTAAAGTAAAGTAAAGTAAAGTAAAGTAAAGTAAAGTAAAGTAAAATAAAGTAAAGTAAAGTAAAGTAAAGTAAAGTAAAGTAAAGTAAAGTAAAGTAAAGTAAAGTAAAGTAAAGTAAAGTAAAGTAAAGTAAAGTAAAGTAAAGTAAAGTAAAGTAAAGTAAAGTAAAGTAAAGTAAAGTAAAGTAAAGTAAAGTAAAGTAAAGTAAAGTAAAGTAAAGTAAAGTAAAGTAAAGTAAAGTAAAGTAAAGTAAAGTAAAGTAAAGTAAAGTAAAGTAAAGTAAAGTAAAGTAAAGTAAAGTAAAGTAAAGTAAAGTAAAGTAAAGTAAAGTAAAGTAAAGTAAAGTAAAGTAAAGTAAAGTAAAGTAAAGTAAAGTAAAGTAAAGTAAAGTAAAGTAAAGTAAAGTAAAGTAAAGTAAAGTAAAGTAAAGTAAAGTAAAGTAAAGTAAAGTAAAGTAAAGTAAAGTAAAGTAAAGTAAAGTAAAGTAAAGTAAAGTAAAGTAAAGTAAAGTAAAGTAAAGTAAAGTAAAGTAAAGTAAAGTAAAGTAAAGTAAAGTAAAGTAAAGTAAAGTAAAGTAAAGTAAAGTAAAGTAAAGTAAAGTAAAGTAAAGTAAAGTAAAGTAAAGTAAAGTAAAGTAAAGTAAAGTAAAGTAAAGTAAAGTAAAGTAAAGTAAAGTAAAGTAAAGTAAAGTAAAGTAAAGTAAAGTAAAGTAAAGTAAAGTAAAGTAAAGTAAAGTAAAGTAAAGTAAAGTAAAGTAAAGTAAAGTAAAGTAAAGTAAAGTAAAGTAAAGTAAAGTAAAGTAAAGTAAAGTAAAGTAAAGTAAAGTAAAGTAAAGTAAAGTAAAGTAAAGTAAAGTAAAGTAAAGTAAAGTAAAGTAAAGTAAAGTAAAGTAAAGTAAAGTAAAGTAAAGTAAAGTAAAGTAAAGTAAAGTAAAGTAAAGTAAAGTAAAGTAAAGTAAAGTAAAGTAAAGTAAAGTAAAGTAAAGTAAAGTAAAGTAAAGTAAAGTAAAGTAAAGTAAAGTAAAGTAAAGTAAAGTAAAGTAAAGTAAAGTAAAGTAAAGTAAAGTAAAGTAAAGTAAAGTAAAGTAAAGTAAAGTAAAGTAAAGTAAAGTAAAGTAAAGTAAAGTAAAGTAAAGTAAAGTAAAGTAAAGTAAAGTAAAGTAAAGTAAAGTAAAGTAAAGTAAAGTAAAGTAAAGTAAAGTAAAGTAAAGTAAAGTAAAGTAAAGTAAAGTAAAGTAAAGTAAAGTAAAGTAAAGTAAAGTAAAGTAAAGTAAAGTAAAGTAAAGTAAAGTAAAGTAAAGTAAAGTAAAGTAAAGTAAAGTAAAGTAAAGTAAAGTAAAGTAAAGTAAAGTAAAGTAAAGTAAAGTAAAGTAAAGTAAAGTAAAGTAAAGTAAAGTAAAGTAAAGTAAAGTAAAGTAAAGTAAAGTAAAGTAAAGTAAAGTAAAGTAAAGTAAAGTAAAGTAAAGTAAAGTAAAGTAAAGTAAAGTAAAGTAAAGTAAAGTAAAGTAAAGTAAAGTAAAGTAAAGTAAAGTAAAGTAAAGTAAAGTAAAGTAAAGTAAAGTAAAGTAAAGTAAAGTAAAGTAAAGTAAAGTAAAGTAAAGTAAAGTAAAGTAAAGTAAAGTAAAGTAAAGTAAAGTAAAGTAAAGTAAAGTAAAGTAAAGTAAAGTAAAGTAAAGTAAAGTAAAGTAAAGTAAAGTAAAGTAAAGTAAAGTAAAGTAAAGTAAAGTAAAGTAAAGTAAAGTAAAGTAAAGTAAAGTAAAGTAAAGTAAAGTAAAGTAAAGTAAAGTAAAGTAAAGTAAAGTAAAGTAAAGTAAAGTAAAGTAAAGTAAAGTAAAGTAAAGTAAAGTAAAGTAAAGTAAAGTAAAGTAAAGTAAAGTAAAGTAAAGTAAAGTAAAGTAAAGTAAAGTAAAGTAAAGTAAAGTAAAGTAAAGTAAAGTAAAGTAAAGTAAAGTAAAGTAAAGTAAAGTAAAGTAAAGTAAAGTAAAGTAAAGTAAAGTAAAGTAAAGTAAAGTAAAGTAAAGTAAAGTAAAGTAAAGTAAAGTAAAGTAAAGTAAAGTAAAGTAAAGTAAAGTAAAGTAAAGTAAAGTAAAGTAAAGTAAAGTAAAGTAAAGTAAAGTAAAGTAAAGTAAAGTAAAGTAAAGTAAAGTAAAGTAAAGTAAAGTAAAGTAAAGTAAAGTAAAGTAAAGTAAAGTAAAGTAAAGTAAAGTAAAGTAAAGTAAAGTAAAGTAAAGTAAAGTAAAGTAAAGTAAAGTAAAGTAAAGTAAAGTAAAGTAAAGTAAAGTAAAGTAAAGTAAAGTAAAGTAAAGTAAAGTAAAGTAAAGTAAAGTAAAGTAAAGTAAAGTAAAGTAAAGTAAAGTAAAGTAAAGTAAAGTAAAGTAAAGTAAAGTAAAGTAAAGTAAAGTAAAGTAAAGTAAAGTAAAGTAAAGTAAAGTAAAGTAAAGTAAAGTAAAGTAAAGTAAAGTAAAGTAAAGTAAAGTAAAGTAAAGTAAAGTAAAGTAAAGTAAAGTAAAGTAAAGTAAAGTAAAGTAAAGTAAAGTAAAGTAAAGTAAAGTAAAGTAAAGTAAAGTAAAGTAAAGTAAAGTAAAGTAAAGTAAAGTAAAGTAAAGTAAAGTAAAGTAAAGTAAAGTAAAGTAAAGTAAAGTAAAGTAAAGTAAAGTAAAGTAAAGTAAAGTAAAGTAAAGTAAAGTAAAGTAAAGTAAAGTAAAGTAAAGTAAAGTAAAGTAAAGTAAAGTAAAGTAAAGTAAAGTAAAGTAAAGTAAAGTAAAGTAAAGTAAAGTAAAGTAAAGTAAAGTAAAGTAAAGTAAAGTAAAGTAAAGTAAAGTAAAGTAAAGTAAAGTAAAGTAAAGTAAAGTAAAGTAAAGTAAAGTAAAGTAAAGTAAAGTAAAGTAAAGTAAAGTAAAGTAAAGTAAAGTAAAGTAAAGTAAAGTAAAGTAAAGTAAAGTAAAGTAAAGTAAAGTAAAGTAAAGTAAAGTAAAGTAAAGTAAAGTAAAGTAAAGTAAAGTAAAGTAAAGTAAAGTAAAGTAAAGTAAAGTAAAGTAAAGTAAAGTAAAGTAAAGTAAAGTAAAGTAAAGTAAAGTAAAGTAAAGTAAAGTAAAGTAAAGTAAAGTAAAGTAAAGTAAAGTAAAGTAAAGTAAAGTAAAGTAAAGTAAAGTAAAGTAAAGTAAAGTAAAGTAAAGTAAAGTAAAGTAAAGTAAAGTAAAGTAAAGTAAAGTAAAGTAAAGTAAAGTAAAGTAAAGTAAAGTAAAGTAAAGTAAAGTAAAGTAAAGTAAAGTAAAGTAAAGTAAAGTAAAGTAAAGTAAAGTAAAGTAAAGTAAAGTAAAGTAAAGTAAAGTAAAGTAAAGTAAAGTAAAGTAAAGTAAAGTAAAGTAAAGTAAAGTAAAGTAAAGTAAAGTAAAGTAAAGTAAAGTAAAGTAAAGTAAAGTAAAGTAAAGTAAAGTAAAGTAAAGTAAAGTAAAGTAAAGTAAAGTAAAGTAAAGTAAAGTAAAGTAAAGTAAAGTAAAGTAAAGTAAAGTAAAGTAAAGTAAAGTAAAGTAAAGTAAAGTAAAGTAAAGTAAAGTAAAGTAAAGTAAAGTAAAGTAAAGTAAAGTAAAGTAAAGTAAAGTAAAGTAAAGTAAAGTAAAGTAAAGTAAAGTAAAGTAAAGTAAAGTAAAGTAAAGTAAAGTAAAGTAAAGTAAAGTAAAGTAAAGTAAAGTAAAGTAAAGTAAAGTAAAGTAAAGTAAAGTAAAGTAAAGTAAAGTAAAGTAAAGTAAAGTAAAGTAAAGTAAAGTAAAGTAAAGTAAAGTAAAGTAAAGTAAAGTAAAGTAAAGTAAAGTAAAGTAAAGTAAAGTAAAGTAAAGTAAAGTAAAGTAAAGTAAAGTAAAGTAAAGTAAAGTAAAGTAAAGTAAAGTAAAGTAAAGTAAAGTAAAGTAAAGTAAAGTAAAGTAAAGTAAAGTAAAGTAAAGTAAAGTAAAGTAAAGTAAAGTAAAGTAAAGTAAAGTAAAGTAAAGTAAAGTAAAGTAAAGTAAAGTAAAGTAAAGTAAAGTAAAGTAAAGTAAAGTAAAGTAAAGTAAAGTAAAGTAAAGTAAAGTAAAGTAAAGTAAAGTAAAGTAAAGTAAAGTAAAGTAAAGTAAAGTAAAGTAAAGTAAAGTAAAGTAAAGTAAAGTAAAGTAAAGTAAAGTAAAGTAAAGTAAAGTAAAGTAAAGTAAAGTAAAGTAAAGTAAAGTAAAGTAAAGTAAAGTAAAGTAAAGTAAAGTAAAGTAAAGTAAAGTAAAGTAAAGTAAAGTAAAGTAAAGTAAAGTAAAGTAAAGTAAAGTAAAGTAAAGTAAAGTAAAGTAAAGTAAAGTAAAGTAAAGTAAAGTAAAGTAAAGTAAAGTAAAGTAAAGTAAAGTAAAGTAAAGTAAAGTAAAGTAAAGTAAAGTAAAGTAAAGTAAAGTAAAGTAAAGTAAAGTAAAGTAAAGTAAAGTAAAGTAAAGTAAAGTAAAGTAAAGTAAAGTAAAGTAAAGTAAAGTAAAGTAAAGTAAAGTAAAGTAAAGTAAAGTAAAGTAAAGTAAAGTAAAGTAAAGTAAAGTAAAGTAAAGTAAAGTAAAGTAAAGTAAAGTAAAGTAAAGTAAAGTAAAGTAAAGTAAAGTAAAGTAAAGTAAAGTAAAGTAAAGTAAAGTAAAGTAAAGTAAAGTAAAGTAAAGTAAAGTAAAGTAAAGTAAAGTAAAGTAAAGTAAAGTAAAGTAAAGTAAAGTAAAGTAAAGTAAAGTAAAGTAAAGTAAAGTAAAGTAAAGTAAAGTAAAGTAAAGTAAAGTAAAGTAAAGTAAAGTAAAGTAAAGTAAAGTAAAGTAAAGTAAAGTAAAGTAAAGTAAAGTAAAGTAAAGTAAAGTAAAGTAAAGTAAAGTAAAGTAAAGTAAAGTAAAGTAAAGTAAAGTAAAGTAAAGTAAAGTAAAGTAAAGTAAAGTAAAGTAAAGTAAAGTAAAGTAAAGTAAAGTAAAGTAAAGTAAAGTAAAGTAAAGTAAAGTAAAGTAAAGTAAAGTAAAGTAAAGTAAAGTAAAGTAAAGTAAAGTAAAGTAAAGTAAAGTAAAGTAAAGTAAAGTAAAGTAAAGTAAAGTAAAGTAAAGTAAAGTAAAGTAAAGTAAAGTAAAGTAAAGTAAAGTAAAGTAAAGTAAAGTAAAGTAAAGTAAAGTAAAGTAAAGTAAAGTAAAGTAAAGTAAAGTAAAGTAAAGTAAAGTAAAGTAAAGTAAAGTAAAGTAAAGTAAAGTAAAGTAAAGTAAAGTAAAGTAAAGTAAAGTAAAGTAAAGTAAAGTAAAGTAAAGTAAAGTAAAGTAAAGTAAAGTAAAGTAAAGTAAAGTAAAGTAAAGTAAAGTAAAGTAAAGTAAAGTAAAGTAAAGTAAAGTAAAGTAAAGTAAAGTAAAGTAAAGTAAAGTAAAGTAAAGTAAAGTAAAGTAAAGTAAAGTAAAGTAAAGTAAAGTAAAGTAAAGTAAAGTAAAGTAAAGTAAAGTAAAGTAAAGTAAAGTAAAGTAAAGTAAAGTAAAGTAAAGTAAAGTAAAGTAAAGTAAAGTAAAGTAAAGTAAAGTAAAGTAAAGTAAAGTAAAGTAAAGTAAAGTAAAGTAAAGTAAAGTAAAGTAAAGTAAAGTAAAGTAAAGTAAAGTAAAGTAAAGTAAAGTAAAGTAAAGTAAAGTAAAGTAAAGTAAAGTAAAGTAAAGTAAAGTAAAGTAAAGTAAAGTAAAGTAAAGTAAAGTAAAGTAAAGTAAAGTAAAGTAAAGTAAAGTAAAGTAAAGTAAAGTAAAGTAAAGTAAAGTAAAGTTTTCCAGCGCAACTTTGCGTCCAAAGTCAAGCCTAAGTACTTAGCTGAGTTCGAATGCTGAACCATTTTATTATTTATATACACAGGTATGTGTGGTACGTGTTTATTTGTAAAGTTAACATGAACCGACTTCAGTTCATTTAATTTTATTTGCCATTTGTTGGTCCAATTAGATATATCATTTACTGTCCTTTGCAGTTTTTCGATAACTTCCTGCAAGGTTTTTCCTACTGCAAGTACAACAGTATCGTCTGCAAAAGTGGCAACAGTGGTTTCTTCATTTTGTGGTAGGTCGTTCGTGTATAGGAGAAATAGTACAGGTCCCAGCACACTTCCTTGCGGTACTCCAGCTTTAATGTGTTTCGATGCTGAGTATTCATCTTCTTGTTTAATTCTAAATAATAGTTGCATTATATAGGACTCCAGTATTTCAGAGTACTGTTTTGGAAGATATTTTTGTAGCTTACGGACTAATCCTTTGTGCCAGACTTTATCAAAAGCCTGTGTTACATCAAGGAAGATGGTAGAGCATATTTGTTTTTCTTCTAAAGCCTTTTCTATTATATTAGTTATTCTGTGGACTTGATCTATAGTTGAATATTTATTTCTAAATCCGAACTGATGGTTTGGGATCAGTGTTTTTTCTTCTAGAATCGGATGGAGTCGTTTTAGAAGGATTTTTTCGAATAGCTTAGAAAGGATTGGCAGCAATGATATCGGCCGATATGACGTTTCTTCACTGGGCAATTTGCCCGGCTTAGGTACCATAATAACTTCCGCGACCTTCCACATACGTGGAACATACCTTAGTCTGAACGCTGCATTTATTATCTGTGCCATTTTTTTCATACCTTTTTTAGGCAGTTTTTTCAGAATTTCACCCGTTATTAGATCAAATCCCGGAGCTTTTTTCGGGTTGATCTTTTCTTTTATTTCTTTGGCTATTTCCCTAGAGGTTACTGCTGGAATCGATCTACCGTCTTCACACATTTCTTCCATTTGTTGGGAATTATCATTATCGTCATATGGCTGGAAGACATTTTCAAGGTGGTCCGCGAATAGATCCGCCTTTTGTTTGTTTGTTTTAGCCCAGTTACCACTGCTGTTTTTCACTGGCGGAATGTATGCCGTTGGTCTTTTCATTTTTTTTGTAGCCTTCCACAGTGAGTATTGTGTACCAGCATCGTTTGTCAGATTTGTAAGGTATCTTTCCATCGATGCATTTTTAAATTCTGCTATCTTTTTTCTGAGTTTATTGTTTAAACTATTAAGTCTATTTTTATCAGAGTAAACTAAAGTAAAGTAAAATAAAGCAAAGTAAAGTAAAGTAAAGTAAAGTAAAGTAAAGTAAAGTAAAGTAAAGTAAAGTAAAGTAAAGTAAAGTAAAGTAAAGTATAGTAAAGTAAAGTAAAGTAAAGTAAAGTAAAGTAAAGTAAAGTAAAGTAAAGTAAAGTAAAGTAAAGTAAAGTAAAGTAAAGTAAAGTAAAGTAAAGTAAAGTAAAGTAAAGTAAAGTAAAGTAAAGTAAAGTAAAGTAAAGTAAAGTAAAGTAAAGTAAAGTAAAGTAAAGTAAAGTAAAGTAAAGTAAAGTAAAGTAAAGTAAAGTAAAGTAAAGTAAAGTAAAGTAAAGTAAAGTAAAGTAAAGTAAAGTAAAGTAAAGTAAAGTAAAGTAAAGTAAAGTAAAGTAAAGTAAAGTAAAGTAAAGTAAAGTAAAGTAAAGTAAAGTAAAGTAAAGTAAAGTAAAGTAAAGTAAAGTAAAGTAAAGTAAAGTAAAGTAAAGTAAAGTAAAGTAAAGTAAAGTAAAGTAAAGTAAAGTAAAGTAAAGTAAAGTAAAGTAAAGTAAAGTAAAGTAAAGTAAAGTAAAGTAAAGTAAAGTAAAGTAAAGTAAAGTAAAGTAAAGTAAAGTAAAGTAAAGTAAAGTAAAGTAAAGTAAAGTAAAGTAAAGTAAAGTAAAGTAAAGTAAAGTAAAGTAAAGTAAAGTAAAGTAAAGTAAAGTAAAGTAAAGTAAAGTAAAGTAAAGTAAAGTAAAGTAAAGTAAAGTAAAGTAAAGTAAAGTAAAGTAAAGTAAAGTAAAGTAAAGTAAAGTAAAGTAAAGTAAAGTAAAGTAAAGTAAAGTAAAGTAAAGTAAAGTAAAGTAAAGTAAAGTAAAGTAAAGTAAAGTAAAGTAAAGTAAAGTAAAGTAAAGTAAAGTAAAGTAAAGTAAAGTAAAGTAAAGTAAAGTAAAGTAAAGTAAAGTAAAGTAAAGTAAAGTAAAGTAAAGTAAAGTAAAGTAAAGTAAAGTAAAGTAAAGTAAAGTAAAGTAAAGTAAAGTAAAGTAAAGTAAAGTAAAGTAAAGTAAAGTAAAGTAAAGTAAAGTAAAGTAAAGTAAAGTAAAGTAAAGTAAAGTAAAGTAAAGTAAAGTAAAGTAAAGTAAAGTAAAGTAAAGTAAAGTAAAGTAAAGTAAAGTAAAGTAAAGTAAAGTAAAGTAAAGTAAAGTAAAGTAAAGTAAAGTAAAGTAAAGTAAAGTAAAGTAAAGTAAAGTAAAGTAAAGTAAAGTAAAGTAAAGTAAAGTAAAGTAAAGTAAAGTAAAGTAAAGTAAAGTAAAGTAAAGTAAAGTAAAGTAAAGTAAAGTAAAGTAAAGTAAAGTAAAGTAAAGTAAAGTAAAGTAAAGTAAAGTAAAGTAAAGTAAAGTAAAGTAAAGTAAAGTAAAGTAAAGTAAAGTAAAGTAAAGTAAAGTAAAGTAAAGTAAAGTAAAGTAAAGTAAAGTAAAGTAAAGTAAAGTAAAGTAAAGTAAAGTAAAGTAAAGTAAAGTAAAGTAAAGTAAAGTAAAGTAAAGTAAAGTAAAGTAAAGTAAAGTAAAGTAAAGTAAAGTAAAGTAAAGTAAAGTAAAGTAAAGTAAAGTAAAGTAAAGTAAAGTAAAGTAAAGTAAAGTAAAGTACAGTAAAGTAAAGTAAAGTAAAGTAAAGTGAAGTAAAGTAAAGTAAAGTAAAGTAAAGTAAAGTAAAGTAAAGTAAAGTAAAGTAAAGTAAAGTAAAGTAAAGTAAAGTAAAGTAAAGTTTTCCAGCGCAACTTTGCGTCCAAAGTCAAGCCTAAGTACTTAGCTGAGTTCGAATGCTGAACCATTTTATTATTTATATACACAGGTATGTGTGGTACGTGTTTATTTGTAAAGTTAACATGAACCGACTTCAGTTCATTTAATTTTATTTGCCATTTGTTGGTCCAATTAGATATATCATTTACTGTCCTTTGCAGTTTTTCGATAACTTCCTGCAAGGTTTTTCCTACTGCAAGTACAACAGTATCGTCTGCAAAAGTGGCAACAGTGGTTTCTTCATTTTGTGGTATGTAAGGTATCTTTCCATCGATGCATTTTTAAATTCTGCTATCTTTTTTCTGAGTTTATTGTTTAAACTATTAAGTCTATTTTTATCAGAGTAAACTAAAGTAAAGTAAAATAAAGCAAAGTAAAGTAAAGTAAAGTAAAGTAAAGTAAAGTAAAGTAAAGTAAAGTAAAGTAAAGTAAAGTATAGTAAAGTAAAGTAAAGTAAAGTAAAGTAAAGTAAAGTAAAGTAAAGTAAAGTAAAGTAAAGTAAAGTAAAGTAAAGTAAAGTAAAGTAAAGTAAAGTAAAGTAAAGTAAAGTAAAGTAAAGTAAAGTAAAGTAAAGTAAAGTAAAGTAAAGTAAAGTAAAGTAAAGTAAAGTAAAGTAAAGTAAAGTAAAGTAAAGTAAAGTAAAGTAAAGTAAAGTAAAGTAAAGTAAAGTAAAGTAAAGTAAAGTAAAGTAAAGTAAAGTAAAGTAAAGTAAAGTAAAGTAAAGTAAAGTAAAGTAAAGTAAAGTAAAGTAAAGTAAAGTAAAGTAAAGTAAAGTAAAGTAAAGTAAAGTAAAGTAAAGTAAAGTAAAGTAAAGTAAAGTAAAGTAAAGTAAAGTAAAGTAAAGTAAAGTAAAGTAAAGTAAAGTAAAGTAAAGTAAAGTAAAGTAAAGTAAAGTAAAGTAAAGTAAAGTAAAGTAAAGTAAAGTAAAGTAAAGTAAAGTAAAGTAAAGTAAAGTAAAGTAAAGTAAAGTAAAGTAAAGTAAAGTAAAGTAAAGTAAAGTAAAGTAAAGTAAAGTAAAGTAAAGTAAAGTAAAGTAAAGTAAAGTAAAGTAAAGTAAAGTAAAGTAAAGTAAAGTAAAGTAAAGTAAAGTAAAGTAAAGTAAAGTAAAGTAAAGTAAAGTAAAGTAAAGTAAAGTAAAGTAAAGTAAAGTAAAGTAAAGTAAAGTAAAGTAAAGTAAAGTAAAGTAAAGTAAAGTAAAGTAAAGTAAAGTAAAGTAAAGTAAAGTAAAGTAAAGTAAAGTAAAGTAAAGTAAAGTAAAGTAAAGTAAAGTAAAGTAAAGTAAAGTAAAGTAAAGTAAAGTAAAGTAAAGTAAAGTAAAGTAAAGTAAAGTAAAGTAAAGTAAAGTAAAGTAAAGTAAAGTAAAGTAAAGTAAAGTAAAGTAAAGTAAAGTAAAGTAAAGTAAAGTAAAGTAAAGTAAAGTAAAGTAAAGTAAAGTAAAGTAAAGTAAAGTAAAGTAAAGTAAAGTAAAGTAAAGTAAAGTAAAGTAAAGTAAAGTAAAGTAAAGTAAAGTAAAGTAAAAGTAAAGTAAAGTAAAGTAAAGTAAAGTAAAGTAAAGTAAAGTAAAGTAAAGTAAAGTAAAGTAAAGTAAAGTAAAGTAAAGTAAAGTAAAGTAAAGTAAAGTAAAGTAAAGTAAAGTAAAGTAAAGTAAAGTAAAGTAAAGTAAAGTAAAGTAAAGTAAAGTAAAGTAAAGTAAAGTAAAGTAAAGTAAAGTAAAGTAAAGTAAAGTAAAGTAAAGTAAAGTAAAGTAAAGTAAAGTAAAGTAAAGTAAAGTAAAGTAAAGTAAAGTAAAGTAAAGTAAAGTAAAGTAAGGTAAAGTAAAGTAAAGTAAAGTAAAGTAAAGTAAAGTAAAGTAAAGTAAAGTAAAGTAAAGTAAAGTAAAGTAAAGTAAAGTAAAGTAAAGTAAAGTAAAGTAAGGTAAAGTAAAGTAAAGTAAAGTAAAGTAAAGTAAAGTAAAGTAAAGTAAAGTAAAGTAAAGTAAAGTAAAGTAAAGTAAAGTAAAGTAAAGTAAAGTAAAGTAAAGTAAAGTAAAGTAAAGTAAAGTAAAGTAAAGTAAAGTAAAGTAAAGTAAAGTAAAGTAAAGTAAAGTAAAGTAAAGTAAAGTAAAGTAAAGTAAAGTAAAGTAAAGTAAAGTAAAGTAAAGTAAAGTAAAGTAAAGTAAAGTAAAGTAAAGTAAAGTAAAGTAAAGTAAAGTAAAGTAAAGTAAAGTAAAGTAAAGTAAAGTAAAGTAAAGTAAAGTAAAGTAAAGTAAAGTAAAGTAAAGTAAAGTAAAGTAAAGTAAAGTAAAGTAAAGTAAAGTAAAGTAAAGTAAAGTAAAGTAAAGTAAAGTAAAGTAAAGTAAAGTAAAGTAAAGTAAAGTAAAGTAAAGTAAAGTAAAGTAAAGTAAAGTAAAGTAAAGTAAAGTAAAGTAAAGTAAAGTAAAGTAAAGTAAAGTAAAGTAAAGTAAAGTAAAGTAAAGTAAAGTAAAGTAAAGTAAAGTAAAGTAAAGTAAAGTAAAGTAAAGTAAAGTAAAGTAAAGTAAAGTAAAGTAAAGTAAAGTAAAGTAAAGTAAAGTAAAGTAAAGTAAAGTAAAGTAAAGTAAAGTAAAGTAAAGTAAAGTAAAGTAAAGTAAAGTAAAGTAAAGTAAAGTAAAGTAAAGTAAAGTAAAGTAAAGTAAAGTAAAGTAAAGTAAAGTAAAGTAAAGTAAAGTAAAGTAAAGTTTTCCAGCGCAACTTTGCGTCCAAAGTCAAGCCTAAGTACTTAGCTGAGTTCGAATGCTGAACCATTTTATTATTTATATACACAGGTATGTGTGGTACGTGTTTATTTGTAAAGTTAACATGAACCGACTTCAGTTCATTTAATTTTATTTGCCATTTGTTGGTCCAATTAGATATATCATTTACTGTCCTTTGCAGTTTTTCGATAACTTCCTGCAAGGTTTTTCCTACTGCAAGTACAACAGTATCGTCTGCAAAAGTGGCAACAGTGGTTTCTTCATTTTGTGGTAGGTCGTTCGTGTATAGGAGAAATAGTACAGGTCCCAGCACACTTCCTTGCGGTACTCCAGCTTTAATGTGTTTCGATGCTGAGTATTCATCTTCTTGTTTAATTCTAAATAATAGTTGCATTATATAGGACTCCAGTATTTCAGAGTACTGTTTTGGAAGATATTTTTGTAGCTTACGGACTAATCCTTTGTGCCAGACTTTATCAAAAGCCTGTGTTACATCAAGGAAGATGGTAGAGCATATTTGTTTTTCTTCTAAAGCCTTTTCTATTATATTAGTTATTCTGTGGACTTGATCTATAGTTGAATATTTATTTCTAAATCCGAACTGATGGTTTGGGATCAGTGTTTTTTCTTCTAGAATCGGATGGAGTCGTTTTAGAAGGATTTTTTCGAATAGCTTAGAAAGGATTGGCAGCAATGATATCGGCCGATATGACGTTTCTTCACTGGGCAATTTGCCCGGCTTAGGTACCATAATAACTTCCGCGACCTTCCACATACGTGGAACATACCTTAGTCTGAACGCTGCATTTATTATCTGTGCCATTTTTTTCATACCTTTTTTAGGCAGTTTTTTCAGAATTTCACCCGTTATTAGATCAAATCCCGGAGCTTTTTTCGGGTTGATCTTTTCTTTTATTTCTTTGGCTATTTCCCTAGAGGTTACTGCTGGAATCGATCTACCGTCTTCACACATTTCTTCCATTTGTTGGGAATTATCATTATCGTCATATGGCTGGAAGACATTTTCAAGGTGGTCCGCGAATAGATCCGCCTTTTGTTTGTTTGTTTTAGCCCAGTTACCACTGCTGTTTTTCACTGGCGGAATGTATGCCGTTGGTCTTTTCATTTTTTTTGTAGCCTTCCACAGTGAGTATTGTGTACCAGCATCGTTTGTCAGATTTGTAAGGTATCTTTCCATCGATGCATTTTTAAATTCTGCTATCTTTTTTCTGAGTTTATTGTTTAAACTATTAAGTCTATTTTTATCAGAGTAAACTAAAGTAAAGTAAAATAAAGCAAAGTAAAGTAAAGTAAAGTAAAGTAAAGTAAAGTAAAGTAAAGTAAAGTAAAGTAAAGTAAAGTAAAGTAAAGTAAAGTAAAGTAAAGTAAAGTATAGTAAAGTAAAGTAAAGTAAAGTAAAGTAAAGTAAAGTAAAGTAAAGTAAAGTAAAGTAAAGTAAAGTAAAGTAAAGTAAAGTAAAGTAAAGTAAAGTAAAGTAAAGTAAAGTAAAGTAAAGTAAAGTAAAGTAAAGTAAAGTAAAGTAAAGTAAAGTAAAGTAAAGTAAAGTAAAGTAAAGTAAAGTAAAGTAAAGTAAAGTAAAGTAAAGTAAAGTAAAGTAAAGTAAAGTAAAGTAAAGTAAAGTAAAGTAAAGTAAAGTAAAGTAAAGTAAAGTAAAGTAAAGTAAAGTAAAGTAAAGTAAAGTAAAGTAAAGTAAAGTAAAGTAAAGTAAAGTAAAGTAAAGTAAAGTAAAGTAAAGTAAAGTAAAGTAAAGTAAAGTAAAGTAAAGTAAAGTAAAGTAAAGTAAAGTAAAGTAAAGTAAAGTAAAGTAAAGTAAAGTAAAGTAAAGTAAAGTAAAGTAAAGTAAAGTAAAGTAAAGTAAAGTAAAGTAAAGTAAAGTAAAGTAAAGTAAAGTAAAGTAAAGTAAAGTAAAGTAAAGTAAAGTAAAGTAAAGTAAAGTAAAGTAAAGTAAAGTAAAGTAAAGTAAAGTAAAGTAAAGTAAAGTAAAGTAAAGTAAAGTAAAGTAAAGTTTTCCAGCGCAACTTTGCGTCCAAAGTCAAGCCTAAGTACTTAGCTGAGTTCGAATGCTGAACCATTTTATTATTTATATACACAGGTATGTGTGGTACGTGTTTATTTGTAAAGTTAACATGAACCGACTTCAGTTCATTTAATTTTATTTGCCATTTGTTGGTCCAATTAGATATATCATTTACTGTCCTTTGCAGTTTTTCGATAACTTCCTGCAAGGTTTTTCCTACTGCAAGTACAACAGTATCGTCTGCAAAAGTGGCAACAGTGGTTTCTTCATTTTGTGGTAGGTCGTTCGTGTATAGGAGAAATAGTACAGGTCCCAGCACACTTCCTTGCGGTACTCCAGCTTTAATGTGTTTCGATGCTGAGTATTCATCTTCTTGTTTAATTCTAAATAATAGTTGCATTATATAGGACTCCAGTATTTCAGAGTACTGTTTTGGAAGATATTTTTGTAGCTTACGGACTAATCCTTTGTGCCAGACTTTATCAAAAGCCTGTGTTACATCAAGGAAGATGGTAGAGCATATTTGTTTTTCTTCTAAAGCCTTTTCTATTATATTAGTTATTCTGTGGACTTGATCTATAGTTGAATATTTATTTCTAAATCCGAACTGATGGTTTGGGATCAGTGTTTTTTCTTCTAGAATCGGATGGAGTCGTTTTAGAAGGATTTTTTCGAATAGCTTAGAAAGGATTGGCAGCAATGATATCGGCCGATATGACGTTTCTTCACTGGGCAATTTGCCCGGCTTAGGTACCATAATAACTTCCGCGACCTTCCACATACGTGGAACATACCTGTGGAACATACCTTAGTCTGAACGCTGCATTTATTATCTGTGCCATTTTTTTCATACCTTTTTTAGGCAGTTTTTTCAGAATTTCACCCGTTATTAGATCAAATCCCGGAGCTTTTTTCGGGTTGATCTTTTCTTTTATTTCTTTGGCTATTTCCCTAGAGGTTACTGCTGGAATCGATCTACCGTCTTCACACATTTCTTCCATTTGTTGGGAATTATCATTATCGTCATATGGCTGGAAGACATTTTCAAGGTGGTCCGCGAATAGATCCGCCTTTTGTTTGTTTGTTTTAGCCCAGTTACCACTGCTGTTTTTCACTGGCGGAATGTATGCCGTTGGTCTTTTCATTTTTTTTGTAGCCTTCCACAGTGAGTATTGTGTACCAGCATCGTTTGTCAGATTTGTAAGGTATCTTTCCATCGATGCATTTTTAAATTCTGCTATCTTTTTTCTGAGTTTATTGTTTAAACTATTAAGTCTATTTTTATCAGAGTAAACTAAAGTAAAGTAAAATAAAGCAAAGTAAAGTAAAGTAAAGTAAAGTAAAGTAAAGTAAAGTAAAGTAAAGTAAAGTAAAGTAAAGTAAAGTAAAGTAAAGTAAAGTATAGTAAAGTAAAGTAAAGTAAAGTAAAGTAAAGTAAAGTAAAGTAAAGTAAAGTAAAGTAAAGTAAAGTAAAGTAAAGTAAAGTAAAGTAAAGTAAAGTAAAGTAAAGTAAAGTAAAGTAAAGTAAAGTAAAGTAAAGTAAAGTAAAGTAAAGTAAAGTAAAGTAAAGTAAAGTAAAGTAAAGTAAAGTAAAGTAAAGTAAAGTAAAGTAAAGTAAAGTAAAGTAAAGTAAAGTAAAGTAAAGTAAAGTAAAGTAAAGTAAAGTAAAGTAAAGTAAAGTAAAGTAAAGTAAAGTAAAGTAAAGTAAAGTAAAGTAAAGTAAAGTAAAGTAAAGTAAAGTAAAGTAAAGTAAAGTAAAGTAAAGTAAAGTAAAGTAAAGTAAAGTAAAGTAAAGTAAAGTAAAGTAAAGTAAAGTAAAGTAAAGTAAAGTAAAGTAAAGTAAAGTAAAGTAAAGTAAAGTAAAGTAAAGTAAAGTAAAGTAAAGTAAAGTAAAGTAAAGTAAAGTAAAGTAAAGTAAAGTAAAGTAAAGTAAAGTAAAGTAAAGTAAAGTAAAGTAAAGTAAAGTAAAGTAAAGTAAAGTAAAGTAAAGTAAAGTAAAGTAAAGTAAAGTAAAGTAAAGTAAAGTAAAGTAAAGTAAAGTAAAGTAAAGTAAAGTAAAGTAAAGTAAAGTAAAGTAAAGTAAAGTAAAGTAAAGTAAAGTAAAGTAAAGTAAAGTAAAGTAAAGTAAAGTAAAGTAAAGTAAAGTAAAGTAAAGTAAAGTAAAGTAAAGTAAAGTAAAGTAAAGTAAAGTAAAGTAAAGTAAAGTAAAGTAAAGTAAAGTAAAGTAAAGTAAAGTAAAGTAAAGTAAAGTAAAGTAAAGTAAAGTAAAGTAAAGTAAAGTAAAGTAAAGTAAAGTAAAGTAAAGTAAAGTAAAGTAAAGTTTTCCAGCGCAACTTTGCGTCCAAAGTCAAGCCTAAGTACTTAGCTGAGTGCGAATGCTGAACCATTTTATTATTTATATACACAGGTATGTATGGTACGTGTTTATTTGTAAAGTTAACATGAACCGACTTCAGTTCATTTAATTTTATTTGCCATTTGTTGGTCCAATTAGATATATCATTTACTGTCCTTTGCAGTTTTTCGATAACTTCCTGCAAGGTTTTTCCTACTGCAAGTACAACAGTATCGTCTGCAAAAGTGGCAACAGTGGTTTCTTCATTTTGTGGTAGGTCGTTCGTGTATAGGAGAAATAGTACAGGTCCCAGCACACTTCCTTGCGGTACTCCAGCTTTAATGTGTTTCGATGCTGAGTATTCATCTTCTTGTTTAATTCTAAATAATAGTTGCATAATATAGGACTCCAGTATTTCAGAGTACTGTTTTGGAAGATATTTTTGTAGCTTACGGACTAATCCTTTGTGCCAGACTTTATCAAAAGCCTGTGTTACATCAAGGAAGATGGTAGAGCATATTTGTTTTTCTTCTAAAGCCTTTTCTATTATATTAGTTATTCTGTGGACTTGATCTATAGTTGAATATTTATTTCTAAATCCGAACTGATGGTTTGGGATCAGTGTTTTTTCTTCTAGAATCGGATGGAGTCGTTTTAGAAGGATTTTTTCGAATAGCTTAGAAAGGATTGGCAGCAATGATATCGGCCGATATGACGTTTCTTCACTGGGCAATTTGCCCGGCTTAGGTACCATAATAACTTCCGCGACCTTCCACATACGTGGAACATACCTTAGTCTGAACGCTGCATTTATTATCTGTGCCATTTTTTTCATACCTTTTTTAGGCAGTTTTTTCAGAATTTCACCCGTTATTAGATCAAATCCCGGAGCTTTTTTCGGGTTGATCTTTTCTTTTATTTCTTTGGCTATTTCCCTAGAGGTTACTGCTGGAATCGATCTACCGTCTTCACACATTTCTTCCATTTGTTGGGAATTATCATTATCGTCATATGGCTGGAAGACATTTTCAAGGTGGTCCGCGAATAGATCCGCCTTTTGTTTGTTTGTTTTAGCCCAGTTACCACTGCTGTTTTTCACTGGCGGAATGTATGCCGTTGGTCTTTTCATTTTTTTTGTAGCCTTCCACAGTGAGTATTGTGTACCAGCATCGTTTGTCAGATTTGTAAGGTATCTTTCCATCGATGCATTTTTAAATTCTGCTATCTTTTTTCTGAGTTTATTGTTTAAACTATTAAGTCTATTTTTATCAGAGTAAACTAAAGTAAAGTAAAATAAAGCAAAGTAAAGTAAAGTAAAGTAAAGTAAAGTAAAGTAAAGTAAAGTAAAGTAAAGTAAAGTAAAGTAAAGTAAAGTAAAGTAAAGTAAAGTAAAGTAAAGTAAAGTAAAGTAAAGTAAAGTAAAGTAAAGTAAAGTAAAGTAAAGTAAAGTAAAGTAAAGTAATGTAAAGTAAAGTAAAGTAAAGTAAAGTAAAGTAAAGTAAAGTAAAGTAAAGTAAAGTAAAGTAAAGTAAAGTAAAGTAAAGTAAAGTAAAGTAAAGTAAAGTAAAGTAAAGTAAAGTAAAGTAAAGTAAAGTAAAGTAAAGTAAAGTAAAGTAAAGTAAAGTAAAGTAAAGTAAAGTAAAGTAAAGTAAAGTAAAGTAAAGTAAAGTAAAGTAAAGTAAAGTAAAGTAAAGTAAAGTAAAGTAAAGTAAAGTAAAGTAAAGTAAAGTAAAGTAAAGTAAAGTAAAGTAAAGTAAAGTAAAGTAAAGTAAAGTAAAGTAAAGTAAAGTAAAGTAAAGTAAAGTAAAGTAAAGTAAAGTAAAGTAAAGTAAAGTAAAGTAAAGTAAAGTAAAGTAAAGTAAAGTAAAGTAAAGTAAAGTAAAGTAAAGTAAAGTAAAGTAAAGTAAAGTAAAGTAAAGTAAAGTAAAGTAAAGTAAAGTAAAGTAAAGTAAAGTAAAGTAAAGTAAAGTAAAGTAAAGTAAAGTAAAGTAAAGTAAAGTAAAGTAAAGTAAAGTAAAGTAAAGTAAAGTAAAGTAAAGTAAAGTAAAGTAAAGTAAAGTAAAGTAAAGTAAAGTAAAGTAAAGTAAAGTAAAGTAAAGTAAAGTAAAGTAAAGTAAAGTAAAGTAAAGTAAAGTAAAGTAAAGTAAAGTAAAGTAAAGTAAAGTAAAGTAAAGTAAAGTAAAGTAAAGTAAAGTAAAGTAAAGTAAAGTAAAGTAAAGTAAAGTAAAGTAAAGTAAAGTAAAGTAAAGTAAAGTAAAGTAAAGTAAAGTAAAGTAAAGTAAAGTAAAGTAAAGTAAAGTAAAGTAAAGTAAAGTAAAGTAAAGTAAAGTAAAGTAAAGTAAAGTAAAGTAAAGTAAAGTAAAGTAAAGTAAAGTAAAGTAAAGTAAAGTAAAGTAAAGTAAAGTAAAGTAAAGTAAAGTAAAGTAAAGTAAAGTAAAGTAAAGTAAAGTAAAGTAAAGTAAAGTAAAGTAAAGTAAAGTAAAGTAAAGTAAAGTAAAGTAAAGTAAAGTAAAGTAAAGTAAAGTAAAGTAAAGTAAAGTAAAGTAAAGTAAAGTAAAGTAAAGTAAAGTAAAGTAAAGTAAAGTAAAGTAAAGTAAAGTAAAGTAAAGTAAAGTAAAGTAAAGTAAAGTAAAGTAAAGTAAAGTAAAGTAAAGTAAAGTAAAGTAAAGTAAAGTAAAGTAAAGTAAAGTAAAGTAAAGTAAAGTAAAGTAAAGTAAAGTAAAGTAAAGTAAAGTAAAGTAAAGTAAAGTAAAGTAAAGTAAAGTAAAGTAAAGTAAAGTAAAGTAAAGTAAAGTAAAGTAAAGTAAAGTAAAGTAAAGTAAAGTAAAGTAAAGTAAAGTAAAGTAAAGTAAAGTAAAGTAAAGTAAAGTAAAGTAAAGTAAAGTAAAGTAAAGTAAAGTAAAGTAAAGTAAAGTAAAGTAAAGTAAAGTAAAGTAAAGTAAAGTAAAGTAAAGTAAAGTAAAGTAAAGTAAAGTAAAGTAAAGTAAAGTAAAGTAAAGTAAAGTAAAGTAAAGTAAAGTAAAGTAAAGTAAAGTAAAGTAAAGTAAAGTAAAGTAAAGTAAAGTAAAGTAAAGTAAAGTAAAGTAAAGTAAAGTAAAGTAAAGTAAAGTAAAGTAAAGTAAAGTAAAGTAAAGTAAAGTAAAGTAAAGTAAAGTAAAGTAAAGTAAAGTAAAGTAAAGTAAAGTAAAGTAAAGTAAAGTAAAGTAAAGTAAAGTAAAGTAAAGTAAAGTAAAGTAAAGTAAAGTAAAGTAAAGTAAAGTAAAGTAAAGTAAAGTAAAGTAAAGTAAAGTAAAGTAAAGTAAAGTAAAGTAAAGCAAAGTAAAGTAAAGTAAAGTAAAGTAAAGTAAAGTAAAGTAAAGTAAAGTAAAGTAAAGTAAAGTAAAGTAAAGTAAAGTAAAGTAAAGTAAAGTAAAGTAAAGTAAAGTAAAGTAAAGTAAAGTAAAGTAAAGTAAAGTAAAGTAAAGTAAAGTAAAGTAAAGTAAAGTAAAGTAAAGTAAAGTAAAGTAAAGTAAAGTAAAGTAAAGTAAAGTAAAGTAAAGTAAAGTAAAGTAAAGTAAAGTAAAGTAAAGTAAAGTAAAGTAAAGTAAAGTAAAGTAAAGTAAAGTAAAGTAAAGTAAAGTAAAGTAAAGTAAAGTAAAGTAAAGTAAAGTAAAGTAAAGTAAAGTAAAGTAAAGTAAAGTAAAGTAAAGTAAAGTAAAGTAAAGTAAAGTAAAGTAAAGTAAAGTAAAGTAAAGTAAAGTAAAGTAAAGTAAAGTAAAGTAAAGTAAAGTAAAGTAAAGTAAAGTAAAGTAAAGTAAAGTAAAGTAAAGTAAAGTAAAGTAAAGTAAAGTAAAGTAAAGTAAAGTAAAGTAAAGTAAAGTAAAGTAAAGTAAAGTAAAGTAAAGTAAAGTAAAGTAAAGTAAAGTAAAGTAGAGTAAAGTAAAGTAAAGTAAAGTAATGTAAAGTAAAGTAAAGTAAAGTAAAGTAAAGTAAAGTAAAGTAAAGTAAAGTAAAGTAAAGTAAAGTAAAGTAAAGTAAAGTAAAGTAAAGTAAAGTAAAGTAAAGTAAAGTAAAGTAAAGTAAAGTTTTCCAGCGCAACTGTGCGTCCAAAGTCAAGCCTAAGTACTTAGCTGAGTTCGAATGCTGAACCATTTTATTATTTATATACACAGGTATGTGTGGTACGTGTTTATTTGTAAAGTTAACATGAACCGACTTCAGTTCATTTAATTTTATTTGCCATTTGTTGGTCCAATTAGATATATCATTTACTGTCCTTTGCAGTTTTTCGATAACTTCCTGCAAGGTTTTTCCTACTGCAAGTACAACAGTATCGTCTGCAAAAGTGGCAACAGTGGTTTCTTCATTTTGTGGTAGGTCGTTCGTGTATAGGAGAAATAGTACAGGTCCCAGCACACTTCCTTGCGGTACTCCAGCTTTAATGTGTTTCGATGCTGAGTATTCATCTTCTTGTTTAATTCTAAATAATAGTTGCATTATATAGGACTCCAGTATTTCAGAGTACTGTTTTGGAAGATATTTTTGTAGCTTACGGACTAATCCTTTGTGCCAGACTTTATCAAAAGCCTGTGTTACATCAAGGAAGATGGTAGAGCATATTTGTTTTTCTTCTAAAGCCTTTTCTATTATATTAGTTATTCTGTGGACTTGATCTATAGTTGAATATTTATTTCTAAATCCGAACTGATATTTTGGGATCAGTGTTTTTTCTTCTAGAATCGGATGGAGTCGTTTTAGAAGGATTTTTTCGAATAGCTTAGAAAGGATTGGCAGCAATGATATCGGCCTATATGACGTTTCTTCACTGGGCAATTTGCCCGGCTTAGGTACCATAATAACTTCCGCGACCTTCCACATACGTGGAACATACCTTAGTCTGAACGCTGCATTTATTATCTGTGCCATTTTTTTCATACCTTTTTTAGGCAGTTTTTTCAGAATTTCACCCGTTTTTAGATCAAATCCCGGAGCTTTTTTCGGGTTGATCTTTTCTTTTATTTCTTTGGCTATTTCCCTAGAGGTTACTGCTGGAATCGATCTACCGTCTTCACACATTTCTTCCATTTGTTGGGAATTATCATTATCGTCATATGGCTGGAAGACATTTTCAAGGTGGTCCGCGAATAGATCCGCCTTTTGTTTGTTTGTTTTAGCCCAGTTACCACTGCTGTTTTTCACTGGCGGAATGTATGCCGTTGGTCTTTTCATTTTTTTTGTAGCCATCCACAGTGAGTATTGTGTACCAGCATCGTTTGTCAGATTTGTAAGGTATCTTTCCATCGATGCATTTTTAAATTCTGCTATCTTTTTTCTGAGTTTATTGTTTAAACTATTAAGTCTATTTTTATCAGAGTAAACTAAAGTAAAGTAAAATAAAGCAAAGTAAAGTAAAGTAAAGTAAAGTAAAGTAAAGTAAAGTAAAGTAAAGTAAAGTAAAGTAAAGTAAAGTAAAGTAAAGTAAAGTAAAGTAAAGTAAAGTAAAGTAAAGTAAAGTAAAGTAAAGTAAAGTAAAGTAAAGTAAAGTAAAGTAAAGTAAAGTAAAGTAAAGTAAAGTAAAGTAAAGTAAAGTAAAGTAAAGTAAAGTAAAGTAAAGTAAAGTAAAGTAAAGTAAAGTAAAGTAAAGTTTTCCAGCGCAACTTTGCGTCCAAAGTCAAGCCTAAGTACTTAGCTGAGTTCGAATGCTGAACCATTTTATTATTTATATACACAGGTATGTGTGGTACGTGTTTATTTGTAAAGTTAACATGAACCGACTTCAGTTCATTTAATTTTATTTGCCATTTGTTGGTCCAATTAGATATATCATTTACTGTCCTTTGCAGTTTTTCGATAACTTCCTGCAAGGTTTTTCCTACTGCAAGTACAACAGTATCGTCTGCAAAAGTGGCAACAGTGGTTTCTTCATTTTGTGGTAGGTCGTTCGTGTATAGGAGAAATAGTACAGGTCCCAGCACACTTCCTTGCGGTACTCCAGCTTTAATGTGTTTCGATGCTGAGTATTCATCTTCTTGTTTAATTCTAAATAATAGTTGCATTATATAGGACTCCAGTATTTCAGAGTACTGTTTTGGAAGATATTTTTGTAGCTTACGGACTAATCCTTTGTGCCAGACTTTATCAAAAGCCTGTGTTACATCAAGGAAGATGGTAGAGCATATTTGTTTTTCTTCTAAAGCCTTTTCTATTATATTAGTTATTCTGTGGACTTGATCTATAGTTGAATATTTATTTCTAAATCCGAACTGATGGTTTGGGATCAGTGTTTTTTCTTCTAGAATCGGATGGAGTCGTTTTAGAAGGATTTTTTCGAATAGCTTAGAAAGGATTGGCAGCAATGATATCGGCCGATATGACGTTTCTTCACTGGGCAATTTGCCCGGCTTAGGTACCATAATAACTTCCGCGACCTTCCACATACGTGGAACATACCTTAGTCTGAACGCTGCATTTATTATCTGTGCCATTTTTTTCATACCTTTTTTAGGCAGTTTTTTCAGAATTTCACCCGTTATTAGATCAAATCCCGGAGCTTTTTTCGGGTTGATCTTTTCTTTTATTTCTTTGGCTATTTCCCTAGAGGTTACTGCTGGAATCGATCTACCGTCTTCACACATTTCTTCCATTTGTTGGGAATTATCATTATCGTCATATGGCTGGAAGACATTTTCAAGGTGGTCCGCGAATAGATCCGCCTTTTGTTTGTTTGTTTTAGCCCAGTTACCACTGCTGTTTTTCACTGGCGGAATGTATGCCGTTGGTCTTTTCATTTTTTTTGTAGCCTTCCACAGTGAGTATTGTGTACCAGCATCGTTTGTCAGATTTGTAAGGTATCTTTCCATCGATGCATTTTTAAATTCTGCTATCTTTTTTCTGAGTTTATTGTTTAAACTATTAAGTCTATTTTTATCAGAGTAAACTAAAGTAAAGTAAAATAAAGCAAAGTAAAGTAAAATAAAATAAAGTAAAGTAAAGTAAAGTAAATTAAAGTAAAGTAAAGTAAAGTAAAGTAAAGTAAAGTAAAGTAAAGTAAAGTAAAGTAAAGTAAAGTAAAGTAAAGTAAAGTAAAGTAAAGTAAAGTAAAGTAAAGTAAAGTAAAGTAAAGTAAAGTAAAGTAAAGTAAAGTAAAGTAAAGTAAAGTAAAGTAAAGTAAAGTAAAGTAAAGTAAAGTAAAGTAAAGTAAAGTAAAGTAAAGTAAAGTAAAGTAAAGTAAAGTAAAGTAAAGTAAAGTAAAGTAAAGTAAAGTAAAGTAAAGTAAAGTAAAGTAAAGTAAAGTAAAGTAAAGTAAAGTAAAGTAAAGTAAAGTAAAGTAAAGTAAAGTAAAGTAAAGTAAAGTAAAGTAAAGTAAAGTAAAGTAAAGTAAAGTAAAGTAAAGTAAAGTAAAGTAAAGTAAAGTAAAGTAAAGTAAAGTAAAGTAAAGTAAAGTAAAGTAAAGTAAAGTAAAGTAAAGTAAAGTAAAGTAAAGTAAAGTAAAGTAAAGTAAAGTAAAGTAAAGTAAAGTAAAGTAAAGTAAAGTAAAGTAAAGTAAAGTAAAGTAAAGTAAAGTAAAGTAAAGTAAAGTAAAGTAAAGTAAAGTAAAGTAAAGTAAAGTAAAGTAAAGTAAAGTAAAGTAAAGTAAAGTAAAGTAAAGTAAAGTAAAGTAAAGTAAAGTAAAGTAAAGTAAAGTAAAGTAAAGTAAAGTAAAGTAAAGTAAAGTAAAGTAAAGTAAAGTAAAGTAAAGTAAAGTAAAGTAAAGTAAAGTAAAGTAAAGTAAAGTAAAGTAAAGTAAAGTAAAGTAAAGTAAAGTAAAGTAAAGTAAAGTAAAGTAAAGTAAAGTAAAGTAAAGTAAAGTAAAGTAAAGTAAAGTAAAGTAAAGTAAAGTAAAGTAAAGTAAAGTAAAGTAAAGTAAAGTAAAGTAAAGTAAAGTAAAGTAAAGTAAAGTAAAGTAAAGTAAAGTAAAGTAAAGTAAAGTAAAGTAAAGTAAAGTAAAGTAAAGTAAAGTAAAGTAAAGTAAAGTAAAGTAAAGTAAAGTAAAGTAAAGTAAAGTAAAGTAAAGTAAAGTAAAGTAAAGTAAAGTAAAGTAAAGTAAAGTAAAGTAAAGTAAAGTAAAGTAAAGTAAAGTAAAGTAAAGTAAAGTAAAGTAAAGTAAAGTAAAGTAAAGTAAAGTAAAGTAAAGTAAAGTAAAGTAAAGTAAAGTAAAGTAAAGTAAAGTAAAGTAAAGTAAAGTAAAGTAAAGTAAAGTAAAGTAAAGTAAAGTAAAGTAAAGTAAAGTAAAGTAAAGTAAAGTAAAGTAAAGTAAAGTAAAGTAAAGTAAAGTAAAGTAAAGTAAAGTAAAGTAAAGTAAAGTAAAGTAAAGTAAAGTAAAGTAAAGTAAAGTAAAGTAAAGTAAAGTAAAGTAAAGTAAAGTAAAGTAAAGTAAAGTAAAGTAAAGTAAAGTAAAGTAAAGTAAAGTAAAGTAAAGTAAAGTAAAGTAAAGTAAAGTAAAGTAAAGTAAAGTAAAGTAAAGTAAAGTAAAGTAAAGTAAAGTAAAGTAAAGTAAAGTAAAGTAAAGTAAAGTAAAGTAAAGTAAAGTAAAGTAAAGTAAAGTAAAGTAAAGTAAAGTAAAGTAAAGTAAAGTAAAGTAAAGTAAAGTAAAGTAAAGTAAAGTAAAGTAAAGTAAAGTAAAGTAAAGTAAAGTAAAGTAAAGTAAAGTAAAGTAAAGTAAAGTAAAGTAAAGTAAAGTAAAGTAAAGTAAAGTAAAGTAAAGTAAAGTAAAGTAAAGTAAAGTAAAGTAAAGTAAAGTAAAGTAAAGTAAAGTAAAGTAAAGTAAAGTAAAGTAAAGTAAAGTAAAGTAAAGTAAAGTTTTCCAGCGCAACTTTGCGTCCAAAGTCAAGCCTAAGTACTTAGCTGAGTTCGAATGCTGAACCATTTTATTATTTATATACACAGGTATGTGTGGTACGTGTTTATTTGTAAAGTTAACATGAACCGACTTCAGTTCATTTAATTTTATTTGCCATTTGTTGGTCCAATTAGATATATCATTTACTGTCCTTTGCAGTTTTTCGATAACTTCCTGCAAGGTTTTTCCTACTGCAAGTACAACAGTATCGTCTGCAAAAGTGGCAACAGTGGTTTCTTCATTTTGTGGTAGGTCGTTCGTGTATAGGAGAAATAGTACAGGTCCCAGCACACTTCCTTGCGGTACTCCAGCTTTAATGTGTTTCGATGCTGAGTATTCATCTTCTTGTTTAATTCTAAATAATAGTTGCATTATATAGGACTCCAGTATTTCAGAGTACTGTTTTGGAAGATATTTTTGTAGCTTACGGACTAATCCTTTGTGCCAGACTTTATCAAAAGCCTGTGTTACATCAAGGAAGATGGTAGAGCATATTTGTTTTTCTTCTAAAGCCTTTTCTATTATATTAGTTATTCTGTGGACTTGATCTATAGTTGAATATTTATTTCTAAATCCGAACTGATGGTTTGGGATCAGTGTTTTTTCTTCTAGAATCGGATGGAGTCGTTTTAGAAGGATTTTTTCGAATAGCTTAGAAAGGATTGGCAGCAATGATATCGGCCGATATGACGTTTCTTCACTGGGCAATTTGCCCGGCTTAGGTACCATAATAACTTCCGCGACCTTCCACATACGTGGAACATACCTTAGTCTGAACGCTGCATTTATTATCTGTGCCATTTTTTTCATACCTTTTTTAGGCAGTTTTTTCAGAATTTCACCCGTTATTAGATCAAATCCCGGAGCTTTTTTCGGGTTGATCTTTTCTTTTATTTCTTTGGCTATTTCCCTAGAGGTTACTGCTGGAATCGATCTACCGTCTTCACACATTTCTTCCATTTGTTGGGAATTATCATTATCGTCATATGGCTGGAAGACATTTTCAAGGTGGTCCGCGAATAGATCCGCCTTTTGTTTGTTTGTTTTAGCCCAGTTACCACTGCTGTTTTTCACTGGCGGAATGTATGCCGTTGGTCTTTTCATTTTTTTTGTAGCCTTCCACAGTGAGTATTGTGTACCAGAATCGTTTGTCAGATTTGTAAGGTATCTTTCCATCGATGCATTTTTAAATTCTGCTATCTTTTTTCTGAGTTTATTGTTTAAACTATTAAGTCTATTTTTATCACAGTAAACTAAAGTAAAGTAAAATAAAGCAAAGTAAAGTAAAATAAAATAAAGTAAAGTAAAGTAAAGTAAAGTAAAGTAAAGTAAAGTAAAGTAAAGTAAAGTAAAGTAAAGTAAAGTAAAGTAAAGTAAAGTAAAGTAAAGTAAAGTAAAGTAAAGTAAAGTAAAGTAAAGTAAAGTAAAGTAAAGTAAAGTAAAGTAAAGTAAAGTAAAGTAAAGTAAAGTAAAGTAAAGTAAAGTAAAGTAAAGTAAAGTAAAGTAAAGTAAAGTAAAGTAAAGTAAAGTAAAGTAAAGTAAAGTAAAGTAAAGTAAGTAAAGTAAAGTAAAGTAAAGTAAAGTAAAGTAAAGTAAAGTAAAGTAAAGTAAAGTAAAGTAAAGTAAAGTAAAGTAAAGTAAAGTAAAGTAAAGTAAAGTAAAGTAAAGTAAAGTAAAGTAAAGTAAAGTAAAGTAAAGTAAAGTAAAGTAAAGTAAAGTAAAGTAAAGTAAAGTAAAGTAAAGTAAAGTAAAGTAAAGTAAAGTAAAGTAAAGTAAAGTAAAGTAAAGTAAAGTAAAGTAAAGTAAAGTAAAGTAAAGTAAAGTAAAGTAAAGTAAAGTAAAGTAAAGTAAAGTAAAGTAAGTAAGTAAAGTAAAGTAAAGTAAAGTAAAGTAAAGTAAAGTAAAGTAAAGTAAAGTAAAGTAAAGTAAAGTAAAGTAAAGTAAAGTAAAGTAAAGTAAAGTAAAGTAAAGTAAAGTAAAGTAAAGTAAAGTAAAGTAAAGTAAAGTAAAGTAAAGTAAAGTAAAGTAAAGTAAAGTAAAGTAAAGTAAAGTAAAGTAAAGTAAAGTAAAGTAAAGTAAAGTAAAGTAAAGTAAAGTAAAGTAAAGTAAAGTAAAGTAAAGTAAAGTAAAGTAAAGTAAAGTAAGTAAAGTAAAGTAAAGTAAAGTAAAGTAAAGTAAAGTAAAGTAAAGTAAAGTAAAGTAAAGTAAAGTAAAGTAAAGTAAAGTAAAGTAAAGTAAAGTAAAGTAAAGTAAAGTAAAGTAAAGTAAAGTAAAGTAAAGTAAAGTAAAGTAAAGTAAAGTAAAGTAAAGTAAAGTAAAGTAAAGTAAAGTAAAGTAAAGTAAGTAAAGTAAAGTAAAGTAAAGTAAAGTAAAGTAAAGTAAAGTAAAGTAAAGTAAAGTAAAGTAAAGTAAAGTAAAGTAAAGTAAAGTAAAGTAAAGTAAAGTAAAGTAAAGTAAAGTAAAGTAAAGTAAAGTAAAGTAAAGTAAAGTAAAGTAAAGTAAAGTAAAGTAAAGTAAAGTAAAGTAAAGTAAAGTAAAGTAAAGTAAAGTAAAGTAAAGTAAAGTAAAGTAAAGTAAAGTAAAGTAAAGTAAAGTAAAGTAAAGTAAAGTAAAGTAAAGTAAAGTAAAGTAAAGTAAAGTAAAGTAAAGTAAAGTAAAGTAAAGTAAAGTAAAGTAAAGTAAAGTAAAGTAAAGTAAAGTAAAGTAAAGTAAAGTAAAGTAAGTAAAGTAAAGTAAAGTAAAGTAAAGTAAAGTAAAGTAAAGTAAAGTAAAGTAAGTAAAGTAAAGTAAAGTAAAGTAAAGTAAAGTAAAGTAAAGTAAAGTAAAGTAAAGTAAGTAAAGTAAAGTAAAGTAAAGTAAAGTAAAGTAAAGTAAAGTAAAGTAAAGTAAAGTAAAGTAAAGTAAAGTAAAGTAAAGTAAAGTAAAGTAAAGTAAAGTAAAGTAAAGTAAAGTAAAGTAAAGTTAAGTAAAGTAAAGTAAAGTAAAGTAAAGTAAAGTAAAGTAAAGTAAAGTAAAGTAAAGTAAAGTAAAGTAAAGTAAAGTAAAGTAAAGTAAAGTAAAGTAAAGTAAAGTAAAGTAAGTAAGTAAAGTAAAGTAAAGTAAAGTAAAGTAAAGTAAAGTAAAGTAAAGTAAAGTAAAGTAAAGTAAAGTAAAGTAAAGTAAAGTAAAGTAAAGTAAAGTAAAGTAAAGTAAAGTAAAGTAAAGTAAAGTAAAGTAAAGTAAAGTAAAGTAAAGTAAAGTAAAGTAAAGTAAAGTAAAGTAAAGTAAAGTAAAGTAAAGTAAAGTAAAGTAAAGTAAAGTAAAGTAAAGTTTTCCAGCGCAACTTTGCGTCCAAAGTCAAGCCTAAGTACTTAGCTGAGTTCGAATGCTGAACCATTTTATTATTTATATACACAGGTATGTGTGGTACGTGTTTATTTGTAAAGTTAACATGAACCGACTTCAGTTCATTTAATTTTATTTGCCATTTGTTGGTCCAATTAGATATATCATTTACTGTCCTTTGCAGTTTTTCGATAACTTCCTGCAAGGTTTTTCCTACTGCAAGTACAACAGTATCGTCTGCAAAAGTGGCAACAGTGGTTTCTTCATTTTGTGGTAGGTCGTTCGTGTATAGGAGAACTAGTACAGGTCCCAGCACACTTCCTTGCGGTACTCCAGCTTTAATGTGTTTCGATGCTGAGTATTCATCTTCTTGTTTAATTCTAAATAATAGTTGCATTATATAGGACTCCAGTATTTCAGAGTACTGTTTTGGAAGATATTTTTGTAGCTTACGGACTAATCCTTTGTGCCAGACTTTATCAAAAGCCTGTGTTACATCAAGGAAGATGGTAGAGCATATTTGTTTTTCTTCTAAAGCCTTTTCTATTATATTAGTTATTCTGTGGACTTGATCTATAGTTGAATATTTATTTCTAAATCCGAACTGATGGTTTGGGATCAGTGTTTTTTCTTCTAGAATCGGATGGAGTCGTTTTAGAAGGATTTTTTCGAATAGCTTAGAAAGGATTGGCAGCAATGATATCGGCCGATATGACGTTTCTTCACTGGGCAATTTGCCCGGCTTAGGTACCATAATAACTTCCGCAACCTTCCACATACGTGGAACATACCTTAGTCTGAACGCTGCATTTATTATCTGTGCCATTTTTTTCATACCTTTTTTAGGCAGTTTTTTCAGAATTTCACCCGTTATTAGATCAAATCCCGGAGCTTTTTTCGGGTTGATCTTTTCTTTTATTTCTTTGGCTATTTCCCTAGAGGTTACTGCTGGAATCGATCTACCGTCTTCACACATTTCTTCCATTTGTTGGGAATTATCATTATCGTCATATGGCTGGAAGACATTTTCAAGGTGGTCCGCGAATAGATCCGCCTTTTGTTTGTTTGTTTTAGCCCAGTTACCACTGCTGTTTTTCACTGGCGGAATGTATGCCGTTGGTCTTTTCATTTTTTTTGTAGCCTTCCACAGTGAGTATTGTGTACCAGCATCGTTTGTCAGATTTGTAAGGTATCTTTCCATCGATGCATTTTTAAATTCTGCTATCTTTTTTCTGAGTTTATTGTTTAAACTATTAAGTCTATTTTTATCAGAGTAAACTAAAGTAAAGTAAAATAAAGCAAAGTAAAGTAAAATAAAATAAAATAAAGTAAAGTAAAGTAAAGTAAAGTAAAGTAAAGTAAAGTAAAGTAAAGTAAAGTAAAGTAAAGTAAAGTAAAGTAAAGTAAAGTAAAGTAAAGTAAAGTAAAGTAAAGTAAAGTAAAGTAAAGTAAAGTAAGTAAAGTAAAGTAAAGTAAAGTAAAGTAAAGTAAAGTAAAGTAAAGTAAAGTAAAGTAAAGTAAAGTAAAGTAAAGTAAAGTAAAGTAAAGTAAAGTAAAGTAAAGTAAAGTAAAGTAAAGTAAAGTAAAGTAAAGTAAAGTAAAGTAAAGTAAAGTAAAGTAAAGTAAAGTAAAGTAAAGTAAAGTAAAGTAAAGTAAAGTAAAGTAAAGTAAAGTAAAGTAAAGTAAAGTAAAGTAAAGTAAAGTAAAGTAAAGTAAAGTAAAGTAAAGTAAAGTAAAGTAAAGTAAAGTAAAGTAAAGTAAAGTAAAGTAAAGTAAAGTAAAGTAAAGTAAAGTAAAGTAAAGTAAAGTAAAGTAAAGTAAAGTAAAGTAAAGTAAAGTAAAGTAAAGTAAAGTAAAGTAAAGTAAAGTAAAGTAAAGTAAAGTAAAGTAAAGTAAAGTAAAGTAAAGTAAAGTAAAGTAAAGTAAAGTAAAGTAAAGTAAAGTAAAGTAAAGTAAAGTAAAGTAAAGTAAAGTAAAGTAAAGTAAAGTAAAGTAAAGTAAAGTAAAGTAAAGTAAAGTAAAGTAAAGTAAAGTAAAGTAAAGTAAAGTAAAGTAAAGTAAAGTAAAGTAAAGTAAAGTAAAGTAAAGTAAAGTAAAGTAAAGTAAAGTAAAGTAAAGTAAAGTAAAGTAAAGTAAAGTAAAGTAAAGTAAAGTAAAGTAAAGTAAAGTAAAGTAAAGTTTTCCAGCGCAACTTTGCGTCCAAAGTCAAGCCTAAGTACTTAGCTGAGTTCGAATGCTGAACCATTTTATTATTTATATACACAGGTATGTGTGGTACGTGTTAACATGAACCGACTTCAGTTCATTTAATTTTATTTGCCATTTGTTGGTCCAATTAGATATATCATTTACTGTCCTTTGCAGTTTTTCGATAACTTCCTGCAAGGTTTTTCCTACTGCAAGTACAACAGTATCGTCTGCAAAAGTGGCAACAGTGGTTTCTTCATTTTGTGGTAGGTCGTTCGTGTATAGGAGAAATAGTACAGGTCCCAGCACACTTCCTTGCGGTACTCCAGCTTTAATGTGTTTCGATGCTGAGTATTCATCTTCTTGTTTAATTCTAAATAATAGTTGCATTATATAGGACTCCAGTATTTCAGAGTACTGTTTTGGAAGATATTTTTGTAGCTTGCGGACTAATCCTTTGTGCCAGACTTTATCAAAAGCCTGTGTTACATCAAGGAAGATGGTAGAGCATATTTGTTTTTCTTCTAAAGCCTTTTCTATTATATTAGTTATTCTGTGGACTTGATCTATAGTTGAATATTTATTTCTAAATCCGAACTGATGGTTTGGGATCAGTGTTTTTTCTTCTAGAATCGGATGGAGTCGTTTTAGAAGGATTTTTTCGAATAGCTTAGAAAGGCTTGGCAGCAATGATATCGGCCGATATGACGTTTCTTCACTGGGCAATTTGCCCGGCTTAGGTACCATAATAACTTCCGCGACCTTCCACATACGTGGAACATACCTTAGTCTGAACGCTGCATTTATTATCTGTGCCATTTTTTCATACCTTTTTTAGGCAGTTTTTTCAGAATTTCACCCGTTATTAGATCAAATCCCGGAGCTTTTTTCGGGTTGATCTTTTCTTTTATTTCTTTGGCTATTTCCCTAGAGGTTACTGCTGGAATCGATCTACCGTCTTCACACATTTCTTCCATTTGTTGGGAATTATCATTATCGTCATATGGCTGGAAGACATTTTCAAGGTGGTCCGCGAATAGATCCGCCTTTTGTTTGTTTGTTTTAGCCCAGTTACCACTGCTGTTTTTCACTGGCGGAATGTATGCCGTTGGTCTTTTCATTTTTTTTGTAGCCTTCCACAGTGAGTATTGTGTACCAGCATCGTTTGTCAGATTTGTAAGGTATCTTTCCATCGATGCATTTTTAAATTCTGCTATCTTTTTTCTGAGTTTATTGTTTAAACTATTAAGTCTATTTTTTTTATCAGAGTAAACTAAAGTAAAGTAAAATAAAGCAAAATAAAGTAAAGTAAAGTAAAGTAAAGTAAAGTAAAGTAAAGTAAAGTAAAGTAAAGTAAAGTAAAGTAAAGTAAAGTAAAGTAAAGTAAAGTAAAGTAAAGTAAAGTAAAGTAAAGTAAAGTAAAGTAAAGTAAAGTAAAGTAAAGTAAAGTAAAGTAAAGTAAAGTAAAGTAAAGTAAAGTAAAGTAAAGTAAAGTAAAGTAAAGTAAAGTAAAGTAAAGTAAAGTAAAGTAAAGTAAAGTAAAGTAAAGTAAAGTAAAGTAAAGTAAAGTAAAGTAAAGTAAAGTAAAGTAAAGTAAAGTAAAGTAAAGTAAAGTAAAGTAAAGTAAAGTAAAGTAAAGTAAAGTAAAGTAAAGTAAAGTAAAGTAAAGTAAAGTAAAGTAAAGTAAAGTAAAGTAAAGTAAAGTAAAGTAAAGTAAAGTAAAGTAAAGTAAAGTAAAGTAAAGTAAAGTAAAGTAAAGTAAAGTAAAGTAAAGTAAAGTAAAGTAAAGTAAAGTAAAGTAAAGTAAAGTAAAGTAAAGTAAAGTAAAGTAAAGTAAAGTAAAGTAAAGTAAAGTAAAGTAAAGTAAAGTAAAGTAAAGTAAAGTAAAGTAAAGTAAAGTAAAGTAAAGTAAAGTAAAGTAAAGTAAAGTAAAGTAAAGTAAAGTAAAGTAAAGTAAAGTAAAGTAAAGTAAAGTAAAGTAAAGTAAAGTAAAGTAAAGTAAAGTAAAGTAAAGTAAAGTAAAGTAAAGTAAAGTAAAGTAAAGTAAAGTAAAGTAAAGTAAAGTAAAGTAAAGTAAAGTAAAGTAAAGTAAAGTAAAGTAAAGTAAAGTAAAGTAAAGTAAAGTAAAGTAAAGTAAAGTAAAGTAAAGTAAAGTAAAGTAAAGTAAAGTAAAGTAAAGTAAAGTAAAGTAAAGTAAAGTAAAGTAAAGTAAAGTAAAGTAAAGTAAAGTAAAGTAAAGTAAAGTAAAGTAAAGTAAAGTAAAGTAAAGTAAAGTAAAGTAAAGTAAAGTAAAGTAAAGTAAAGTAAAGTAAAGTAAAGTAAAGTAAAGTAAAGTAAAGTAAAGTAAAGTAAAGTAAAGTAAAGTAAAGTAAAGTAAAGTAAAGTAAAGTAAAGTAAAGTAAAGTAAAGTAAAGTAAAGTAAAGTAAAGTAAAGTAAAGTAAAGTAAAGTAAAGTAAAGTAAAGTTTTCCAGCGCAACTTTGCGTCCAAAGTCAAGCCTAAGTACTTAGCTGAGTTCGAATGCTGAACCATTTTATTATTTATATACACAGGTATGTGTGGTACGTGTTTATTTGTAAAGTTAACATGAACCGACTTCAGTTCATTTAATTTTATTTGCCATTTGTTGGTCCAATTAGATATATCATTTACTGTCCTTTGCAGTTTTTCGATAACTTCCTGCAAGGTTTTTCCTACTGCAAGTACAACAGTATCGTCTGCAAAAGTGGCAACAGTGGTTTCTTCATTTTGTGGTAGGTCGTTCGTGTATAGGAGAAATAGTACAGGTCCCAGCACACTTCCTTGCGGTACTCCAGCTTTAATGTGTTTCGATGCTGAGTATTCATCTTCTTGTTTAATTCTAAATAATAGTTGCATTATATAGGACTCCAGTATTTCAGAGTACTGTTTTGGAAGATATTTTTGTAGCTTGCGGACTAATCCTTTGTGCCAGACTTTATCAAAAGCCTGTGTTACATCAAGGAAGATGGTAGAGCATATTTGTTTTTCTTCTAAAGCCTTTTCTATTATATTAGTTATTCTGTGGACTTGATCTATAGTTGAATATTTATTTCTAAATCCGAACTGATGGTTTGGGATCAGTGTTTTTTCTTCTAGAATCGGATGGAGTCGTTTTAGAAGGATTTTTTCGAATAGCTTAGAAAGGCTTGGCAGCAATGATATCGGCCGATATGACGTTTCTTCACTGGGCAATTTGCCCGGCTTAGGTACCATAATAACTTCCGCGACCTTCCACATACGTGGAACATACCTTAGTCTGAACGCTGCATTTATTATCTGTGCCATTTTTTCATACCTTTTTTAGGCAGTTTTTTCAGAATTTCACCCGTTATTAGATCAAATCCCGGAGCTTTTTTCGGGTTGATCTTTTCTTTTATTTCTTTGGCTATTTCCCTAGAGGTTACTGCTGGAATCGATCTACCGTCTTCACACATTTCTTCCATTTGTTGGGAATTATCATTATCGTCATATGGCTGGAAGACATTTTCAAGGTGGTCCGCGAATAGATCCGCCTTTTGTTTGTTTGTTTTAGCCCAGTTACCACTGCTGTTTTTCACTGGCGGAATGTATGCCGTTGGTCTTTTCATTTTTTTTGTAGCCTTCCACAGTGAGTATTGTGTACCAGCATCGTTTGTCAGATTTGTAAGGTATCTTTCCATCGATGCATTTTTAAATTCTGCTATCTTTTTTCTGAGTTTATTGTTTAAACTATTAAGTCTATTTTTATCAGAGTAAACTAAAGTAAAGTAAAATAAAGCAAAATAAAGTAAAGTAAAGTAAAGTAAAGTAAAGTAAAGTAAAGTAAAGTAAAGTAAAGTAAAGTAAAGTAAAGTAAAGTAAAGTAAAGTAAAGTAAAGTAAAGTAAAGTAAAGTAAAGTAAAGTAAAGTAAAGTAAAGTAAAGTAAAGTAAAGTAAAGTAAAGTAAAGTAAAGTAAAGTAAAGTAAAGTAAAGTAAAGTAAAGTAAAGTAAAGTAAAGTAAAGTAAAGTAAAGTAAAGTAAAGTAAAGTAAAGTAAAGTAAAGTAAAGTAAAGTAAAGTAAAGTAAAGTAAAGTAAAGTAAAGTAAAGTAAAGTAAAGTAAAGTAAAGTAAAGTAAAGTAAAGTAAAGTAAAGTAAAGTAAAGTAAAGTAAAGTAAAGTAAAGTAAAGTAAAGTAAAGTAAAGTAAAGTAAAGTAAAGTAAAGTAAAGTAAAGTAAAGTAAAGTAAAGTAAAGTAAAGTAAAGTAAAGTAAAGTAAAGTAAAGTAAAGTAAAGTAAAGTAAAGTAAAGTAAAGTAAAGTAAAGTAAAGTAAAGTAAAGTAAAGTAAAGTAAAGTAAAGTAAAGTAAAGTAAAGTAAAGTAAAGTAAAGTAAAGTAAAGTAAAGTAAAGTAAAGTAAAGTAAAGTAAAGTAAAGTAAAGTAAAGTAAAGTAAAGTAAAGTAAAGTAAAGTAAAGTAAAGTAAAGTAAAGTAAAGTAAAGTAAAGTAAAGTAAAGTAAAGTAAAGTAAAGTAAAGTAAAGTAAAGTAAAGTAAAGTAAAGTAAAGTAAAGTAAAGTAAAGTAAAGTAAAGTAAAGTAAAGTAAAGTAAAGTAAAGTAAAGTAAAGTAAAGTAAAGTAAAGTAAAGTAAAGTAAAGTAAAGTAAAGTAAAGTAAAGTAAAGTAAAGTAAAGTAAAGTAAAGTAAAGTAAAGTAAAGTAAAGTAAAGTAAAGTAAAGTAAAGTAAAGTAAAGTAAAGTAAAGTAAAGTAAAGTAAAGTAAAGTTTTCCAGCGCAACTTTGCGTCCAAAGTCAAGCCTAAGTACTTAGCTGAGTTCGAATGCTGAACCATTTTATTATTTATATACACAGGTATGTGTGGTACGTGTTTATTTGTAAAGTTAACATGAACCGACTTCAGTTCATTTAATTTTATTTGCCATTTGTTGGTCCAATTAGATATATCATTTACTGTCCTTTGAAGTTTTTCGATAACTTCCTGCAAGGTTTTTCCTACTGCAAGTACAACAGTATCGTCTGCAAAAGTGGCAACAGTGGTTTCTTCATTTTGTGGTAAGTCGTTCGTGTATAGGAGAAATAGTACAGGTCCCAGCACACTTCCTTGCGGTACTCCAGCTTTAATGTGTTTCGATGCTGAGTATTCATCTTCTTGTTTAATTCTAAATAATAGTTGCATTATATAGGACTCCAGTATTTCAGAGTACTGTTTTGGAAGATATTTTTGTAGCTTACGGACTAATCCTTTGTGCCAGACTTTATCAAAAGCCTGTGTTACATCAAGGAAGATGGTAGAGCATATTTGTTTTTCTTCTAAAGCCTTTTCTATTATATTAGTTATTCTGTGGACTTGATCTATAGTTGAATATTTATTTCTAAATCCGAACTGATGGTTTGGGATCAGTGTTTTTTCTTCTAGAATCGGATGGAGTCGTTTTAGAAGGATTTTTTCGAATAGCTTAGAAAGGATTGGCAGCAATGATATCGGCCGATATGACGTTTCTTCACTGGGCAATTTGCCCGGCTTAGGTACCATAATAACTTCCGCGACCTTCCACATACGTGGAACATACCTTAGTCTGAACGCTGCATTTATTATCTGTGCCATTTTTTTCATACCTTTTTTAGGCAGTTTTTTCAGAATTTCACCCGTTATTAGATCAAATCCCGGAGCTTTTTTCGGGTTGATCTTTTCTTTTATTTCTTTGGCTATTTCCCTAGAGGTTACTGCTGGAATCGATCTACCGTCTTCACACATTTCTTCCATTTGTTGGGAATTATCATTATCGTCATATGGCTGGAAGACATTTTCAAGGTGGTCCGCGAATAGATCCGCCTTTTGTTTGTTTGTTTTAGCCCAGTTACCACTGCTGTTTTTCACTGGCGGAATGTATGCCGTTGGTCTTTTCATTTTTTTTGTAGCCTTCCACAGTGAGTATTGTGTACCAGCATCGTTTGTCAGATTTGTAAGGTATCTTTCCATCGATGCATTTTTAAATTCTGCTATCTTTTTTCTGAGTTTATTGTTTAAACTATTAAGTCTATTTTTATCAGAGTAAACTAAAGTAAAGTAAAATAAAGCAAAGTAAAGTAAAATAAAATAAAGTAAAGTAAAGTAAAGTAAAGTAAAGTAAAGTAAAGTAAAGTAAAGTAAAGTAAAGTAAAGTAAAGTAAAGTAAAGTAAAGTAAAGTAAAGTAAAGTAAAGTAAAGTAAAGTAAAGTAAAGTAAAGTAAAGTAAAGTAAAGTAAAGTAAAGTAAAGTAAAGTAAAGTAAAGTAAAGTAAAGTAAAGTAAAGTAAAGTAAAGTAAAGTAAAGTAAAGTAAAGTAAAGTAAAGTAAAGTAAAGTAAAGTAAAGTAAAGTAAAGTAAAGTAAAGTAAAGTAAAGTAAAGTAAAGTAAAGTAAAGTAAAGTAAAGTAAAGTAAAGTAAAGTAAAGTAAAGTAAAGTAAAGTAAAGTAAAGTAAAGTAAAGTAAAGTAAAGTAAAGTAAAGTAAAGTAAAGTAAAGTAAAGTAAAGTAAAGTAAAGTAAAGTAAAGTAAAGTAAAGTAAAGTAAAGTAAAGTAAAGTAAAGTAAAGTAAAGTAAAGTAAAGTAAAGTAAAGTAAAGTAAAGTAAAGTAAAGTAAAGTAAAGTAAAGTAAAGTAAAGTAAAGTAAAGTAAAGTAAAGTAAAGTAAAGTAAAGTAAAGTAAAGTAAAGTAAAGTAAAGTAAAGTAAAGTAAAGTAAAGTAAAGTAAAGTAAAGTAAAGTAAAGTAAAGTAAAGTAAAGTAAAGTAAAGTAAAGTAAAGTAAAGTAAAGTAAAGTAAAGTAAAGTAAAGTAAAGTAAAGTAAAGTAAAGTAAAGTAAAGTAAAGTAAAGTAAAGTAAAGTAAAGTAAAGTAAAGTAAAGTAAAGTAAAGTAAAGTAAAGTAAAGTAAAGTAAAGTAAAGTAAAGTAAAGTAAAGTAAAGTAAAGTAAAGTAAAGTAAAGTAAAGTAAAGTAAAGTAAAGTAAAGTAAAGTAAAGTAAAGTAAAGTAAAGTAAAGTAAAGTAAAGTAAAGTAAAGTAAAGTAAAGTAAAGTAAAGTAAAGTAAAGTAAAGTAAAGTAAAGTAAAGTAAAGTAAAGTAAAGTAAAGTAAAGTAAAGTAAAGTAAAGTAAAGTAAAGTAAAGTAAAGTAAAGTAAAGTAAAGTAAAGTAAAGTAAAGTAAAGTAAAGTAAAGTAAAGTAAAGTAAAGTAAAGTAAAGTAAAGTAAAGTAAAGTAAAGTAAAGTAAAGTAAAGTAAAGTAAAGTAAAGTAAAGTAAAGTAAAGTAAAGTAAAGTAAAGTAAAGTAAAGTAAAGTAAAGTAAAGTAAAGTAAAGTAAAGTAAAGTAAAGTAAAGTAAAGTAAAGTAAAGTAAAGTAAAGTAAAGTAAAGTAAAGTAAAGTAAAGTAAAGTAAAGTAAAGTAAAGTAAAGTAAAGTAAAGTAAAGTAAAGTAAAGTAAAGTAAAGTAAAGTAAAGTAAAGTAAAGTAAAGTAAAGTAAAGTAAAGTAAAGTAAAGTAAAGTAAAGTAAAGTAAAGTAAAGTAAAGTAAAGTAAAGTAAAGTAAAGTAAAGTAAAGTAAAGTAAAGTAAAGTAAAGTAAAGTAAAGTAAAGTAAAGTAAAGTAAAGTAAAGTAAAGTAAAGTAAAGTAAAGTAAAGTAAAGTAAAGTAAAGTAAAGTAAAGTAAAGTAAAGTAAAGTAAAGTAAAGTAAAGTAAAGTAAAGTAAAGTAAAGTAAAGTAAAGTAAAGTAAAGTAAAGTAAAGTAAAGTAAAGTAAAGTAAAGTAAAGTAAAGTAAAGTAAAGTAAAGTAAAGTAAAGTAAAGTAAAGTAAAGTAAAGTAAAGTAAAGTAAAGTAAAGTAAAGTAAAGTAAAGTAAAGTAAAGTAAAGTAAAGTAAAGTAAAGTAAAGTAAAGTAAAGTAAAGTAAAGTAAAGTAAAGTAAAGTAAAGTAAAGTAAAGTAAAGTAAAGTAAAGTAAAGTAAAGTAAAGTAAAGTAAAGTAAAGTAAAGTAAAGTAAAGTAAAGTAAAGTAAAGTAAAGTAAAGTAAAGTAAAGTAAAGTAAAGTAAAGTAAAGTAAAGTAAAGTAAAGTAAAGTAAAGTAAAGTAAAGTAAAGTAAAGTAAAGTAAAGTAAAGTAAAGTAAAGTAAAGTAAAGTAAAGTAAAGTAAAGTAAAGTAAAGTAAAGTAAAGTAAAGTAAAGTAAAGTAAAGTAAAGTAAAGTAAAGTAAAGTAAAGTAAAGTAAAGTAAAGTAAAGTAAAGTAAAGTAAAGTAAAGTAAAGTAAAGTAAAGTAAAGTAAAGTAAAGTAAAGTAAAGTAAAGTAAAGTAAAGTAAAGTAAAGTAAAGTAAAGTAAAGTAAAGTAAAGTAAAGTAAAGTAAAGTAAAGTAAAGTAAAGTAAAGTAAAGTAAAGTAAAGTAAAGTAAAGTAAAGTAAAGTAAAGTAAAGTAAAGTAAAGTAAAGTAAAGTAAAGTAAAGTAAAGTAAAGTAAAGTAAAGTAAAGTAAAGTAAAGTAAAGTAAAGTAAAGTAAAGTAAAGTAAAGTAAAGTAAAGTAAAGTAAAGTAAAGTAAAGTAAAGTAAAGTAAAGTAAAGTAAAGTAAAGTAAAGTAAAGTAAAGTAAAGTAAAGTAAAGTAAAGTAAAGTAAAGTAAAGTAAAGTAAAGTAAAGTAAAGTAAAGTAAAGTAAAGTAAAGTAAAGTAAAGTAAAGTAAAGTGAAGTAAAGTAAAGTAAAGTAAAGTAAAGTAAAGTAAAGTAAAGTTTTCCAGCGCAACTTTGCGTCCAAAGTCAAGCCTAAGTACTTAGCTGAGTTCGAATGCTGAACCATTTTATTATTTATATACACAGGTATGTGTGGTACGTGTTTATTTGTAAAGTTAACATGAACCGACTTCAGTTCATTTAATTTTATTTGCCATTTGTTGGTCCAATAAGATATATCATTTACTGTCCTTTGCAGTTTTTCGATAACTTCCTGCAAGGTTTTTCCTACTGCAAGTACAACAGTATCGTCTGCAAAAGTGGCAACAGTGGTTTCTTCATTTTGTGGTAGGTCGTTCGTGTATAGGAGAAATAGTACAGGTCCCAGCACACTTCCTTGCGGTACTCCAGCTTTAATGTGTTTCGATGCTGAGTATTCATCTTCTTGTTTAATTCTAAATAATAGTTGCATTATATAGGACTCCAGGATTTCAGAGTACTGTTTTGGAAGATATTTTTGTAGCTTACGGACTAATCCTTTGTGCCAGACTTTATCAAAAGCCTGTGTTACATCAAGGAAGATGGTAGAGCATATTTGTTTTTCTTCTAAAGCCTTTTCTATTATATTAGTTATTCTGTGGACTTGATCTATAGTTGAATATTTATTTCTAAATCCGAACTGATGGTTTGGGATCAGTGTTTTTTCTTCTAGAATCGGATGGAGTCGTTTTAGAAGGATTTTTTCGAATAGCTTAGAAAGGATTGGCAGCAATGATATCGGCCGATATGACGTTTCTTCACTGGGCAATTTGCCCGGCTTAGGTACCATAATAACTTCCGCGACCTTCCACATACGTGGAACATACCTTAGTCTGAACGCTGCATTTATTATCTGTGCCATTTTTTTCATACCTTTTTTAGGCAGTTTTTTCAGAATTTCACCCGTTATTAGATCAAATCCCGGAGCTTTTTTCGGGTTGATCTTTTCTTTTATTTCTTTGGCTATTTCCCTAGAGGTTACTGCTGGAATCGATCTACCGTCTTCACACATTTCTTCCATTTGTTGGGAATTATCATTATCGTCATATGGCTGGAAGACATTTTCAAGGTGGTCCGCGAATAGATCCGCCTTTTGTTTGTTTGTTTTAGCCCAGTTACCACTGCTGTTTTTCACTGGCGGAATGTATGCCGTTGGTCATTTAATTTTTTTTGTAGCCTTCCACAGTGAGTATTGTGTACCAGCATCGTTTGTCAGATTTGTAAGGTATCTTTCCATCGATGCATTTTTAAATTCTGCTATCTTTTTTCTGAGTTTATTGTTTAAACTATTAAGTCTATTTTTATCAGAGTAAACTAAAGTAAAGTAAAATAAAGCAAAGCAAAGTAAAGTAAAATAAAATAAAATAAAATAAAGTAAAGTAAAGTAAAGTAAAGTAAAGTAAAGTAAAGTAAAGTAAAGTAAAGTAAAGTAAAGTAAAGTAAAGTAAAGTAAAGTAAAGTAAAGTAAAGTAAAGTAAAGTAAAGTAAAGTAAAGTAAAGTAAAGTAAAGTAAAGTAAAGTAAAGTAAAGTAAAGTAAAGTAAAGTAAAGTAAAGTAAAGTAAAGTAAAGTAAAGTAAAGTAAAGTAAAGTAAAGTAAAGTAAAGTAAAGTAAAGTAAAGTAAAGTAAAGTAAAGTAAAGTAAAGTAAAGTAAAGTAAAGTAAAGTAAAGTAAAGTAAAGTAAAGTAAAGTAAAGTAAAGTAAAGTAAAGTAAAGTAAAGTAAAGTAAAGTAAAGTAAAGTAAAGTAAAGTAAAGTAAAGTAAAGTAAAGTAAAGTAAAGTAAAGTAAAGTAAAGTAAAGTAAAGTAAAGTAAAGTAAAGTAAAGTAAAGTAAAGTAAAGTAAAGTAAAGTAAAGTAAAGTAAAGTAAAGTAAAGTAAAGTAAAGTAAAGTAAAGTAAAGTAAAGTAAAGTAAAGTAAAGTAAAGTAAAGTAAAGTAAAGTAAAGTAAAGTAAAGTAAAGTAAAGTAAAGTAAAGTAAAGTAAAGTAAAGTAAAGTAAAGTAAAGTAAAGTAAAGTAAAGTAAAGTAAAGTAAAGTAAAGTAAAGTAAAGTAAAGTAAAGTAAAGTAAAGTAAAGTAAAGTAAAGTAAAGTAAAGTAAAGTAAAGTAAAGTAAAGTAAAGTAAAGTAAAGTAAAGTAAAGTAAAGTAAAGTAAAGTAAAGTAAAGTAAAGTAAAGTAAAGTAAAGTAAAGTAAAGTAAAGTAAAGTAAAGTAAAGTAAAGTAAAGTAAAGTGAAGTAAAGTAAAGTAAAGTAAAGTAAAGTAAAGTAAAGTAAAGTAAAGTAAAGTAAAGTTTTCCAGCGCAACTTTGCGTCCAAAGTCAAGCCTAAGTACTTAGCTGAGTTCGAATGCTGAACCATTTTATTATTTATATACACAGGTATGTGTGGTACGTGTTTATTTGTAAAGTTAACATGAACCGACTTCAGTTCATTTAATTTTATTTGCCATTTGTTGGTCCAATAAGATATATCATTTACTGTCCTTTGCAGTTTTTCGATAACTTCCTGCAAGGTTTTTCCTACTGCAAGTACAACAGTATCGTCTGCAAAAGTGGCAACAGTGGTTTCTTCATTTTGTGGTAGGTCGTTCGTGTATAGGAGAAATAGTACAGGTCCCAGCACACTTCCTTGCGGTACTCCAGCTTTAATGTGTTTCGATGCTGAGTATTCATCTTCTTGTTTAATTCTAAATAATAGTTGCATTATATAGGACTCCAGGATTTCAGAGTACTGTTTTGGAAGATATTTTTGTAGCTTACGGACTAATCCTTTGTGCCAGACTTTATCAAAAGCCTGTGTTACATCAAGGAAGATGGTAGAGCATATTTGTTTTTCTTCTAAAGCCTTTTCTATTATATTAGTTATTCTGTGGACTTGATCTATAGTTGAATATTTATTTCTAAATCCGAACTGATGGTTTGGGATCAGTGTTTTTTCTTCTAGAATCGGATGGAGTCGTTTTAGAAGGATTTTTTCGAATAGCTTAGAAAGGATTGGCAGCAATGATATCGGCCGATATGACGTTTCTTCACTGGGCAATTTGCCCGGCTTAGGTACCATAATAACTTCCGCGACCTTCCACATACGTGGAACATACCTTAGTCTGAACGCTGCATTTATTATCTGTGCCATTTTTTTCATACCTTTTTTAGGCAGTTTTTTCAGAATTTCACCCGTTATTAGATCAAATCCCGGAGCTTTTTTCGGGTTGATCTTTTCTTTTATTTCTTTGGCTATTTCCCTAGAGGTTACTGCTGGAATCGATCTACCGTCTTCACACATTTCTTCCATTTGTTGGGAATTATCATTATCGTCATATGGCTGGAAGACATTTTCAAGGTGGTCCGCGAATAGATCCGCCTTTTGTTTGTTTGTTTTAGCCCAGTTACCACTGCTGTTTTTCACTGGCGGAATGTATGCCGTTGGTCATTTAATTTTTTTTGTAGCCTTCCACAGTGAGTATTGTGTACCAGCATCGTTTGTCAGATTTGTAAGGTATCTTTCCATCGATGCATTTTTAAATTCTGCTATCTTTTTTCTGAGTTTATTGTTTAAACTATTAAGTCTATTTTTATCAGAGTAAACTAAAGTAAAGTAAAATAAAGCAAAGCAAAGTAAAGTAAAGTAAAGTAAAGTAAAGTAAAGTAAAGTAAAGTAAAGTAAAGTAAAGTAAAGTAAAGTAAAGTAAAGTAAAGTAAAGTAAAGTAAAGTAAAGTAAAGTAAAGTAAAGTAAAGTAAAGTAAAGTAAAGTAAAGTAAAGTAAAGTAAAGTAAAGTAAAGTAAAGTAAAGTAAAGTAAAGTAAAGTAAAGTAAAGTAAAGTAAAGTAAAGTAAAGTAAAGTAAAGTAAAGTAAAGTAAAGTAAAGTAAAGTAAAGTAAAGTAAAGTAAAGTAAAGTAAAGTAAAGTAAAGTAAAGTAAAGTAAAGTAAAGTAAAGTAAAGTAAAGTAAAGTAAAGTAAAGTAAAGTAAAGTAAAGTAAAGTAAAGTAAAGTAAAGTAAAGTAAAGTAAAGTAAAGTAAAGTAAAGTAAAGTAAAGTAAAGTAAAGTAAAGTAAAGTAAAGTAAAGTAAAGTAAAGTAAAGTAAAGTAAAGTAAAGTAAAGTAAAGTAAAGTAAAGTAAAGTAAAGTAAAGTAAAGTAAAGTAAAGTAAAGTAAAGTAAAGTAAAGTAAAGTAAAGTAAAGTAAAGTAAAGTAAAGTAAAGTAAAGTAAAGTAAAGTAAAGTAAAGTAAAGTAAAGTAAAGTAAAGTAAAGTAAAGTAAAGTAAAGTAAAGTAAAGTAAAGTAAAGTAAAGTAAAGTAAAGTAAAGTAAAGTAAAGTAAAGTAAAGTAAAGTAAAGTAAAGTAAAGTAAAGTAAAGTAAAGTAAAGTAAAGTAAAGTAAAGTAAAGTAAAGTAAAGTAAAGTAAAGTAAAGTAAAGTAAAGTAAAGTAAAGTAAAGTAAAGTAAAGTAAAGTAAAGTAAAGTAAAGTAAAGTAAAGTAAAGTAAAGTAAAGTAAAGTAAAGTAAAGTAAAGTAAAGTAAAGTAAAGTAAAGTAAAGTAAAGTAAAGTAAAGTAAAGTAAAGTAAAGTAAAGTAAAGTAAAGTAAAGTAAAGTAAAGTAAAGTAAAGTAAAGTAAAGTAAAGTAAAGTAAAGTAAAGTAAAGTAAAGTAAAGTAAAGTAAAGTAAAGTAAAGTAAAGTAAAGTAAAGTAAAGTAAAGTAAAGTAAAGTAAAGTAAAGTAAAGTAAAGTAAAGTAAAGTAAAGTAAAGTAAAGTAAAGTAAAGTAAAGTAAAGTAAAGTAAAGTAAAGTAAAGTAAAGTAAAGTAAAGTAAAGTAAAGTAAAGTAAAGTAAAGTAAAGTAAAGTAAAGTAAAGTAAAGTAAAGTAAAGTAAAGTAAAGTAAAGTAAAGTAAAGTAAAGTAAAGTAAAGTAAAGTAAAGTAAAGTAAAGTAAAGTAAAGTAAAGTAAAGTAAAGTAAAGTAAAGTAAAGTAAAGTAAAGTAAAGTAAAGTAAAGTAAAGTAAAGTAAAGTAAAGTAAAGTAAAGTAAAGTAAAGTAAAGTAAAGTAAAGTAAAGTAAAGTAAAGTAAAGTAAAGTAAAGTAAAGTAAAGTAAAGTAAAGTAAAGTAAAGTAAAGTAAAGTAAAGTAAAGTAAAGTAAAGTAAAGTAAAGTAAAGTAAAGTAAAGTAAAGTAAAGTAAAGTAAAGTAAAGTAAAGTAAAGTAAAGTAAAGTAAAGTAAAGTAAAGTAAAGTAAAGTAAAGTAAAGTAAAGTAAAGTAAAGTAAAGTAAAGTAAAGTAAAGTAAAGTAAAGTAAAGTAAAGTAAAGTAAAGTAAAGTAAAGTAAAGTAAAGTAAAGTAAAGTAAAGTAAAGTAAAGTAAAGTAAAGTAAAGTAAAGTAAAGTAAAGTAAAGTAAAGTAAAGTAAAGTAAAGTAAAGTAAAGTAAAGTAAAGTAAAGTAAAGTAAAGTAAAGTAAAGTAAAGTAAAGTAAAGTAAAGTAAAGTAAAGTAAAGTAAAGTAAAGTAAAGTAAAGTAAAGTAAAGTAAAGTAAAGTAAAGTAAAGTAAAGTAAAGTAAAGTAAAGTAAAGTAAAGTAAAGTAAAGTAAAGTAAAGTAAAGTAAAGTAAAGTAAAGTAAAGTAAAGTAAAGTAAAGTAAAGTAAAGTAAAGTAAAGTAAAGTAAAGTAAAGTAAAGTAAAGTAAAGTAAAGTAAAGTAAAGTAAAGTAAAGTAAAGTAAAGTAAAGTAAAGTAAAGTAAAGTAAAGTAAAGTAAAGTAAAGTAAAGTAAAGTAAAGTAAAGTAAAGTAAAGTAAAGTAAAGTAAAGTAAAGTAAAGTAAAGTAAAGTAAAGTAAAGTAAAGTAAAGTAAAGTAAAGTAAAGTAAAGTAAAGTAAAGTAAAGTAAAGTAAAGTAAAGTAAAGTAAAGTAAAGTAAAGTAAAGTAAAGTAAAGTTTTCCAGCGCAACTTTGCGTCCAAAGTCAAGCCTAAGTACTTAGCTGAGTTCGAATGCTGAACCATTTTATTATTTATATACACAGGTATGTGTGGTACGTGTTTATTTGTAAAGTTAACATGAACCGACTTCAGTTCATTTAATTTTATTTGCCATTTGTTGGTCCAATTAGATATATCATTTACTGTCCTTTGCAGTTTTTCGATAACTTCCTGCAAGGTTTTTCCTACTGCAAGTACAACAGTATCGTCTGCAAAAGTGGCAACAGTGGTTTCTTCATTTTGTGGTAGGTCGTTCGTGTATAGGAGAAATAGTACAGGTCCCAGCACACTTCCTTGCGGTACTCCAGCGTTAATGTGTTTCGATGCTGAGTATTCATCTTCTTGTTTAATTCTAAATAATAGTTGCATTATATAGGACTCCAGTATTTCAGAGTACTGTTTTGGAAGATATTTTTGTAGCTTACGGACTAATCCTTTGTGCCAGACTTTATCAAAAGCCTGTGTTACATCAAGGAAGATGGTAGAGCATATTTGTTTTTCTTCTAAAGCCTTTTCTATTATATTAGTTATTCTGTGGACTTGATCTATAGTTGAATATTTATTTCTAAATCCGAACTGATGGTTTGGGATCAGTGTTTTTTCTTCTAGAATCGGATGGAGTCGTTTTAGAAGGATTTTTTCGAATAGCTTAGAAAGGATTGGCAGCAATGATATCGGCCGATATGACGTTTCTTCACTGGGCAATTTGCCCGGCTTAGGTACCATAATAACTTCCGCGACCTTCCACATACGTGGAACATACCTTAGTCTGAACGCTGCATTTATTATCTGTGCCATTTTTTTCATACCTTTTTTAGGCAGTTTTTTCAGAATTTCACCCGTTATTAGATCAAATCCCGGAGCTTTTTTCGGGTTGATCTTTTCTTTTATTTCTTTGGCTATTTCCCTAGAGGTTACTGCTGGAATCGATCTACCGTCTTCACACATTTCTTCCATTTGTTGGGAATTATCATTATCGTCATATGGCTGGAAGACATTTTCAAGGTGGTCCGCGAATAGATCCGCCTTTTGTTTGTTTGTTTTAGCCCAGTTACCACTGCTGTTTTTCACTGGCGGAATGTATGCCGTTGGTCTTTTCATTTTTTTTGTAGCCTTCCACAGTGAGTATTGTGTACCAGCATCGTTTGTCAGATTTGTAAGGTATCTTTCCATCGATGCATTTTTAAATTCTGCTATCTTTTTTCTGAGTTTATTGTTTAAACTATTAAGTCTATTTTTATCAGAGTAAACTAAAGTAAAGTAAAATAAAGCAAAGTAAAGTAAAATAAAATAAAGTAAAGTAAAGTAAAGTAAAGTAAAGTAAAGTAAAGTAAAGTAAAGTAAAGTAAAGTAAAGTAAAGTAAAGTAAAGTAAAGTAAAGTAAAGTAAAGTAAAGTAAAGTAAAGTAAAGTAAAGTAAAGTAAAGTAAAGTAAAGTAAAGTAAAGTAAAGTAAAGTAAAGTAAAGTAAAGTAAAGTAAAGTAAAGTAAAGTAAAGTAAAGTAAAGTAAAGTAAAGTAAAGTAAAGTAAAGTAAAGTAAAGTAAAGTAAAGTAAAGTAAAGTAAAGTAAAGTAAAGTAAAGTAAAGTAAAGTAAAGTAAAGTAAAGTAAAGTAAAGTAAAGTAAAGTAAAGTAAAGTAAAGTAAAGTAAAGTAAAGTAAAGTAAAGTAAAGTAAAGTAAAGTAAAGTAAAGTAAAGTAAAGTAAAGTAAAGTAAAGTAAAGTAAAGTAAAGTAAAGTAAAGTAAAGTAAAGTAAAGTAAAGTAAAGTAAAGTAAAGTAAAGTAAAGTAAAGTAAAGTAAAGTAAAGTAAAGTAAAGTAAAGTAAAGTAAAGTAAAGTAAAGTAAAGTAAAGTAAAGTAAAGTAAAGTAAAGTAAAGTAAAGTAAAGTAAAGTAAAGTAAAGTAAAGTAAAGTAAAGTAAAGTAAAGTAAAGTAAAGTAAAGTAAAGTAAAGTAAAGTAAAGTAAAGTAAAGTAAAGTAAAGTAAAGTAAAGTAAAGTAAAGTAAAGTAAAGTAAAGTAAAGTAAAGTAAAGTAAAGTAAAGTAAAGTAAAGTAAAGTAAAGTAAAGTAAAGTAAAGTAAAGTAAAGTAAAGTAAAGTAAAGTAAAGTAAAGTAAAGTAAAGTAAAGTAAAGTAAAGTAAAGTAAAGTAAAGTAAAGTAAAGTAAAGTAAAGTAAAGTAAAGTAAAGTAAAGTAAAGTAAAGTAAAGTAAAGTAAAGTAAAGTAAAGTAAAGTAAAGTAAAGTAAAGTAAAGTAAAGTAAAGTAAAGTAAAGTAAAGTAAAGTAAAGTAAAGTAAAGTAAAGTAAAGTAAAGTAAAGTAAAGTAAAGTAAAGTAAAGTAAAGTAAAGTAAAGTAAAGTAAAGTAAAGTAAAGTAAAGTAAAGTAAAGTAAAGTAAAGTAAAGTAAAGTAAAGTAAAGTAAAGTAAAGTAAAGTAAAGTAAAGTAAAGTAAAGTAAAGTAAAGTAAAGTAAAGTGAAGTAAAGTAAAGTAATGTAAAGTAAAGTAAAGTAAAGTAAAGTAAAGTAAAGTAAAGTAAAGTAAAGTAAAGTAAAGTAAAGTAAAGTTTTCCAGCGCAACTTTGCGTCCAAAGTCAAGCCTAAGTACTTAGCTGAGTTCGAATGCTGAACCATTTTATTATTTATATACACAGGTATGTGTGGTACGTGTTTATTTGTAAAGTTAACATGAACCGACTTCAGTTCATTTAATTTTATTTGCCATTTGTTGGTCCAATTAGATATATCATTTACTGTCCTTTGCAGTTTTTCGATAACTTCCTGCAAGGTTTTTCCTACTGCAAGTACAACAGTATCGTCTGCAAAAGTGGCAACAGTGGTTTCTTCATTTTGTGGTAGGTCGTTCGTGTATAGGAGAAATAGTACAGGTCCCAGCACACTTCCTTGCGGTACTCCAGCTTTAATGTGTTTCGATGCTGAGTATTCATCTTCTTGTTTAATTCTAAATAATAGTTGCATTATATAGGACTCCAGTATTTCAGAGTACTGTTTTGGAAGATATTTTTGTAGCTTACGGACTAATCCTTTGTGCCAGACTTTATCAAAAGCCTGTGTTACATCAAGGAAGATGATAGAGCATATTTGTTTTTCTTCTAAAGCCTTTTCTATTATATTAGTTATTCTGTGGACTTGATCTATAGTTGAATATTTATTTCTAAATCCGAACTGATGGTTTGGGATCAGTGTTTTTTCTTCTAGAATCGGATGGAGTCGTTTTAGAAGGATTTTTTCGAATAGCTTAGAAAGGATTGGCAGCAATGATATCGGCCGATATGACGTTTCTTCACTGGGCAATTTGCCCGGCTTAGGTACCATAATAACTTCCGCGACCTTCCACATACGTGGAACATACCTTAGTCTGAACGCTGCATTTATTATCTGTGCCATTTTTTTCATACCTTTTTTAGGCAGTTTTTTCAGAATTTCACCCGTTATTAGATCAAATCCCGGAGCTTTTTTCGGGTTGATCTTTTCTTTTATTTCTTTGGCTATTTCCCTAGAGGTTACTGCTGGAATCGATCTACCGTCTTCACACATTTCTTCCATTTGTTGGGAATTATCATTATCGTCATATGGCTGGAAGACATTTTCAAGGTGGTCCGCGAATAGATCCGCCTTTTGTTTGTTTGTTTTAGCCCAGTTACCACTGCTGTTTTTCACTGGCGGAATGTATGCCGTTGGTCTTTTCATTTTTTTTGTAGCCTTCCACAGTGAGTATTGTGTACCAGCATCGTTTGTCAGATTTGTAAGGTATCTTTCCATCGATGCATTTTTAAATTCTGCTATCTTTTTTCTGAGTTTATTGTTTAAACTATTAAGTCTATTTTTATCAGAGTAAACTAAAGTAAAGTAAAATAAAGCAAAGTAAAGTAAAATAAAATAAAATAAAATAAAGTAAAGTAAAGTAAAGTAAAGTAAAGTAAAGTAAAGTAAAGTAAAGTAAAGTAAAGTAAAGTAAAGTAAAGTAAAGTAAAGTAAAGTAAAGTAAAGTAAAGTAAAGTAAAGTAAAGTAAAGTAAAGTAAAGTAAAGTAAAGTAAAGTAAAGTAAAGTAAAGTAAAGTAAAGTAAAGTAAAGTAAAGTAAAGTAAAGTAAAGTAAAGTAAAGTAAAGTAAAGTAAAGTAAAGTAAAGTAAAGTAAAGTAAAGTAAAGTAAAGTAAAGTAAAGTAAAGTAAAGTAAAGTAAAGTAAAGTAAAGTAAAGTAAAGTAAAGTAAAGTAAAGTAAAGTAAAGTAAAGTAAAGTAAAGTAAAGTAAAGTAAAGTAAAGTAAAGTAAAGTAAAGTAAAGTAAAGTAAAGTAAAGTAAAGTAAAGTAAAGTAAAGTAAAGTAAAGTAAAGTAAAGTAAAGTAAAGTAAAGTAAAGTAAAGTAAAGTAAAGTAAAGTAAAGTAAAGTAAAGTAAAGTAAAGTAAAGTAAAGTAAAGTAAAGTAAAGTAAAGTAAAGTAAAGTAAAGTAAAGTAAAGTAAAGTAAAGTAAAGTAAAGTAAAGTAAAGTAAAGTAAAGTAAAGTAAAGTAAAGTAAAGTAAAGTAAAGTAAAGTAAAGTAAAGTAAAGTAAAGTAAAGTAAAGTAAAGTAAAGTAAAGTAAAGTAAAGTAAAGTAAAGTAAAGTAAAGTAAAGTAAAGTAAAGTAAAGTAAAGTAAAGTAAAGTAAAGTAAAGTAAAGTAAAGTAAAGTAAAGTAAAGTAAAGTAAAGTAAAGTAAAGTAAAGTAAAGTAAAGTAAAGTAAAGTAAAGTAAAGTAAAGTAAAGTAAAGTAAAGTAAAGTAAAGTAAAGTAAAGTAAAGTAAAGTAAAGTAAAGTAAAGTAAAGTAAAGTAAAGTAAAGTAAAGTAAAGTAAAGTAAAGTAAAGTAAAGTAAAGTAAAGTAAAGTAAAGTAAAGTAAAGTAAAGTAAAGTAAAGTAAAGTAAAGTAAAGTAAAGTAAAGTAAAGTAAAGTAAAGTAAAGTAAAGTAAAGTAAAGTAAAGTAAAGTAAAGTAAAGTAAAGTAAAGTAAAGTAAAGTAAAGTAAAGTAAAGTAAAGTAAAGTAAAGTAAAGTAAAGTAAAGTAAAGTAAAGTAAAGTAAAGTAAAGTAAAGTAAAGTAAAGTAAAGTAAAGTAAAGTAAAGTAAAGTAAAGTAAAGTAAAGTAAAGTAAAGTAAAGTAAAGTAAAGTAAAGTAAAGTAAAGTAAAGTAAAGTAAAGTAAAGTAAAGTAAAGTAAAGTAAAGTAAAGTAAAGTAAAGTAAAGTAAAGTAAAGTAAAGTAAAGTAAAGTAAAGTAAAGTAAAGTAAAGTAAAGTAAAGTAAAGTAAAGTAAAGTAAAGTAAAGTAAAGTAAAGTAAAGTAAAGTAAAGTAAAGTAAAGTAAAGTAAAGTAAAGTAAAGTAAAGTAAAGTAAAGTAAAGTAAAGTAAAGTAAAGTAAAGTAAAGTAAAGTAAAGTAAAGTAAAGTAAAGTAAAGTAAAGTAAAGTAAAGTAAAGTAAAGTAAAGTAAAGTAAAGTAAAGTAAAGTAAAGTAAAGTAAAGTAAAGTAAAGTAAAGTAAAGTAAAGTAAAGTAAAGTAAAGTAAAGTAAAGTAAAGTAAAGTAAAGTAAAGTAAAGTAAAGTAAAGTAAAGTAAAGTAAAGTAAAGTAAAGTAAAGTAAAGTAAAGTAAAGTAAAGTAAAGTAAAGTAAAGTAAAGTAAAGTAAAGTAAAGTAAAGTAAAGTAAAGTAAAGTAAAGTAAAGTAAAGTAAAGTAAAGTAAAGTAAAGTAAAGTAAAGTAAAGTAAAGTAAAGTAAAGTAAAGTAAAGTAAAGTAAAGTAAAGTAAAGTAAAGTAAAGTAAAGTAAAGTAAAGTAAAGTAAAGTAAAGTAAAGTAAAGTAAAGTAAAGTAAAGTAAAGTAAAGTAAAGTAAAGTAAAGTAAAGTAAAGTAAAGTAAAGTAAAGTAAAGTAAAGTAAAGTAAAGTAAAGTAAAGTAAAGTAAAGTAAAGTAAAGTAAAGTAAAGTAAAGTAAAGTAAAGTAAAGTAAAGTAAAGTAAAGTAAAGTAAAGTAAAGTAAAGTAAAGTAAAGTAAAGTAAAGTAAAGTAAAGTAAAGTAAAGTAAAGTAAAGTAAAGTAAAGTAAAGTAAAGTAAAGTAAAGTAAAGTAAAGTAAAGTAAAGTAAAGTAAAGTAAAGTAAAGTAAAGTAAAGTAAAGTAAAGTAAAGTAAAGTAAAGTAAAGTAAAGTAAAGTAAAGTAAAGTAAAGTAAAGTAAAGTAAAGTAAAGTAAAGTAAAGTAAAGTAAAGTAAAGTAAAGTAAAGTAAAGTAAAGTAAAGTAAAGTAAAGTAAAGTAAAGTAAAGTAAAGTAAAGTAAAGTAAAGTAAAGTAAAGTAAAGTAAAGTAAAGTAAAGTAAAGTAAAGTAAAGTAAAGTAAAGTAAAGTAAAGTAAAGTAAAGTAAAGTAAAGTAAAGTAAAGTAAAGTAAAGTAAAGTAAAGTAAAGTAAAGTAAAGTAAAGTAAAGTAAAGTAAAGTAAAGTAAAGTAAAGTAAAGTAAAGTAAAGTAAAGTAAAGTAAAGTAAAGTAAAGTAAAGTAAAGTAAAGTAAAGTAAAGTAAAGTAAAGTAAAGTAAAGTAAAGTAAAGTAAAGTAAAGTAAAGTAAAGTAAAGTAAAGTAAAGTAAAGTAAAGTAAAGTAAAGTAAAGTAAAGTAAAGTAAAGTAAAGTAAAGTAAAGTAAAGTAAAGTAAAGTAAAGTAAAGTAAAGTAAAGTAAAGTAAAGTAAAGTAAAGTAAAGTAAAGTAAAGTAAAGTAAAGTAAAGTAAAGTAAAGTAAAGTAAAGTAAAGTAAAGTAAAGTAAAGTAAAGTAAAGTAAAGTAAAGTAAAGTAAAGTAAAGTAAAGTAAAGTAAAGTAAAGTAAAGTAAAGTAAAGTAAAGTAAAGTAAAGTAAAGTAAAGTAAAGTAAAGTAAAGTAAAGTAAAGTAAAGTAAAGTAAAGTAAAGTAAAGTAAAGTAAAGTAAAGTAAAGTAAAGTAAAGTAAAGTAAAGTAAAGTAAAGTAAAGTAAAGTAAAGTAAAGTAAAGTAAAGTAAAGTAAAGTAAAGTAAAGTAAAGTAAAGTAAAGTAAAGTAAAGTAAAGTAAAGTAAAGTAAAGTAAAGTAAAGTAAAGTAAAGTAAAGTAAAGTAAAGTAAAGTAAAGTAAAGTAAAGTAAAGTAAAGTAAAGTAAAGTAAAGTAAAGTAAAGTAAAGTAAAGTAAAGTAAAGTAAAGTAAAGTAAAGTAAAGTAAAGTAAAGTAAAGTAAAGTAAAGTAAAGTAAAGTAAAGTAAAGTAAAGTAAAGTAAAGTAAAGTAAAGTAAAGTAAAGTAAAGTAAAGTAAAGTAAAGTAAAGTAAAGTAAAGTAAAGTAAAGTAAAGTAAAGTAAAGTAAAGTAAAGTAAAGTAAAGTAAAGTAAAGTAAAGTAAAGTAAAGTAAAGTAAAGTAAAGTAAAGTAAAGTAAAGTAAAGTAAAGTAAAGTAAAGTAAAGTAAAGTAAAGTAAAGTAAAGTAAAGTAAAGTAAAGTAAAGTAAAGTAAAGTAAAGTAAAGTAAAGTAAAGTAAAGTAAAGTAAAGTAAAGTAAAGTAAAGTAAAGTAAAGTAAAGTAAAGTAAAGTAAAGTAAAGTAAAGTAAAGTAAAGTAAAGTAAAGTAAAGTAAAGTAAAGTAAAGTAAAGTAAAGTAAAGTAAAGTAAAGTAAAGTAAAGTAAAGTAAAGTTTTCCAGCGCAACTTTGCGTCCAAAGTCAAGCCTAAGTACTTAGCTGAGTTCGACTGCTGAACCATTTTATTATTTATATACACAGGTATGTGTGGTACGTGTTTATTTGTAAAGTTAACATGAACCGACTTCAGTTCATTTAATTTTATTTGCCATTTGTTGGTCCAATTAGATATATCATTTACTGTCCTTTGCAGTTTTTCGATAACTTCCTGCAAGGTTTTTCCTACTGCAAGTACAACAGTATCGTCTGCAAAAGTGGCAACAGTGGTTTCTTCATTTTGTGGTAGGTCGTTCGTGTATAGGAGAAATAGTACAGGTCCCAGCACACTTCCTTGCGGTACTCCAGCTTTAATGTGTTTCGATGCTGAGTATTCATCTTCTTGTTTAATTCTAAATAATAGTTGCATTATATAGGACTCCAGTATTTCAGAGTACTGTTTTGGAAGATATTTTTGTAGCTTACGGACTAATCCTTTGTGCCAGACTTTATCAAAAGCCTGTGTTACATCAAGGAAGATGGTAGAGCATATTTGTTTTTCTTCTAAAGCCTTTTCTATTATATTAGTTATTCTGTGGACTTGATCTATAGTTGAATATTTATTTCTAAATCCGAACTGATGGTTTGGGATCAGTGTTTTTTCTTCTAGAATCGGATGGAGTCGTTTTAGAAGGATTTTTTCGAATAGCTTAGAAAGGATTGGCAGCAATGATATCGGCCGATATGACGTTTCTTCACTGGGCAATTTGCCCGGCTTAGGTACCATAATAACTTCCGCGACCTTCCACATACGTGGAACATACCTTAGTCTGAACGCTGCATTTATTATCTGTGCCATTTTTTTCATACCTTTTTTAGGCAGTTTTTTCAGAATTTCACCCGTTATTAGATCAAATCCCGGAGCTTTTTTCGGGTTGATCTTTTCTTTTATTTCTTTGGCTATTTCCCTAGAGGTTACTGCTGGAATCGATCTACCGTCTTCACACATTTCTTCCATTTGTTGGGAATTATCATTATCGTCATATGGCTGGCAGACATTTTCAAGGTGGTCCGCGAATAGATCCGCCTTTTGTTTGTTTGTTTTAGCCCAGTTACCACTGCTGTTTTTCACTGGCGGAATGTATGCCGTTGGTCTTTTCATTTTTTTTGTAGCCTTCCACAGTGAGTATTGTGTACCAGCATCGTTTGTCAGATTTGTAAGGTATCTTTCCATCGATGCATTTTTAAATTCTGCTATCTTTTTTCTGAGTTTATTGTTTAAACTATTAAGTCTATTTTTATCAGAGTAAACTAAAGTAAAGTAAAATAAAGCAAAGTAAAGTAAAATAAAATAAAATAAAATAAAATAAAGTAAAGTAAAGTAAAGTAAAGTAAAGTAAAGTAAAGTAAAGTAAAGTAAAGTAAAGTAAAGTAAAGTAAAGTAAAGTAAAGTAAAGTAAAGTAAAGTAAAGTAAAGTAAAGTAAAGTAAAGTAAAGTAAAGTAAAGTAAAGTAAAGTAAAGTAAAGTAAAGTAAAGTAAAGTAAAGTAAAGTAAAGTAAAGTAAAGTAAAGTAAAGTAAAGTAAAGTAAAGTAAAGTAAAGTAAAGTAAAGTAAAGTAAAGTAAAGTAAAGTAAAGTAAAGTAAAGTAAAGTAAAGTAAAGTAAAGTAAAGTAAAGTAAAGTAAAGTAAAGTAAAGTAAAGTAAAGTAAAGTAAAGTAAAGTAAAGTAAAGTAAAGTAAAGTAAAGTAAAGTAAAGTAAAGTAAAGTAAAGTAAAGTAAAGTAAAGTAAAGTAAAGTAAAGTAAAGTAAAGTAAAGTAAAGTAAAGTAAAGTAAAGTAAAGTAAAGTAAAGTAAAGTAAAGTAAAGTAAAGTAAAGTAAAGTAAAGTAAAGTAAAGTAAAGTAAAGTAAAGTAAAGTAAAGTAAAGTAAAGTAAAGTAAAGTAAAGTAAAGTAAAGTAAAGTAAAGTAAAGTAAAGTAAAGTAAAGTAAAGTAAAGTAAAGTAAAGTAAAGTAAAGTAAAGTAAAGTAAAGTAAAGTAAAGTAAAGTAAAGTAAAGTAAAGTAAAGTAAAGTAAAGTAAAGTAAAGTAAAGTAAAGTAAAGTAAAGTAAAGTAAAGTAAAGTAAAGTAAAGTAAAGTAAAGTAAAGTAAAGTAAAGTAAAGTAAAGTAAAGTAAAGTAAAGTAAAGTAAAGTAAAGTAAAGTAAAGTAAAGTAAAGTAAAGTAAAGTAAAGTAAAGTAAAGTAAAGTAAAGTAAAGTAAAGTAAAGTAAAGTAAAGTAAAGTAAAGTAAAGTAAAGTAAAGTAAAGTAAAGTAAAGTAAAGTAAAGTAAAGTAAAGTAAAGTAAAGTAAAGTAAAGTAAAGTAAAGTAAAGTAAAGTAAAGTAAAGTAAAGTAAAGTAAAGTAAAGTAAAGTAAAGTAAAGTAAAGTAAAGTAAAGTAAAGTAAAGTAAAGTAAAGTAAAGTAAAGTAAAGTAAAGTAAAGTAAAGTAAAGTAAAGTTAAGTAAAGTAAAGTAAAGTAAAGTAAAGTAAAGTAAAGTAAAGTAAAGTAAAGTAAAGTAAAGTAAAGTAAAGTAAAGTAAAGTAAAGTAAAGTAAAGTAAAGTAAAGTAAAGTAAAGTAAAGTAAAGTAAAGTAAAGTAAAGTAAAGTAAAGTAAAGTAAAGTAAAGTAAAGTAAAGTAAAGTAAAGTAAAGTAAAGTAAAGTAAAGTAAAGTAAAGTAAAGTAAAGTAAAGTAAAGTAAAGTAAAGTAAAGTAAAGTAAAGTAAAGTAAAGTAAAGTAAAGTAAAGTAAAGTAAAGTAAAGTAAAGTAAAGTAAAGTAAAGTAAAGTAAAGTAAAGTAAAGTAAAGTAAAGTAAAGTAAAGTAAAGTAAAGTAAAGTAAAGTAAAGTAAAGTAAAGTAAAGTAAAGTAAAGTAAAGTAAAGTAAAGTAAAGTAAAGTAAAGTAAAGTAAAGTAAAGTAAAGTAAAGTAAAGTAAAGTAAAGTAAAGTAAAGTAAAGTAAAGTAAAGTAAAGTAAAGTAAAGTAAAGTAAAGTAAAGTAAAGTAAAGTAAAGTAAAGTAAAGTAAAGTAAAGTAAAGTAAAGTAAAGTAAAGTAAAGTAAAGTAAAGTAAAGTAAAGTAAAGTAAAGTAAAGTAAAGTAAAGTAAAGTAAAGTAAAGTAAAGTAAAGTAAAGTAAAGTAAAGTAAAGTAAAGTAAAGTAAAGTAAAGTAAAGTAAAGTAAAGTAAAGTAAAGTAAAGTAAAGTAAAGTAAAGTAAAGTAAAGTAAAGTAAAGTAAAGTAAAGTAAAGTAAAGTAAAGTAAAGTAAAGTAAAGTAAAGTAAAGTAAAGTAAAGTAAAGTAAAGTAAAGTAAAGTAAAGTAAAGTAAAGTAAAGTAAAGTAAAGTAAAGTAAAGTAAAGTAAAGTAAAGTAAAGTAAAGTAAAGTAAAGTAAAGTAAAGTAAAGTAAAGTAAAGTAAAGTAAAGTAAAGTAAAGTAAAGTAAAGTAAAGTAAAGTAAAGTAAAGTAAAGTAAAGTAAAGTAAAGTAAAGTAAAGTAAAGTAAAGTAAAGTAAAGTAAAGTAAAGTAAAGTAAAGTAAAGTAAAGTAAAGTAAAGTAAAGTAAAGTAAAGTAAAGTAAAGTAAAGTAAAGTAAAGTAAAGTAAAGTAAAGTAAAGTAAAGTAAAGTAAAGTAAAGTAAAGTAAAGTAAAGTAAAGTAAAGTAAAGTAAAGTAAAGTAAAGTAAAGTAAAGTAAAGTAAAGTAAAGTAAAGTAAAGTAAAGTAAAGTAAAGTAAAGTAAAGTAAAGTAAAGTAAAGTAAAGTAAAGTAAAGTAAAGTAAAGTAAAGTAAAGTAAAGTAAAGTAAAGTAAAGTAAAGTTTTCCAGCGCAACTTTGCGTCCAAAGTCAAGCCTAAGTACTTAGCTGAGTTCGAATGCTGAACCATTTTATTATTTATATACACAGGTATGTGTGGTACGTGTTTATTTGTAAAGTTAACATGAACCGACTTCAGTTCATTTAATTTTATTTGCCATTTGTTGGTCCAATTAGATATATCATTTACTGTCCTTTGCAGTTTTTCGATAACTTCCTGCAAGGTTTTTCCTACTGCAAGTACAACAGTATCGTCTGCAAAAGTGGCAACAGTGGTTTCTTCATTTTGTGGTAGGTCGTTCGTGTATAGGAGAAATAGTACAGGTCCCGGCACACTTCCTTGCGGTACTCCAGCTTTAATGTGTTTCGATGCTGAGTATTCATCTCCTTGTTTAATTCTAAATAATAGTTGCATTATATAGGACTCCAGTATTTCAGAGTACTGTTTTGGAAGATATTTTTGTAGCTTACGGACTAATCCTTTGTGCCAGACTTTATCAAAAGCCTGTGTTACATCAAGGAAGATGGTAGAGCATATTTGTTTTTCTTCTAAAGCCTTTTCTATTATATTAGTTATTCTGTGGACTTGATCTATAGTTGAATATTTATTTCTAAATCCGAACTGATGGTTTGGGATCAGTGTTTTTTCTTCTAGAATCGGATGGAGTCATTTTAGAAGGATTTTTTCGAATAGCTTAGAAAGGATTGGCAGCATTGATATCGGCCGATATGACGTTTCTTCACTGGGCAATTTGCCCGGCTTAGGTACCATAATAACTTCCGCGACCTTCCACATACGTGGAACATACCTTAGTCTGAACGCTGCATTTATTATCTGTGCCATTTTTTTCATACCTTTTTTAGACAGTTTTTTCAGAATTTCACCCGTTATTAGATCAAATCCCGGAGCTTTTTTCGGGTTGATCTTTTCTTTTATTTCCTTGGCTATTTCCCTAGAGGTTACTGCTGGAATCGATCTACCGTCTTCACACATTTCTTCCATTTGTTGGGAATTATCATTATCGTCATATGGCTGGAAGACATTTTCAAGGTGGTCCGCGAATAGATCCGCCTTTTGTTTGTTTGTTTTAGCCCAGTTACCACTGCTGTTTTTCACTGGCGGAATGTATGCCGTTGGTCTTTTCATTTTTTTTGTAGCCTTCCACAGTGAGTATTGTGTACCAGCATCGTTTGTCAGATTTGTAAGGTATCTTTCCATCGATGCATTTTTAAATTCTGCTATCTTTTTTCTGAGTTTATTGTTTAAACTATTAAGTCTATTTTTATCAGAGTAAACTAAAGTAAAGTAAAATAAAGCAAAGTAAAGTAAAATAAAATAAAGTAAAGTAAAGTAAAGTAAAGTAAAGTAAAGTAAAGTAAAGTAAAGTAAAGTAAAGTAAAGTAAAGTAAAGTAAAGTAAAGTAAAGTAAAGTAAAGTAAAGTAAAGTAAAGTAAAGTAAAGTAAAGTAAAGTAAAGTAAAGTAAAGTAAAGTAAAGTAAAGTAAAGTAAAGTAAAGTAAAGTAAAGTAAAGTAAAGTAAAGTAAAGTAAAGTAAAGTAAAGTAAAGTAAAGTAAAGTAAAGTAAAGTAAAGTAAAGTAAAGTAAAGTAAAGTAAAGTAAAGTAAAGTAAAGTAAAGTAAAGTAAAGTAAAGTAAAGTAAAGTAAAGTAAAGTAAAGTAAAGTAAAGTAAAGTAAAGTAAAGTAAAGTAAAGTAAAGTAAAGTAAAGTAAAGTAAAGTAAAGTAAAGTAAAGTAAAGTAAAGTAAAGTAAAGTAAAGTAAAGTAAAGTAAAGTAAAGTAAAGTAAAGTAAAGTAAAGTAAAGTAAAGTAAAGTAAAGTAAAGTAAAGTAAAGTAAAGTAAAGTAAAGTAAAGTAAAGTAAAGTAAAGTAAAGTAAAGTAAAGTAAAGTAAAGTAAAGTAAAGTAAAGTAAAGTAAAGTAAAGTAAAGTAAAGTAAAGTAAAGTAAAGTAAAGTAAAGTAAAGTAAAGTAAAGTAAAGTAAAGTAAAGTAAAGTAAAGTAAAGTAAAGTAAAGTGAAGCAAAGCAAAGTAAAGTAAAGTAAAGTAAAGTAAAGTAAAGTAAAGTAAAGTAAAGTAAAGTAAAGTAAAGTAAAGTAAAGTAAAGTAAAGTAAAGTAAAGTTTTCCAGCGCAACTTTGCGTCCAAAGTCAAGCCTAAGTACTTAGCTGAGTTCGAATGCTGAACCATTTTATTATTTATATACACAGGTATGTGTGGTACGTGTTTATTTGTAAAGTTAACATGAACCGACTTCAGTTCATTTAATTTTATTTGCCATTTGTTGGTCCAATTAGATATATCATTTACTGTCCTTTGCAGTTTTTCGATAACTTCCTGCAAGGTTTTTCCTACTGCAAGTACAACAGTATCGTCTGCAAAAGTGGCAACAGTGGTTTCTTCATTTTGTGGTAGGTCGTTCGTGTATAGGAGAAATAGTACAGGTCCCAGCACACTTCCTTGCGGTACTCCAGCTTTAATGTGTTTCGATGCTGAGTATTCATCTTCTTGTTTAATTCTAAATAATAGTTGCATTATATAGGACTCCAGTATTTCAGAGTACTGTTTTGGAAGATATTTTTGTAGCTTACGGGCTAATCCTTTGTGCCAGACTTTATCAAAAGCCTGTGTTACATCAAGGAAGATGGTAGAGCATATTTGTTTTTCTTCTAAAGCCTTTTCTATTATATTAGTTATTCTGTGGACTTGATCTATAGTTGAATATTTATTTCTAAATCCGAACTGATGGTTTGGGATCAGTGTTTTTTCTTCTAGAATCGGATGGAGTCGTTTTAGAAGGATTTTTTCGAATAGCTTAGAAAGGATTGGCAGCAATGATATCGGCCGATATGACGTTTCTTCACTGGGCAATTTGCCCGGCTTAGGTACCATAATAACTTCCGCGACCTTCCACATACGTGGAACATACCTTAGTCTGAACGCTGCATTTATTATCTGTGCCATTTTTTTCATACCTTTTTTATTCAGTTTTTTCAGAATTTCACCCGTTATTAGATCAAATCCCGGAGCTTTTTTCGGGTTGATCTTTTCTTTTATTTCCTTGGCTATTTCCCTAGAGGTTACTGCTGGAATCGATCTACCGTCTTCACACATTTCTTCCATTTGTTGGGAATTATCATTATCGTCATATGGCTGGAAGACATTTCAAGGTGGTCCGCGAATAGATCCGCCTTTTGTTTGTTTGTTTTAGCCCAGTTACCACTGCTGTTTTTCACTGGCGGAATGTATGCCGTTGGTCTTTTCATTTTTTTGTAGCCTTCCACAGTGAGTATTGTGTACCAGCATCGTTTGTCAGATTTGTAAGGTATCTTTCCATCGATGCATTTTTAAATTCTGCTATCTTTTTTCTGAGTTTATTGTTTAAACTATTAAGTCTATTTTTATCAGAGTAAACTAAAGTAAAGTAAAATAAAGCAAAGTAAAGTAAAATAAAATAAAGTAAAGTAAAGTAAAGTAAAGTAAAGTAAAGTAAAGTAAAGTAAAGTAAAGTAAAGTAAAGTAAAGTAAAGTAAAGTAAAGTAAAGTAAAGTAAAGTAAAGTAAAGTAAAGTAAAGTAAAGTAAAGTAAAGTAAAGTAAAGTAAAGTAAAGTAAAGTAAAGTAAAGTAAAGTAAAGTAAAGTAAAGTAAAGTAAAGTAAAGTAAAGTAAAGTAAAGTAAAGTAAAGTAAAGTAAAGTAAAGTAAAGTAAAGTAAAGTAAAGTAAAGTCAAGTAAAGTAAAGTAAAGTAAAGTAAAGTAAAGTAAGTAAAGTAAAGTAAAGTAAAGTAAAGTAAAGTAAAGTAAAGTAAAGTAAAGTAAAGTAAAGTAAAGTAAAGTAAAGTAAAGTAAAGTAAAGTAAAGTAAAGTAAAGTAAAGTAAAGTAAAGTAAAGTAAAGTAAAGTAAAGTAAAGTAAAGTAAAGTAAAGTAAAGTAAAGTAAAGTAAAGTAAAGTAAAGTAAAGTAAAGTAAAGTAAAGTAAAGTAAAGTAAAGTAAAGTAAAGTAAAGTAAAGTAAAGTAAAGTAAAGTAAAGTAAAGTAAAGTAAAGTAAAGTAAAGTAAAGTAAAGTAAAGTAAAGTAAAGTAAAGTAAAGTAAGTAAAGTAAAGTAAAGTAAAAGTAAAGTAAAGTAAAGTAAAGTAAAGTAAGTAAAGTAAAGTAAAGTAAAGTAAAGTAAAGTAAAGTAAAGTAAAGTAAAGTAAAGTAAAGTAAAGTAAAGTAAAGTAAAGTAAAGTAAAGTAAAGTAAAGTAAAGTAAAGTAAAGTAAAGTAAAGTAAAGTAAAGTAAAGTAAAGTAAAGTAAAGTAAAGTAAAGTAAAGTAAAGTAAAGTAAAGTAAAGTAAAGTAAAGTAAAGTAAAGTAAAGTAAAGTAAAGTAAAGTAAAGTAAAGTAAAGTAAAGTAAAGTAAAGTAAAGTAAAGTAAAGTAAAGTAAAGTAAAGTAAAGTAAAGTAAAGTAAAGTAAAGTAAAGTAAAGTAAAGTAAAGTAAAGTAAAGTAAAGTAAAGTAAAGTAAAGTAAAGTAAAGTAAAGTAAAGTAAAGTAAAGTAAAGTAAAGTAAAGTAAAGTAAAGTAAAGTAAAGTAAAGTAAAGTAAAGTAAAGTAAAGTAAAGTAAAGTAAAGTAAAGTAAAGTAAAGTAAAGTAAAGTAAAGTAAAGTAAAGTAAGTAAAGTAAAGTAAAGTAAGTAAAGTAAAGTAAAGTAAAGTAAAGTAAAGTAAAGTAAAGTAAAGTAAAGTAAAGTAAAGTAAAGTAAAGTAAAGTAAAGTAAAGTAAAGTAAAGTAAAGTTAAAGTAAAGCAAAGTAAAGTTAAATAAAGCAAAGTAAAGTAAAGTAAAATAAAAGTAAAGTAAAGTAAAGTAAAGTAAAGTAAAGTAAGTAAAGTAAAGTAAAGTAAAGTAAAGTAAAGTAAAGTAAAGTAAAGTAAAGTAAAGTAAAGTAAAGTAAAGTAAAGTAAAGTAAAGTAAAGTAAAGTAAAGTAAAGTAAAGTAAAGTAAAGTAAAGTAAAGTAAAGTAAAGTAAAGTAAAGTAAAGTAAAGTAAAGTAAAGTATAAGTAAAGTAAAGTAAGTAAAGTAAAGTAAAGTAAAGTAAAGTAAAGTAAAGTAAAGTAAAGTAAAGTAAAGTAAAGTAAAGTAAAGTAAAGTAAAGTAAAGTAAAGTAAAGTAAAGTAAGTAAAGTAAAGTAAAGTAAAGTAAAGTAAAGTAAAGTAAAGTCAAGTAAAGTAAAGTAAAGTAAAGTAAAGTAAAGTAAAGTAAAGTAAAGTAAAGTAAAGTAAAGTAAAGTAAAGTAAAGTAAAGTCAAGTAAAGTAAAGTAAAGTAAAGTAAAGTAAAGTAAAGTAAAGTAAAGTAAAGTAAAGTAAAGTAAAGTAAAGTAAAGTAAAGTAAAGTAAAGTAAAGTAAAGTAAAGTAAAGTAAAGTAAAGTAAAGTAAAGTAAAGTAAAGTAAAGTAAAGTAAAGTAAAGTAAAGTAAAGTAAAGTAAAGTAAAGTAAAGTAAAGTAAAGTAAAGTAAAGTAAAGTAAAGTAAAGTAAAGTAAAGTAAAGTAAAGTAAAGTAAAGTAAAGTAAAGTAAAGTAAAGTAAAGTAAAGTAAAGTAAAGTAAAGTAAAGTAAAGTAAAGTAAAGTAAAGTAAAGTAAAGTAAAGTAAAGTAAAGTAAAGTAAAGTAAAGTAAAGTAAAGTAAAGTAAAGTAAAGTAAAGTAAAGTAAAGTAAAGTAAAGTAAAGTAAAGTAAAGTAAAGTAAAGTAAAGTAAAGTAAAGTAAAGTAAAGTAAAGTAAAGTAAAGTAAAGTAAAGTAAAGTAAAGTAAAGTAAAGTAAAGTAAAGTAAAGTAAAGTAAAGTAAAGTAAAGTAAAGTAAAGTAAAGTAAAGTAAAGTAAAGTAAAGTAAAGTAAAGTAAAGTAAAGTAAAGTAAAGTAAAGTAAAGTAAAGTAAAGTAAAGTAAAGTAAAGTAAAGTAAAGTAAAGTAAAGTAAAGTAAAGTAAAGTAAAGTAAAGTAAAGTAAAGTAAAGTAAAGTAAAGTAAAGTAAAGTAAAGTAAAGTAAAGTAAAGTAAAGTAAAGTAAAGTAAAGTAAAGTAAAGTAAAGTAAAGTAAAGTAAAGTAAAGTAAAGTAAAGTAAAGTAAAGTAAAGTAAAGTAAAGTAAAGTAAAGTAAAGTAAAGTAAAGTAAAGTAAAGTAAAGTAAAGTAAAGTAAAGTAAAGTAAAGTAAAGTAAAGTAAAGTAAAGTAAAGTAAAGTAAAGTAAAGTAAAGTAAAGTAAAGTAAAGTAAAGTAAAGTAAAGTAAAGTAAAGTAAAGTAAAGTAAAGTAAAGTAAAGTAAAGTAAAGTAAAGTAAAGTAAAGTAAAGTAAAGTAAAGTAAAGTAAAGTAAAGTAAAGTAAAGTAAAGTAAAGTAAAGTAAAGTAAAGTAAAGTAAAGTTTTCCAGCGCAGTTTATTATTTTCCAGTTCTAAGTTTATTGTTTAAACTATTAAGTCTATTTTTATCAGAGTAAAGTAAAGTAAAGTAAAGTAAAGTAAAGTAAAGTAAAGTAAAGTAAAGTAAAGTAAAGTAAAGTAAAGTAAAGTAAAGTAAAGTAAAGTAAAGTAAAGTAAAGTAAAGTAAAGTAAAGTAAAGTAAAGTAAAGTAAAGTAAAGTAAAGTAAAGTAAAGTTAAATAAAGCAAAGTAAAGTAAAATAAAATAAAATAAAGTAAAGTAAAGTAAAGTAAAGTAAAGTAAAGTAAAGTAAAGTAAAGTAAAGTAAAGTAAAGTAAAGTAAAGTAAAGTAAAGTAAAGTAAAGTAAAGTAAAGTAAAGTAAAGTAAAGTAAAGTAAAGTAAAGTAAAGTAAAGTAAAGTAAAGTAAAGTAAAGTAAAGTAAAGTAAAGTAAAGTAAAGTAAAGTAAAGTAAAGTAAAATAAAGTAAAGTAAAGTAAAGTAAAGTAAAGTAAAGTCAAGTAAAGTAAAGTAAAGTAAAGTAAAGTAAAGTAAAGTAAAGTAAAGTAAAGTAAAGTAAAGTAAAGTAAAGTAAAGTCAAGTAAAGTAAAGTAAAGTAAAGTAAAGTAAAGTAAAGTAAAGTCAAGTAAAGTAAAGTAAAGTAAAGTAAAGTAAAGTAAAGTAAAGTAAAGTAAAGTAAAGTAAAGTAAAGTAAAGTAAAGTAAAGTAAAGTAAAGTAAAGTAAAGTAAAGTAAAGTAAAGTAAAGTAAAGTAAAGTAAAGTAAAGTAAAGTAAAGTAAAGTAAAGTAAAGTAAAGTAAAGTAAAGTAAAGTAAAGTAAAGTAAAGTAAAGTAAAGTAAAGTAAAGTAAAGTAAAGTAAAGTAAAGTAAAGTAAAGTAAAGTAAAGTAAAGTAAAGTAAAGTAAAGTAAAGTAAAGTAAAGTAAAGTAAAGTAAAGTAAAGTAAAGTAAAGTAAAGTAAAGTAAAGTAAAGTAAAGTAAAGTAAAGTAAAGTAAAGTAAAGTAAAGTAAAGTAAAGTAAAGTAAAGTAAAGTAAAGTAAAGTAAAGTAAAGTAAAGTAAAGTAAAGTAAAGTAAAGTAAAGTAAAGTAAAGTAAAGTAAAGTAAAGTAAAGTAAAGTAAAGTAAAGTAAAGTAAAGTAAAGTAAAGTAAAGTAAAGTAAAGTAAAGTAAAGTAAAGTAAAGTAAAGTAAAGTAAAGTAAAGTAAAGTAAAGTAAAGTAAAGTAAAGTAAAGTAAAGTAAAGTAAAGTAAAGTAAAGTAAAGTAAAGTAAAGTAAAGTAAAGTAAAGTAAAGTAAAGTAAAGTAAAGTAAAGTAAAGTAAAGTAAAGTAAAGTAAAGTAAAGTAAAGTAAAGTAAAGTAAAGTAAAGTAAAGTAAAGTAAAGTAAAGTAAAGTAAAGTAAAGTAAAGTAAAGTAAAGTAAAGTAAAGTAAAGTAAAGTAAAGTAAAGTAAAGTAAAGTAAAGTAAAGTAAAGTAAAGTAAAGTAAAGTAAAGTAAAGTAAAGTAAAGTAAAGTAAAGTAAAGTAAAGTAAAGTAAAGTAAAGTAAAGTAAAGTAAAGTAAAGTAAAGTAAAGTAAAGTAAAGTAAAGTAAAGTAAAGTAAAGTAAAGTAAAGTAAAGTAAAGTAAAGTAAAGTAAAGTAAAGTAAAGTAAAGTAAAGTAAAGTAAAGTAAAGTAAAGTAAAGTAAAGTAAAGTAAAGTAAAGTAAAGTAAAGTAAAGTAAAGTAAAGTAAAGTAAAGTAAAGTAAAGTAAAGTAAAGTAAAGTAAAGTAAAGTAAAGTAAAGTAAAGTAAAGTAAAGTAAAGTAAAGTAAAGTAAAGTAAAGTAAAGTAAAGTAAAGTAAAGTAAAGTAAAGTAAAGTAAAGTAAAGTAAAGTAAAGTAAAGTAAAGTAAAGTAAAGTAAAGTAAAGTAAAGTAAAGTTTTCCAGCGCAGTTTATTATTTTCCAGTTCTGAGTTTATTGTTTAAACTATTAAGTCTATTTTTATCAGAGTAAACTAAAGTAAAGTAAAATAAAGCAAAGTAAAGTAAAGTAAAATAAAATAAAGTAAAGTAAAGTAAAGTAAAGTAAAGTAAAGTAAAGTAAAGTAAAGTAAAGTAAAGTAAAGTAAAGTAAAGTAAAGTAAAGTAAAGTAAAGTAAAGTAAAGTAAAGTAAAGTAAAGTAAAGTAAAGTAAAGTAAAGTAAAGTAAAGTAAAGTAAAGTAAAGTAAAGTAAAGTAAAGTAAAGTAAAGTAAAGTAAAGTAAAGTAAAGTAAAGTAAAGTAAAGTAAAGTAAAGTAAAGTAAAGTAAAGTAAAGTAAAGTAAAGTAAAGTAAAGTAAAGTAAAGTAAAGTAAAGTAAAGTAAAGTAAAGTAAAGTAAAGTAAAGTAAAGTAAAGTAAAGTAAAGTAAAGTAAAGTAAAGTAAAGTAAAGTAAAGTAAAGTAAAGTAAAGTAAAGTAAAGTAAAGTAAAGTAAAGTAAAGTAAAGTAAAGTAAAGTAAAGTAAAGTAAAGTAAAGTAAAGTAAAGTAAAGTAAAGTAAAGTAAAGTAAAGTAAAGTAAAGTAAAGTAAAGTAAAGTAAAGTAAAGTAAAGTAAAGTAAAGTAAAGTAAAGTAAAGTAAAGTAAAGTAAAGTAAAGTAAAGTAAAGTAAAGTAAAGTAAAGTAAAGTAAAGTAAAGTAAAGTAAAGTAAAGTAAAGTAAAGTAAAGTAAAGTAAAGTAAAGTAAAGTAAAGTAAAGTAAAGTAAAGTAAAGTAAAGTAAAGTAAAGTAAAGTAAAGTAAAGTAAAGTAAAGTAAAGTAAAGTAAAGTAAAGTAAAGTAAAGTAAAGTAAAGTAAAGTAAAGTAAAGTAAAGTAAAGTAAAGTAAAGTAAAGTAAAGTAAAGTAAAGTAAAGTAAAGTAAAGTAAAGTAAAGTAAAGTAAAGTAAAGTAAAGTAAAGTAAAGTAAAGTAAAGTAAAGTAAAGTAAAGTAAAGTAAAGTAAAGTAAAGTAAAGTTTTCCAGCGCAACTTTGCGTCCAAAGTCAAGCCTAAGTACTTAGCTGAGTTCGAATGCTGAACCATTTTATTATTTATATACACAGGTATGTGTGGTACGTGTTTATTTGTAAAGTTAACATGAACCGACTTCAGTTCATTTAATTTTATTTGCCATTTGTTGGTCCAATTAGATATATCATTTACTGTCCTTTGAAGTTTTTCGATAACTTCCTGCAAGGTTTTTCCTACTGCAAGTACAACAGTATCGTCTGCAAAAGTGGCAACAGTGGTTTCTTCATTTTGTGGTAAGTCGTTCGTGTATAGGAGAAATAGTACAGGTCCCAGCACAATTCCTTGCGGTACTCCAGCTTTAATGTGTTTCGATGCTGAGTATTCATCTTCTTGTTTAATTCTAAATAATAGTTGCATTATATCGGACTCCAGTATTTCAGAGTACTGTTTTGGAAGATATTTTTGTAGCTTACGGACTAATCCTTTGTGCCAGACTTTATCAAAAGCCTGTGTTACATCAAGGAAGATGGTAGAGCATATTTGTTTTTCTTCTAAAGCCTTTTCTATTATATTAGTTATTCTGTGGACTTGATCTATAGTTGAATATTTATTTCTAAATCCGAACTGATGGTTTGGGATCAGTGTTTTTTCTTCTAGAATCGGATGGAGTCGTTTTAGAAGGATTTTTTCGAATAGCTTAGAAAGGATTGGCAGCAATGATATCGGCCGATATGACGTTTCTTCACTGGGCAATTTGCCCGGCTTAGGTACCATAATAACTTCCGCGACCTTCCACATACGTGGAACATACCTTAGTCTGAACGCTGCATTTATTATCTGTGCCATTTTTTTCATACCTTTTTTAGGCAGTTTTTTCAGAATTTCACCCGTTATTAGATCAAATCCCGGAGCTTTTTTCGGGTTGATCTTTTCTTTTATTTCTTTGGCTATTTCCCTAGAGGTTACTGCTGGAATCGATCTACCGTCTTCACACATTTCTTCCATTTGTTGGGAATTATCATTATCGTCATATGGCTGGAAGACATTTTCAAGGTGGTCCGCGAATAGATCCGCCTTTTGTTTGTTTGTTTTAGCCCAGTTACCACTGCTGTTTTTCACTGGCGGAATGTATGCCGTTGGTCTTTTCATTTTTTTTGTAGCCTTCCACAGTGAGTATTGTGTACCAGCATCGTTTGTCAGATTTGTAAGGTATCTTTCCATCGATGCATTTTTAAATTCTGCTATCTTTTTTCTGAGTTTATTGTTTAAACTATTAAGTCTATTTTATCAGAGTAAACTAAAGTAAAGTAAAATAAAGCAAAGTAAAGTAAAATAAAATAAAGTAAAGTAAAGTAAAGTAAAGTAAAGTAAAGCAAAGTAAAGTAAAATAAAATAAAGTAAAGTAAAGTAAAGTAAAGTAAAGTAAAGTAAAGTAAAGTAAAGTAAAGTAAAGTAAAGTAAAGTAAAGTAAAGTAAAGTAAAGTAAAGTAAAGTAAAGTAAAGTAAAGTAAAGTAAAGTAAAGTAAAGTAAAGTAAAGTAAAGTAAAGTAAAGTAAAGTAAAGTAAAGTAAAGTAAAGTAAAGTAAAGTAAAGTAAAGTAAAGTAAAGTAAAGTAAAGTAAAGTAAAGTAAAGTAAAGTAAAGTAAAGTAAAGTAAAGTAAAGTAAAGTAAAGTAAAGTAAAGTAAAGTAAAGTAAAGTAAAGTAAAGTAAAGTAAAGTAAAGTAAAGTAAAGTAAAGTAAAGTAAAGTAAAGTAAAGTAAAGTAAAGTAAAGTAAAGTAAAGTAAAGTAAGTAAAGTAAAGTAAGTAAAGTAAAGTAAAGTAAAGTAAAGTAAGTAAAGTAAAGTAAAGTAAAGTAAAGTAAAGTAAAGTAAAGTAAAGTAAAGTAAAGTAAAGTAAAGTAAGTAAAGTAAAGTAAAGTAAGTAAAGTAAAGTAAAGTAAAGTAAAGTAAAGTAAAGTAAAGTAAAGTAAGTAAGTAAAGTAAAGTAAAGTAAAGTAAAGTAAAGTAAAGTAAAGTAAAGTAAAGTAAAGTAAAGTAAAGTAAAGTAAAGTAAAGTAAAGTAAAGTAAAGTAAAGTAAAGTAAAGTAAAGTAAAGTAAAGTAAAGTAAAGTAAAGTAAAGTAAAGTAAACTAAAGTAAAGTAAACTAAAGTAAAGTAAAGTAAAGTAAAGTAAAGTAAAGTAAAGTAAAGTAAAGTAAAGTAAAGTAAAGTAAAGTAAAGTAAAGTAAAGTAAAGTAAAGTAAAGTAAAGTAAAGTAAAGTAAAGTAAAGTAAAGTAAAGTAAAGTAAAGTAAAGTAAAGTAAAGTAAAGTAAAGTAAAGTAAAGTAAAGTAAAGTAAAGTAAAGTAAAGTAAAGTAAAGTAAAGTAAAGTAAAGTAAAGTAAAGTAAAGTAAAGTAAAGTAAAGTAAAGTAAAGTAAAGTAAAGTAAAGTAAAGTAAAGTAAAGTAAAGTAAAGTAAAGTAAAGTAAGTAAAGTAAAGTAAAGTAAAGTAAAGTAAAGTAAAGTAAAGTAAAGTAAAGTAAAGTAAAGTAAAGTAAGTAAAGTAAAGTAAAGTAAAGTAAAGTAAAGTAAGTAAAGTAAAGTAAGTAAAGTAAAGTAAAGTAAAGTAAAGTAAAGTAAAGTAAAGTAAAGTAAAGTAAAGTAAAGTAAAGTAAAGTAAAGTAAAGTAAAGTAAGTAAAGTAAAGTAAAGTAAAGTAAAGTAAAGTAAAGTAAAGTAAAGTAAAGTAAAGTAAAGTAAAGTAAAGTAAAGTAAAGTAAAGTAAAGTAAGTAAAGTAAAGTAAAGTAAAGTAAAGTAAGTAAAGTAAAGTAAAGTAAAGTAAAGTAAAGTAAAGTAAAGTAAAGTAAAGTAAAGTAAAGTAAAGTAAAGTAAAGTAAGTAAAGTAAAGTAAAGTAAAGTAAAGTAAAGTAAAGTAAAGTAAAGTAAAGTAAAGTAAAGTAAAGTAAAGTAAAGTAAAGTAAAGTATAAAGTAAAGTAAAGTAAAGTAAAGTTAAGTAAAGTAAAGTAAGTAAAGTAAAGTAAAGTAAAGTAAAGTAAAGTAAAGTAAAGTAAAGTAAAGTAAAGTAAAGTAAAGTAAGTAAAGTAAGTAAAGTAAAGTAAGTAAAGTAAAGTAAAGTAAAGTAAAGTAAAGTAAGTAAAGTAAAGTAAAGTAAAGTAAAGTAAAGTAAAGTAAAGTAAAGTAAAGTAAAGTAAAGTAAAGTAAAGTAAAGTAAAGTAAAGTAAAGTAAAGTAAAGTAAAGTAAAGTAAAGTAAAGTAAAGTAAAGTAAAGTAAAGTAAAGTAAAGTAAAGTAAAGTAAAGTAAAGTAAAGTAAAGTAAAGTAAAGTAAAGTAAAGTAAAGTAAAGTAAAGTAAAGTAAAGTAAAGTAAAGTAAAGTAAAGTAAAGTAAAGTAAAGTAAAGTAAAGTAAAGTAAAGTAAAGTAAAGTAAAGTAAAGTAAAGTAAAGTAAAGTAAAGTAAAGTAAAGTAAAGTAAAGTAAAGTAAAGTAAAGTAAAGTAAAGTAAAGTAAAGTAAAGTAAAGTAAAGTAAAGTAAAGTAAAGTAAAGTAAAGTAAAGTAAAGTAAAGTAAAGTAAAGTAAAGTAAAGTAAAGTAAAGTAAAGTAAAGTAAAGTAAAGTAAAGTAAAGTAAAGTAAAGTAAAGTAAAGTAAAGTAAAGTAAAGTAAAGTAAAGTAAAGTAAAGTAAAGTAAAGTAAAGTAAAGTAAAGTAAAGTAAAGTAAAGTAAAGTAAAGTAAAGTAAAGTAAAGTAAAGTAAAGTAAAGTAAAGTAAAGTAAAGTAAAGTAAAGTAAAGTAAAGTAAAGTAAAGTAAAGTAAAGTAAAGTAAAGTAAAGTAAAGTAAAGTAAAGTAAAGTAAAGTAAAGTAAAGTAAAGTAAAGTAAAGTAAAGTAAAGTAAAGTAAAGTAAAGTAAAGTAAAGTAAAGTAAAGTAAAGTAAAGTAAAGTAAAGTAAAGTAAAGTAAAGTAAAGTAAAGTAAAGTAAAGTAAAGTAAAGTAAAGTAAAGTAAAGTAAAGTAAAGTAAAGTAAAGTAAAGTAAAGTAAAGTAAAGTAAAGTAAAGTAAAGTAAAGTAAAGTAAAGTAAAGTAAAGTAAAGTAAAGTAAAGTAAAGTAAAGTAAAGTAAAGTAAAGTAAAGTAAAGTAAAGTAAAGTAAAGTAAAGTAAAGTAAAGTAAAGTAAAGTAAAGTAAAGTAAAGTAAAGTAAAGTAAAGTAAAGTAAAGTAAAGTAAAGTAAAGTAAAGTAAAGTAAAGTAAAGTAAAGTAAAGTAAAGTAAAGTAAAGTAAAGTAAAGTAAAGTAAAGTAAAGTAAAGTAAAGTAAAGTAAAGTAAAGTAAAGTAAAGTAAAGTAAAGTAAAGTAAAGTAAAGTAAAGTAAAGTAAAGTAAAGTAAAGTAAAGTAAAGTAAAGTAAAGTAAAGTAAAGTAAAGTAAAGTAAAGTAAAGTAAAGTAAAGTAAAGTAAAGTAAAGTAAAGTAAAGTAAAGTAAAGTAAAGTAAAGTAAAGTAAAGTAAAGTAAAGTAAAGTAAAGTAAAGTAAAGTAAAGTAAAGTAAAGTAAAGTAAAGTAAAGTAAAGTAAAGTAAAGTAAAGTAAAGTAAAGTAAAGTAAAGTAAAGTAAAGTAAAGTAAAGTAAAGTAAAGTAAAGTAAAGTAAAGTAAAGTAAAGTAAAGTAAAGTAAAGTAAAGTAAAGTAAAGTAAAGTAAAGTAAAGTAAAGTAAAGTAAAGTAAAGTAAAGTAAAGTAAAGTAAAGTAAAGTAAAGTAAAGTAAAGTAAAGTAAAGTAAAGTAAAGTAAAGTAAAGTAAAGTAAAGTAAAGTAAAGTAAAGTAAAGTAAAGTAAAGTAAAGTAAAGTAAAGTAAAGTAAAGTAAAGTAAAGTAAAGTAAAGTAAAGTTTTCCAGCGCAACTTTGCGTCCAAAGTCAAGCCTAAGTACTTAGCTGAGTTCGAATGCTGAACCATTTTATTATTTATATACACAGGTATGTGTGGTACGTGTTTATTTGTAAAGTTAACATGAACCGACTTCAGTTCATTTAATTTTATTTGCCATTTGTTGGTCCAATAAGATATATCATTTACTGTCCTTTGCAGTTTTTCGATAACTTCCTGCAAGGTTTTTCCTACTGCAAGTACAACAGTATCGTCTGCAAAAGTGTCAACAGTGGTTTCTTCATTTTGTGGTAGGTCGTTCGTGTATAGGAGAAATAGTACAGGTCCCAGCACACTTCCTTGCGGTACTCCAGCTTTAATGTGTTTCGATGCTGAGTATTCATCTTCTTGTTTAATTCTAAATAATAGTTGCATTATATAGGACTCCAGTATTTCAGAGTACTGTTTTGGAAGATATTTTTGTAGCTTACGGACTAATCCTTTGTGCCAGACTTTATCAAAAGCCTGTGTTACATCAAGGAAGATGGTAGAGCATATTTGTTTTTCTTCTAAAGCCTTTTCTATTATATTAGTTATTCTGTGGACTTGATCTATAGTTGAATATTTATTTCTAAATCCGAACTGATGGTTTGGGATCAGTGTTTTTTCTTCTAGAATCGGATGGAGTCGTTTTAGAAGGATTTTTTCGAATAGCTTAGAAAGGATTGGCAGCAATGATATCGGCCGATATGACGTTTCTTCACTGGGCAATTTGCCCGGCTTAGGTACCATAATAACTTCCGCGACCTTCCACATACGTGGAACATACCTTAGTCTGAACGCTGCATTTATTATCTGTGCCATTTTTTTCATACCTTTTTTAGGCAGTTTTTTCAGAATTTCACCCGTTATTAGATCAAATCCCGGAGCTTTTTTCGGGTTGATCTTTTCTTTTATTTCTTTGGCTATTTCCCTAGAGGTTACTGCTGGAATCGATCTACCGTCTTCACACATTTCTTCCATTTGTTGGGAATTATCATTATCGTCATATGGCTGGAAGACATTTTCAAGGTGGTCCGCGAATAGATCCGCCTTTTGTTTGTTTGTTTTAGCCCAGTTACCACTGCTGTTTTTCACTGGCGGAATGTATGCCGTTGGTCTTTTCATTTTTTTTGTAGCCTTCCACAGTGAGTATTGTGTACCAGCATCGTTTGTCAGATTTGTAAGGTATCTTTCCATCGATGCATTTTTAAATTCTGCTATCTTTTTTCTGAGTTTATTGTTTAAACTATTAAGTCTATTTTTATCAGAGTAAACTAAAGTAAAGTAAAATAAAGCAAAGTAAAGTAAAATAAAATAAAATAAAATAAAATAAAGTAAAGTAAAGTAAAGTAAAGTAAAGTAAAGTAAAGTAAAGTAAAGTAAAGTAAAGTAAAGTAAAGTAAAGTAAAGTAAAGTAAAGTAAAGTAAAGTAAAGTAAAGTAAAGTAAAGTAAAGTAAAGTAAAGTAAAGTAAAGTAAAGTAAAGTAAAGTAAAGTAAAGTAAAGTAAAGTAAAGTAAAGTAAAGTAAAGTAAAGTAAAGTAAAGTAAAGTAAAGTAAAGTAAAGTAAAGTAAAGTAAAGTAAAGTAAAGTAAAGTAAAGTAAAGTAAAGTAAAGTAAAGTAAAGTAAAGTAAAGTAAAGTAAAGTAAAGTAAAGTAAAGTAAAGTAAAGTAAAGTAAAGTAAAGTAAAGTAAAGTAAAGTAAAGTAAAGTAAAGTAAAGTAAAGTAAAGTAAAGTAAAGTAAAGTAAAGTAAAGTAAAGTAAAGTAAAGTAAAGTAAAGTAAAGTAAAGTAAAGTAAAGTAAAGTAAAGTAAAGTAAAGTAAAGTAAAGTAAAGTAAAGTAAAGTAAAGTAAAGTAAAGTAAAGTAAAGTAAAGTAAAGTAAAGTAAAGTAAAGTAAAGTAAAGTAAAGTAAAGTAAAGTAAAGTAAAGTAAAGTAAAGTAAAGTAAAGTAAAGTAAAGTAAAGTAAAGTAAAGTAAAGTAAAGTAAAGTAAAGTAAAGTAAAGTAAAGTAAAGTAAAGTAAAGTAAAGTAAAGTAAAGTAAAGTAAAGTAAAGTAAAGTAAAGTAAAGTAAAGTAAAGTAAAGTAAAGTAAAGTAAAGTAAAGTAAAGTAAAGTAAAGTAAAGTAAAGTAAAGTAAAGTAAAGTAAAGTAAAGTAAAGTAAAGTAAAGTAAAGTAAAGTAAAGTAAAGTAAAGTAAAGTAAAGTAAAGTAAAGTAAAGTAAAGTAAAGTAAAGTAAAGTAAAGTAAAGTAAAGTAAAGTAAAGTAAAGTAAAGTAAAGTAAAGTAAAGTAAAGTAAAGTAAAGTAAAGTAAAGTAAAGTAAAGTAAAGTAAAGTAAAGTAAAGTAAAGTAAAGTAAAGTAAAGTAAAGTAAAGTAAAGTAAAGTAAAGTAAAGTAAAGTAAAGTAAAGTAAAGTAAAGTAAAGTAAAGTAAAGTAAAGTAAAGTAAAGTAAAGTAAAGTAAAGTAAAGTAAAGTAAAGTAAAGTAAAGTAAAGTAAAGTAAAGTAAAGTAAAGTAAAGTAAAGTAAAGTAAAGTAAAGTAAAGTAAAGTAAAGTAAAGTAAAGTAAAGTAAAGTAAAGTAAAGTAAAGTAAAGTAAAGTAAAGTAAAGTAAAGTAAAGTAAAGTAAAGTAAAGTAAAGTAAAGTAAAGTAAAGTAAAGTAAAGTAAAGTAAAGTAAAGTAAAGTAAAGTAAAGTAAAGTAAAGTAAAGTAAAGTAAAGTAAAGTAAAGTAAAGTAAAGTAAAGTAAAGTAAAGTAAAGTAAAGTAAAGTAAAGTAAAGTAAAGTAAAGTAAAGTAAAGTAAAGTAAAGTAAAGTAAAGTAAAGTAAAGTAAAGTAAAGTAAAGTAAAGTAAAGTAAAGTAAAGTAAAGTAAAGTAAAGTAAAGTAAAGTAAAGTAAAGTAAAGTAAAGTAAAGTAAAGTAAAGTAAAGTAAAGTAAAGTAAAGTAAAGTAAAGTAAAGTAAAGTAAAGTAAAGTAAAGTAAAGTAAAGTAAAGTAAAGTAAAGTAAAGTAAAGTAAAGTAAAGTAAAGTAAAGTAAAGTAAAGTAAAGTAAAGTAAAGTAAAGTAAAGTAAAGTAAAGTAAAGTAAAGTAAAGTAAAGTAAAGTAAAGTAAAGTAAAGTAAAGTAAAGTAAAGTAAAGTAAAGTAAAGTAAAGTAAAGTAAAGTAAAGTAAAGTAAAGTAAAGTAAAGTAAAGTAAAGTAAAGTAAAGTAAAGTAAAGTAAAGTAAAGTAAAGTAAAGTAAAGTAAAGTAAAGTAAAGTAAAGTAAAGTAAAGTAAAGTAAAGTAAAGTAAAGTAAAGTTTTCCAGCGCAACTTTGCGTCCAAAGTCAAGCCTAAGTACTTAGCTGAGTTCGAATGCTGAACCATTTTATTATTTATATACACAGGTATGTGTGGTACGTGTTTATTTGTAAAGTTAACATGAACCGACTTCAGTTCATTTAATTTTATTTGCCATTTGTTGGTCCAATAAGATATATCATTTACTGTCCTTTGCAGTTTTTCGATAACTTCCTGCAAGGTTTTTCCTACTGCAAGTACAACAGTATCGTCTGCAAAAGTGGCAACAGTGGTTTCTTCATTTTGTGGTAGGTCGTTCGTGTATAGGAGAAATAGTACAGGTCCCAGCACACTTCCTTGCGGTACTCCAGCTTTAATGTGTTTCGGTGCTGAGTATTCATCTTCTTGTTTAATTCTAAATAATAGTTGCATTATATAGGACTCCAGTATTTCAGAGTACTGTTTTGGAAGATATTTTTGTAGCTTACGGACTAATCCTTTGTGCCAGACTTTATCAAAAGCCTGTGTTACATCAAGGAAGATGGTAGAGCATATTTGTTTTTCTTCTAAAGCCTTTTCTATTATATTAGTTATTCTGTGGACTTGATCTATAGTTGAATATTTATTTCTAAATCCGAACTGATGGTTTGGGATCAGTGTTTTTTCTTCTAGAATCGGATGGAGTCGTTTTAGAAGGATTTTTTCGAATAGCTTAGAAAGGATTGGCAGCAATGATATCGGCCGATATGACGTTTCTTCACTGGGCAATTTGCCCGGCTTAGGTACCATAATAACTTCCGCGACCTTCCACATACGTGGAACATACCTTAGTCTGAACGCTGCATTTATTATCTGTGCCATTTTTTTCATACCTTTTTTAGGCAGTTTTTTCAGAATTTCACCCGTTATTAGATCAAATCCCGGAGCTTTTTTCGGGTTGATCTTTTCTTTTATTTCTTTGGCTATTTCCCTAGAGGTTACTGCTGGAATCGATCTACCGTCTTCACACATTTCTTCCATTTGTTGGGAATTATCATTATCGTCATATGGCTGGAAGACATTTTCAAGGTGGTCCGCGAATAGATCCGCCTTTTGTTTGTTTGTTTTAGCCCAGTTACCACTGCTGTTTTTCACTGGCGGAATGTATGCCGTTGGTCTTTTCATTTTTTTTGTAGCCTTCCACAGTGAGTATTGTGTACCAGCATCGTTTGTCAGATTTGTAAGGTATCTTTCCATCGATGCATTTTTAAATTCTGCTATCTTTTTTCTGAGTTTATTGTTTAAACTATTAAGTCTATTTTTATCAGAGTAAACTAAAGTAAAGTAAAATAAAGCAAAGCAAAGTAAAGTAAAGTAAAATAAAATAAAATAAAATAAAGTAAAGTAAAGTAAAGTAAAGTAAAGTAAAGTAAAGTAAAGTAAAGTAAAGTAAAGTAAAGTAAAGTAAAGTAAAGTAAAGTAAAGTAAAGTAAAGTAAAGTAAAGTAAAGTAAAGTAAAGTAAAGTAAAGTAAAGTAAAGTAAAGTAAAGTAAAGTAAAGTAAAGTAAAGTAAAGTAAAGTAAAGTAAAGTAAAGTAAAGTAAAGTAAAGTAAAGTAAAGTAAAGTAAAGTAAAGTAAAGTAAAGTAAAGTAAAGTAAAGTAAAGTAAAGTAAAGTAAAGTAAAGTAAAGTAAAGTAAAGTAAAGTAAAGTAAAGTAAAGTAAAGTAAAGTAAAGTAAAGTAAAGTAAAGTAAAGTAAAGTAAAGTAAAGTAAAGTAAAGTAAAGTAAAGTAAAGTAAAGTAAAGTAAAGTAAAGTAAAGTAAAGTAAAGTAAAGTAAAGTAAAGTAAAGTAAAGTAAAGTAAAGTAAAGTAAAGTAAAGTAAAGTAAAGTAAAGTAAAGTAAAGTAAAGTAAAGTAAAGTAAAGTAAAGTAAAGTAAAGTAAAGTAAAGTAAAGTAAAGTAAAGTAAAGTAAAGTAAAGTAAAGTAAAGTAAAGTAAAGTAAAGTAAAGTAAAGTAAAGTAAAGTAAAGTAAAGTAAAGTAAAGTAAAGTAAAGTAAAGTAAAGTAAAGTAAAGTAAAGTAAAGTAAAGTAAAGTAAAGTAAAGTAAAGTAAAGTAAAGTAAAGTAAAGTAAAGTAAAGTAAAGTAAAGTAAAGTAAAGTAAAGTAAAGTAAAGTAAAGTAAAGTAAAGTAAAGTAAAGTAAAGTAAAGTAAAGTAAAGTAAAGTAAAGTAAAGTAAAGTAAAGTAAAGTAAAGTAAAGTAAAGTAAAGTAAAGTAAAGTAAAGTAAAGTAAAGTAAAGTAAAGTAAAGTAAAGTAAAGTAAAGTAAAGTAAAGTAAAGTAAAGTAAAGTAAAGTAAAGTAAAGTAAAGTAAAGTAAAGTAAAGTAAAGTAAAGTAAAGTAAAGTAAAGTAAAGTAAAGTAAAGTAAAGTAAAGTAAAGTAAAGTAAAGTAAAGTAAAGTAAAGTAAAGTAAAGTAAAGTAAAGTAAAGTAAAGTAAAGTAAAGTAAAGTAAAGTAAAGTAAAGTAAAGTAAAGTAAAGTAAAGTAAAGTAAAGTAAAGTAAAGTAAAGTAAAGTAAAGTAAAGTAAAGTAAAGTAAAGTAAAGTAAAGTAAAGTAAAGTAAAGTAAAGTAAAGTAAAGTAAAGTAAAGTAAAGTAAAGTAAAGTAAAGTAAAGTAAAGTAAAGTAAAGTAAAGTAAAGTAAAGTAAAGTAAAGTAAAGTAAAGTAAAGTAAAGTAAAGTAAAGTAAAGTAAAGTAAAGTAAAGTAAAGTAAAGTAAAGTAAAGTAAAGTAAAGTAAAGTAAAGTAAAGTAAAGTAAAGTAAAGTAAAGTAAAGTAAAGTAAAGTAAAGTAAAGTAAAGTAAAGTAAAGTAAAGTAAAGTAAAGTAAAGTAAAGTAAAGTAAAGTAAAGTAAAGTAAAGTAAAGTAAAGTAAAGTAAAGTAAAGTAAAGTAAAGTAAAGTAAAGTAAAGTAAAGTAAAGTAAAGTAAAGTAAAGTAAAGTAAAGTAAAGTAAAGTAAAGTAAAGTAAAGTAAAGTAAAGTAAAGTAAAGTAAAGTAAAAAAGTAAAGTAAAGTAAAGTAAAGTAAAGTAAAGTAAAGTAAAGTAAAGTAAAGTAAAGTAAAGTAAAGTAAAGTAAAGTAAAGTAAAGTAAAGTAAAGTAAAGTAAAGTAAAGTAAAGTAAAGTAAAGTAAAGTAAAGTAAAGTAAAGTAAAGTAAAGTAAAGTAAAGTAAAGTAAAGTAAAGTAAAGTAAAGTAAAGTAAAGTAAAGTAAAGTAAAGTAAAGTAAAGTAAAGTAAAGTAAAGTAAAGTAAAGTAAAGTAAAGTAAAGTAAAGTAAAGTAAAGTAAAGTAAAGTAAAGTAAAGTAAAGTAAAGTAAAGTAAAGTAAAGTAAAGTAAAGTAAAGTAAAGTAAAGTAAAGTAAAGTAAAGTAAAGTAAAGTAAAGTAAAGTAAAGTAAAGTAAAGTAAAGTAAAGTAAAGTAAAGTAAAGTAAAGTAAAGTAAAGTAAAGTAAAGTAAAGTAAAGTAAAGTAAAGTAAAGTAAAGTAAAGTAAAGTAAAGTAAAGTAAAGTAAAGTAAAGTAAAGTAAAGTAAAGTAAAGTAAAGTAAAGTAAAGTAAAGTAAAGTAAAGTAAAGTAAAGTAAAGTAAAGTAAAGTAAAGTAAAGTAAAGTAAAGTAAAGTAAAGTAAAGTAAAGTAAAGTAAAGTAAAGTAAAGTAAAGTAAAGTAAAGTAAAGTAAAGTAAAGTAAAGTAAAGTAAAGTAAAGTAAAGTAAAGTAAAGTAAAGTAAAGTAAAGTAAAGTAAAGTAAAGTAAAGTAAAGTAAAGTAAAGTAAAGTAAAGTAAAGTAAAGTAAAGTAAAGTAAAGTAAAGTAAAGTAAAGTAAAGTAAAGTAAAGTAAAGTAAAGTAAAGTAAAGTAAAGTAAAGTAAAGTAAAGTAAAGTAAAGTAAAGTAAAGTAAAGTAAAGTAAAGTAAAGTAAAGTAAAGTAAAGTAAAGTAAAGTAAAGTAAAGTAAAGTAAAGTAAAGTAAAGTAAAGTAAAGTAAAGTAAAGTAAAGTAAAGTAAAGTAAAGTAAAGTAAAGTAAAGTAAAGTAAAGTAAAGTAAAGTAAAGTAAAGTAAAGTAAAGTAAAGTAAAGTAAAGTAAAGTAAAGTAAAGTAAAGTAAAGTAAAGTAAAGTAAAGTAAAGTAAAGTAAAGTAAAGTAAAGTAAAGTAAAGTAAAGTAAAGTAAAGTAAAGTAAAGTAAAGTAAAGTAAAGTAAAGTAAAGTAAAGTAAAGTAAAGTAAAGTAAAGTAAAGTAAAGTAAAGTAAAGTAAAGTAAAGTAAAGTAAAGTAAAGTAAAGTAAAGTAAAGTAAAGTAAAGTAAAGTAAAGTAAAGTAAAGTAAAGTAAAGTAAAGTAAAGTAAAGTAAAGTAAAGTAAAGTAAAGTAAAGTAAAGTAAAGTAAAGTAAAGTAAAGTAAAGTAAAGTAAAGTAAAGTAAAGTAAAGTAAAGTAAAGTAAAGTAAAGTAAAGTAAAGTAAAGTAAAGTAAAGTAAAGTAAAGTAAAGTAAAGTAAAGTAAAGTAAAGTAAAGTAAAGTAAAGTAAAGTAAAGTAAAGTAAAGTAAAGTAAAGTAAAGTAAAGTAAAGTAAAGTAAAGTAAAGTAAAGTAAAGTAAAGTAAAGTAAAGTAAAGTAAAGTAAAGTAAAGTAAAGTAAAGTAAAGTAAAGTAAAGTAAAGTAAAGTAAAGTAAAGTAAAGTAAAGTAAAGTAAAGTAAAGTAAAGTAAAGTAAAGTAAAGTAAAGTAAAGTAAAGTAAAGTAAAGTAAAGTAAAGTAAAGTAAAGTAAAGTAAAGTAAAGTAAAGTAAAGTAAAGTAAAGTAAAGTAAAGTAAAGTAAAGTAAAGTAAAGTAAAGTAAAGTAAAGTAAAGTAAAGTAAAGTAAAGTAAAGTAAAGTAAAGTAAAGTAAAGTAAAGTAAAGTAAAGTAAAGTAAAGTAAAGTAAAGTAAAGTAAAGTAAAGTAAAGTAAAGTAAAGTAAAGTAAAGTAAAGTAAAGTAAAGTAAAGTAAAGTAAAGTAAAGTAAAGTAAAGTAAAGTAAAGTAAAGTAAAGTAAAGTAAAGTAAAGTAAAGTAAAGTAAAGTAAAGTGAAGTAAAGTAAAGTAAAGTAAAGTAAAGTAAAGTAAAGTAAAGTAAAGTAAAGTAAAGTAAAGTAAAGTAAAGTAAAGTAAAGTAAAGTAAAGTAAAGTAAAGTAAAGTAAAGTAAAGTAAAGTAAAGTAAAGTAAAGTAAAGTAAAGTAAAGTAAAGTAAAGTTTTCCAGCGCAACTTTGCGTCCAAAGTCAAGCCTAAGTACTTAGCTGAGTTCGAATGCTGAACCATTTTATTATTTATATACACAGGTATGTGTGGTACGTGTTTATTTGTAAAGTTAACATGAACCGACTTCAGTTCATTTAATTTTATTTGCCATTTGTTGGTCCAATTAGATATATCATTTACTGTCCTTTGCAGTTTTTCGATAACTTCCTGCAAGGTTTTTCCTACTGCAAGTACAACAGTATCGTCTGCAAAAGTGGCAACAGTGGTTTCTTCATTTTGTGGTAGGTCGTTCGTGTATAGGAGAAATAGTACAGGTCCCAGCACACTTCCTTGCGGTACTCCAGCTTTAATGTGTTTCGATGCTGAGTATTCATCTTCTTGTTTAATTCTAAATAATAGTTGCATTATATAGGACTCCAGTATTTCAGAGTACTGTTTTGGAAGATATTTTTGTAGCTTACGGACTAATCCTTTGTGCCAGACTTTATCAAAAGCCTGTGTTACATCAAGGAAGATGGTAGAGCATATTTGTTTTTCTTCTAAAGCCTTTTCTATTATATTAGTTATTCTGTGGACTTGATCTATAGTTGAATATTTATTTCTAAATCCGAACTGATGGTTTGGGATCAGTGTTTTTTCTTCTAGAATCGGATGGAGTCGTTTGAGAAGGATTTTTTCGAATAGCTTAGAAAGGATTGGCAGCAATGATATCGGCCGATATGACGTTTCTTCACTGGGCAATTTGCCCGGCTTAGGTACCATAATAACTTCCGCGACCTTCCACATACGTGGAACATACCTTAGTCTGAACGCTGCATTTATTATCTGTGCCATTTTTTTCATACCTTTTTTAGGCAGTTTTTTCAGAATTTCACCCGTTATTAGATCAAAACCCGGAGCTTTTTTCGGGTTGATCTTTTCTTTTATTTCTTTGGCTATTTCCCTAGAGGTTACTGCTGGAATCGATCTACCGTCTTCACACATTTCTTCCATTTGTTGGGAATTATCATTATCGTCATATGGCTGGAAGACATTTTCAAGGTGGTCCGCGAATAGATCCGCCTTTTGTTTGTTTGTTTTAGCCCAGTTACCACTGCTGTTTTTCACTGGCGGAATGTATGCCGTTGGTCTTTTCATTTTTTTTGTAGCCTTCCACAGTGAGTATTGTGTACCAGCATCGTTTGTCAGATTTGTAAGGTATCTTTCCATCGATGCATTTTTAAATTCTGCTATCTTTTTTCTGAGTTTATTGTTTAAACTATTAAGTCTATTTTTATCAGAGTAAACTAAAGTAAAGTAAAATAAAGCAAAGTAAAGTAAAATAAAATAAAGTAAAGTAAAGTAAAGTAAAGTAAAGTAAAGTAAAGTAAAGTAAAGTAAAGTAAAGTAAAGTAAAGTAAAGTAAAGTAAAGTAAAGTAAAGTAAAGTAAAGTAAAGTAAAGTAAAGTAAAGTAAAGTAAAGTAAAGTAAAGTAAAGTAAAGTAAAGTAAAGTAAAGTAAAGTAAAGTAAAGTAAAGTAAAGTAAAGTAAAGTAAAGTAAAGTAAAGTAAAGTAAAGTAAAGTAAAGTAAAGTAAAGTAAAGTAAAGCAAAGTAAAGTAAAGTAAAGTAAAGTAAAGTAAAGTAAAGTAAAGTAAAGTAAAGTAAAGTAAAGTAAAGTAAAGTAAAGTAAAGTAAAGTAAAGTAAAGTAAAGTAAAGTAAAGTAAAGTAAAGTAAAGTAAAGTAAAGTAAAGTAAAGTAAAGTAAAGTAAAGTAAAGTAAAGTAAAGTAAAGTAAAGTAAAGTAAAGTAAAGTAAAGTAAAGTAAAGTAAAGTAAAGTAAAGTAAAGTAAAGTAAAGTAAAGTAAAGTAAAGTAAAGTAAAGTAAAGTAAAGTAAAGTAAAGTAAAGTAAAGTAAAGTAAAGTAAAGTAAAGTAAAGTAAAGTAAAGTAAAGTAAAGTAAAGTAAAGTAAAGTAAAGTAAAGTAAAGTAAAGTAAAGTAAAGTAAAGTAAAGTAAAGTAAAGTAAAGTAAAGTAAAGTAAAGTAAAGTAAAGTAAAGTAAAGTAAAGTAAAGTAAAGTAAAGTAAAGTAAAGTAAAGTAAAGTAAAGTAAAGTAAAGTAAAGTAAAGTAAAGTAAAGTAAAGTAAAGTAAAGTAAAGTAAAGTAAAGTAAAGTAAAGTAAAGTAAAGTAAAGTAAAGTAAAGTAAAGTAAAGTAAAGTAAAGTAAAGTAAAGTAAAGTAAAGTAAAGTAAAGTAAAGTAAAGTAAAGTAAAGTAAAGTAAAGTAAAGTAAAGTAAAGTAAAGTAAAGTAAAGTAAAGTAAAGTAAAGTAAAGTAAAGTAAAGTAAAGTAAAGTAAAGTAAAGTAAAGTAAAGTAAAGTAAAGTAAAGTAAAGTAAAGTAAAGTAAAGTAAAGTAAAGTAAAGTAAAGTAAAGTAAAGTAAAGTAAAGTAAAGTAAAGTAAAGTAAAGTAAAGTAAAGTAAAGTAAAGTAAAGTAAAGTAAAGTAAAGTAAAGTAAAGTAAAGTAAAGTAAAGTAAAGTAAAGTAAAGTAAAGTAAAGTAAAGTAAAGTAAAGTAAAGTAAAGTAAAGTAAAGTAAAGTAAAGTAAAGTAAAGTAAAGTAAAGTAAAGTAAAGTAAAGTAAAGTAAAGTAAAGTAAAGTAAAGTAAAGTAAAGTAAAGTAAAGTAAAGTAAAGTAAAGTAAAGTAAAGTAAAGTAAAGTAAAGTAAAGTAAAGTAAAGTAAAGTAAAGTAAAGTAAAGTAAAGTAAAGTAAAGTAAAGTAAAGTAAAGTAAAGTAAAGTAAAGTAAAGTAAAGTAAAGTAAAGTTTTCCAGCGCAACTTTGCGTCCAAAGTCAAGCCTAAGTACTTAGCTGAGTTCGAATGCTGAACCATTTTATTATTTATATACACAGGTATGTGTGGTACGTGTTTATTTGTAAAGTTAACATGAACCGACTTCAGTTCATTTAATTTTATTTGCCATTTGTTGGTCCAATTAGATATATCATTTACTGTCCTTTGAAGTTTTTCGATAACTTCCTGCAAGGTTTTTCCTACTGCAAGTACAACAGTATCGTCTGCAAAAGTGGCAACAGTGGTTTCTTCATTTTGTGGTAAGTCGTTCGTGTATAGGAGAAATAGTACAGGTCCCAGCACACTTCCTTGCGGTACTCCAGCTTTAATGTGTTTCGATGCTGAGTATTCATCTTCTTGTTTAATTCTAAATAATAGTTGCATTATATAGGACTCCAGTATTTCAGAGTACTGTTTTGGAAGATATTTTTGTAGCTTACGGACTAATCCTTTGTGCCAGACTTTATCAAAAGCCTGTGTTACATCAAGGAAGATGGTAGAGCATATTTGTTTTTCTTCTAAAGCCTTTTCTATTATATTAGTTATTCTGTGGACTTGATCTATAGTTGAATATTTATTTCTAAATCCGAACTGATGGTTTGGGATCAGTGTTTTTTCTTCTAGAATCGGATGGAGTCGTTTTAGAAGGATTTTTTCGAATAGCTTAGAAAGGATTGGCAGCAATGATATCGGCCGATATGACGTTTCTTCACTGGGCAATTTGCCCGGCTTAGGTACCATAATAACTTCCGCGACCTTCCACATACGTGGAACATACCTTAGTCTGAACGCTGCATTTATTATCTGTGCCATTTTTTTCATACCTTTTTTAGGCAGTTTTTTCAGAATTTCACCCGTTATTAGATCAAATCCCGGAGCTTTTTTCGGGTTGATCTTTTCTTTTATTTCTTTGGCTATTTCCCTAGAGGTTACTGCTGGAATCGATCTACCGTCTTCACACATTTCTTCCATTTGTTGGGAATTATCATTATCGTCATATGGCTGGAAGACATTTTCAAGGTGGTCCGCGAATAGATCCGCCTTTTGTTTGTTTGTTTTAGCCCAGTTACCACTGCTGTTTTTCACTGGCGGAATGTATGCCGTTGGTCTTTTCATTTTTTTTGTAGCCTTCCACAGTGAGTATTGTGTACCAGCATCGTTTGTCAGATTTGTAAGGTATCTTTCCATCGATGCATTTTTAAATTCTGCTATCTTTTTTCTGAGTTTATTGTTTAAACTATTAAGTCTATTTTTATCAGAGTAAACTAAAGTAAAGTAAAATAAAGCAAAGTAAAGTAAAGTAAAGTAAAGTAAAGTAAAGTAAAGTAAAGTAAAGTAAAGTAAAGTAAAGTAAAGTAAAGTAAAGTAAAGTAAAGTAAAGTAAAGTAAAGTAAAGTAAAGTAAAGTAAAGTAAAGTAAAGTAAAGTAAAGTAAAGTAAAGTAAAGTAAAGTAAAGTAAAGTAAAGTAAAGTAAAGTAAAGTAAAGTAAAGTAAAGTAAAGTAAAGTAAAGTAAAGTAAAGTAAAGTAAAGTAAAGTAAAGTAAAGTAAAGTAAAGTAAAGTAAAGTAAAGTAAAGTAAAGTAAAGTAAAGTAAAGTAAAGTAAAGTAAAGTAAAGTAAAGTAAAGTAAAGTAAAGTAAAGTAAAGTAAAGTAAAGTAAAGTAAAGTAAAGTAAAGTAAAGTAAAGTAAAGTAAAGTAAAGTAAAGTAAAGTAAAGTAAAGTAAAGTAAAGTAAAGTAAAGTAAAGTAAAGTAAAGTAAAGTAAAGTAAAGTAAAGTAAAGTAAAGTAAAGTAAAGTAAAGTAAAGTAAAGTAAAGTAAAGTAAAGTAAAGTAAAGTAAAGTAAAGTAAAGTAAAGTAAAGTAAAGTAAAGTAAAGTAAAGTAAAGTAAAGTAAAGTAAAGTAAAGTAAAGTAAAGTAAAGTAAAGTAAAGTAAAGTAAAGTAAAGTAAAGTAAAGTAAAGTAAAGTAAAGTAAAGTAAAGTAAAGTAAAGTAAAGTAAAGTAAAGTAAAGTAAAGTAAAGTAAAGTAAAGTAAAGTAAAGTAAAGTAAAGTAAAGTAAAGTAAAGTAAAGTAAAGTAAAGTAAAGTAAAGTAAAGTAAAGTAAAGTAAAGTAAAGTAAAGTAAAGTAAAGTAAAGTAAAGTAAAGTAAAGTAAAGTAAAGTAAAGTAAAGTAAAGTAAAGTAAAGTAAAGTAAAGTAAAGTAAAGTAAAGTAAAGTAAAGTAAAGTAAAGTAAAGTAAAGTAAAGTAAAGTAAAGTAAAGTAAAGTAAAGTAAAGTAAAGTAAAGTAAAGTAAAGTAAAGTAAAGTAAAGTAAAGTAAAGTAAAGTAAAGTAAAGTAAAGTAAAGTAAAGTAAAGTAAAGTAAAGTAAAGTAAAGTAAAGTAAAGTAAAGTAAAGTAAAGTAAAGTAAAGTAAAGTAAAGTAAAGTAAAGTAAAGTAAAGTAAAGTAAAGTAAAGTAAAGTAAAGTAAAGTAAAGTAAAGTAAAGTAAAGTAAAGTAAAGTAAAGTAAAGTAAAGTAAAGTAAAGTAAAGTAAAGTAAAGTAAAGTAAAGTAAAGTAAAGTAAAGTAAAGTAAAGTAAAGTAAAGTAAAGTAAAGTAAAGTAAAGTAAAGTAAAGTAAAGTAAAGTAAAGTAAAGTAAAGTAAAGTAAAGTAAAGTAAAGTAAAGTAAAGTAAAGTAAAGTAAAGTAAAGTAAAGTAAAGTAAAGTAAAGTAAAGTAAAGTAAAGTAAAGTAAAGTAAAGTAAAGTAAAGTAAAGTAAAGTAAAGTAAAGTAAAGTAAAGTAAAGTAAAGTAAAGTAAAGTAAAGTAAAGTAAAGTAAAGTAAAGTAAAGTAAAGTAAAGTAAAGTAAAGTAAAGTAAAGTAAAGTAAAGTAAAGTAAAGTAAAGTAAAGTAAAGTAAAGTAAAGTAAAGTAAAGTAAAGTAAAGTAAAGTAAAGTAAAGTAAAGTAAAGTAAAGTAAAGTAAAGTAAAGTAAAGTAAAGTAAAGTAAAGTAAAGTAAAGTAAAGTAAAGTAAAGTAAAGTAAAGTAAAGTAAAGTAAAGTAAAGTAAAGTAAAGTAAAGTAAAGTAAAGTAAAGTAAAGTAAAGTAAAGTAAAGTAAAGTAAAGTAAAGTAAAGTAAAGTAAAGTAAAGTAAAGTAAAGTAAAGTAAAGTAAAGTAAAGTAAAGTAAAGTAAAGTAAAGTAAAGTAAAGTAAAGTAAAGTAAAGTAAAGTAAAGTAAAGTAAAGTAAAGTAAAGTAAAGTAAAGTAAAGTAAAGTAAAGTAAAGTAAAGTAAAGTAAAGTAAAGTAAAGTAAAGTAAAGTAAAGTAAAGTAAAGTAAAGTAAAGTAAAGTAAAGTAAAGTAAAGTAAAGTAAAGTAAAGTAAAGTAAAGTAAAGTAAAGTAAAGTAAAGTAAAGTAAAGTAAAGTAAAGTAAAGTAAAGTAAAGTAAAGTAAAGTAAAGTAAAGTAAAGTAAAGTAAAGTAAAGTAAAGTAAAGTAAAGTAAAGTAAAGTAAAGTAAAGTAAAGTAAAGTAAAGTAAAGTAAAGTAAAGTAAAGTAAAGTAAAGTAAAGTAAAGTAAAGTAAAGTAAAGTAAAGTAAAGTAAAGTAAAGTAAAGTAAAGTAAAGTAAAGTAAAGTAAAGTAAAGTAAAGTAAAGTAAAGTAAAGTAAAGTAAAGTAAAGTAAAGTAAAGTAAAGTAAAGTAAAGTAAAGTAAAGTAAAGTAAAGTAAAGTAAAGTAAAGTAAAGTAAAGTAAAGTAAAGTAAAGTAAAGTAAAGTAAAGTAAAGTAAAGTAAAGTAAAGTAAAGTAAAGTAAAGTAAAGTAAAGTAAAGTAAAGTAAAGTAAAGTAAAGTAAAGTAAAGTAAAGTAAAGTAAAGTAAAGTAAAGTAAAGTAAAGTAAAGTAAAGTAAAGTAAAGTAAAGTAAAGTAAAGTAAAGTAAAGTAAAGTAAAGTAAAGTAAAGTAAAGTAAAGTAAAGTAAAGTAAAGTAAAGTAAAGTAAAGTAAAGTAAAGTAAAGTAAAGTAAAGTAAAGTAAAGTAAAGTAAAGTAAAGTAAAGTAAAGTAAAGTAAAGTAAAGTAAAGTAAAGTAAAGTAAAGTAAAGTAAAGTAAATACAGTAAAGTAAAGTAAAGTAAAGTAAAGTAAAGTAAAGTAAAGTAAAGTTTTCCAGCGCAACTTTGCGTCCAAAGTCAAGCCTAAGTACTTAGCTGAGTTCGAATGCTGAACCATTTTATTATTTATATACACAGGTATGTGTGGTACGTGTTTATTTGTAAAGTTAACATGAACCGACTTCAGTTCATTTAATTTTATTTGCCATTTGTTGGTCCAATTAGATATATCATTTACTGTCCTTTGCAGTTTTTCGATAACTTCCTGCAAGGTTTTTCCTACTGCAAGTACAACAGTATCGTCTGCAAAAGTGGCAACAGTGGTTTCTTCATTTTGTGGTAGGTCGTTCGTGTATAGGAGAAATAGTACAGGTCCCAGCACACTTCCTTGCGGTACTCCAGCTTTAATGTGTTTCGATGCTGAGTATTCATCTTCTTGTTTAATTCTAAATAATAGTTGCATTATATAGGACTCCAGTATTTCAGAGTACTGTTTTGGAAGATATTTTTGTAGCTTACGGACTAATCCTTTGTGCCAGACTTTATCAAAAGCCTGTGTTACATCAAGGAAGATGATAGAGCATATTTGTTTTTCTTCTAAAGCCTTTTCTATTATATTAGTTATTCTGTGGACTTGATCTATAGTTGAATATTTATTTCTAAATCCGAACTGATGGTTTGGGATCAGTGTTTTTTCTTCTAGAATCGGATGGAGTCGTTTTAGAAGGATTTTTTCGAATAGCTTAGAAAGGATTGGCAGCAATGATATCGGCCGATATGACGTTTCTTCACTGGGCAATTTGCCCGGCTTAGGTACCATAATAACTTCCGCGACCTTCCACATACGTGGAACATACCTTAGTCTGAACGCTGCATTTATTATCTGTGCCATTTTTTTCATACCTTTTTTAGGCAGTTTTTTCAGAATTTCACCCGTTATTAGATCAAATCCCGGAGCTTTTTTCGGGTTGATCTTTTCTTTTATTTCTTTGGCTATTTCCCTAGAGGTTACTGCTGGAATCGATCTACCGTCTTCACACATTTCTTCCATTTGTTGGGAATTATCATTATCGTCATATGGCTGGAAGACATTTTCAAGGTGGTCCGCGAATAGATCCGCCTTTTGTTTGTTTGTTTTAGCCCAGTTACCACTGCTGTTTTTCACTGGCGGAATGTATGCCGTTGGTCTTTTCATTTTTTTTGTAGCCTTCCACAGTGAGTATTGTGTACCAGCATCGTTTGTCAGATTTGTAAGGTATCTTTCCATCGATGCATTTTTAAATTCTGCTATCTTTTTTCTGAGTTTATTGTTTAAACTATTAAGTCTATTTTTATCAGAGTAAACTAAAGTAAAGTAAAATAAAGCAAAGTAAAGTAAAATAAAATAAAGTAAAGTAAAGTAAAGTAAAGTAAAGTAAAGTAAAGTAAAGTAAAGTAAAGTAAAGTAAAGTAAAGTAAAGTAAAGTAAAGTAAAGTAAAGTAAAGTAAAGTAAAGTAAAGTAAAGTAAAGTAAAGTAAAGTAAAGTAAAGTAAAGTAAAGTAAAGTAAAGTAAAGTAAAGTAAAGTAAAGTAAAGTAAAGTAAAGTAAAGTAAAGTAAAGTAAAGTAAAGTAAAGTAAAGTAAAGTAAAGTAAAGTAAAGTAAAGTAAAGTAAAGTAAAGTAAAGTAAAGTAAAGTAAAGTAAAGTAAAGTAAAGTAAAGTAAAGTAAAGTAAAGTAAAGTAAAGTAAAGTAAAGTAAAGTAAAGTAAAGTAAAGTAAAGTAAAGTAAAGTAAAGTAAAGTAAAGTAAAGTAAAGTAAAGTAAAGTAAAGTAAAGTAAAGTAAAGTAAAGTAAAGTAAAGTAAAGTAAAGTAAAGTAAAGTAAAGTAAAGTAAAGTAAAGTAAAGTAAAGTAAAGTAAAGTAAAGTAAAGTAAAGTAAAGTAAAGTAAAGTAAAGTAAAGTAAAGTAAAGTAAAGTAAAGTAAAGTAAAGTAAAGTAAAGTAAAGTAAAGTAAAGTAAAGTAAAGTAAAGTAAAGTAAAGTAAAGTAAAGTAAAGTAAAGTAAAGTAAAGTAAAGTAAAGTAAAGTAAAGTAAAGTAAAGTAAAGTAAAGTAAAGTAAAGTAAAGTAAAGTAAAGTAAAGTAAAGTAAAGTAAAGTAAAGTAAAGTAAAGTAAAGTAAAGTAAAGTAAAGTAAAGTAAAGTAAAGTAAAGTAAAGTAAAGTAAAGTAAAGTAAAGTAAAGTAAAGTAAAGTAAAGTAAAGTAAAGTAAAGTAAAGTAAAGTAAAGTAAAGTAAAGTAAAGTAAAGTAAAGTAAAGTAAAGTAAAGTAAAGTAAAGTAAAGTAAAGTAAAGTAAAGTAAAGTAAAGTAAAGTAAAGTAAAGTAAAGTAAAGTAAAGTAAAGTAAAGTAAAGTAAAGTAAAGTAAAGTAAAGTAAAGTAAAGTAAAGTAAAGTAAAGTAAAGTAAAGTAAAGTAAAGTAAAGTAAAGTAAAGTAAAGTAAAGTAAAGTAAAGTAAAGTAAAGTAAAGTAAAGTAAAGTAAAGTAAAGTAAAGTAAAGTAAAGTAAAGTAAAGTAAAGTAAAGTAAAGTAAAGTAAAGTAAAGTAAAGTAAAGTAAAGTAAAGTAAAGTAAAGTAAAGTAAAGTAAAGTAAAGTAAAGTAAAGTAAAGTAAAGTAAAGTAAAGTAAAGTAAAGTAAAGTAAAGTAAAGTAAAGTAAAGTAAAGTAAAGTAAAGTAAAGTAAAGTAAAGTAAAGTAAAGTAAAGTAAAGTAAAGTAAAGTAAAGTAAAGTAAAGTAAAGTAAAGTAAAGTAAAGTAAAGTAAAGTAAAGTAAAGTAAAGTAAAGTAAAGTAAAGTAAAGTAAAGTAAAGTAAAGTAAAGTAAAGTAAAGTAAAGTAAAGTAAAGTAAAGTAAAGTAAAGTAAAGTAAAGTAAAGTAAAGTAAAGTAAAGTAAAGTAAAGTAAAGTAAAGTAAAGTAAAGTAAAGTAAAGTAAAGTAAAGTAAAGTAAAGTAAAGTAAAGTAAAGTAAAGTAAAGTAAAGTAAAGTAAAGTAAAGTAAAGTAAAGTAAAGTAAAGTAAAGTAAAGTAAAGTAAAGTAAAGTAAAGTAAAGTAAAGTAAAGTAAAGTAAAGTAAAGTAAAGTAAAGTAAAGTAAAGTAAAGTAAAGTAAAGTAAAGTAAAGTAAAGTAAAGTAAAGTAAAGTAAAGTAAAGTAAAGTAAAGTAAAGTAAAGTAAAGTAAAGTAAAGTAAAGTAAAGTAAAGTAAAGTAAAGTAAAGTAAAGTAAAGTAAAGTAAAGTAAAGTAAAGTAAAGTAAAGTAAAGTAAAGTAAAGTAAAGTAAAGTAAAGTAAAGTAAAGTAAAGTAAAGTAAAGTAAAGTAAAGTAAAGTAAAGTAAAGTAAAGTAAAGTAAAGTAAAGTAAAGTAAAGTAAAGTAAAGTAAAGTAAAGTAAAGTAAAGTAAAGTAAAGTAAAGTAAAGTAAAGTAAAGTAAAGTAAAGTAAAGTAAAGTAAAGTAAAGTAAAGTAAAGTAAAGTAAAGTAAAGTAAAGTAAAGTAAAGTAAAGTAAAGTAAAGTAAAGTAAAGTAAAGTAAAGTAAAGTAAAGTAAAGTAAAGTAAAGTAAAGTAAAGTAAAGTAAAGTAAAGTAAAGTAAAGTAAAGTAAAGTAAAGTAAAGTAAAGTAAAGTAAAGTAAAGTAAAGTAAAGTAAAGTAAAGTAAAGTAAAGTAAAGTAAAGTAAAGTAAAGTAAAGTAAAGTAAAGTAAAGTAAAGTAAAGTAAAGTAAAGTAAAGTAAAGTAAAGTAAAGTAAAGTAAAGTAAAGTAAAGTAAAGTAAAGTAAAGTAAAGTAAAGTAAAGTAAAGTAAAGTAAAGTAAAGTAAAGTAAAGTAAAGTAAAGTAAAGTAAAGTAAAGTAAAGTAAAGTAAAGTAAAGTAAAGTAAAGTAAAGTAAAGTAAAGTAAAGTAAAGTAAAGTAAAGTAAAGTAAAGTAAAGTAAAGTAAAGTAAAGTAAAGTAAAGTAAAGTAAAGTAAAGTAAAGTAAAGTAAAGTAAAGTAAAGTAAAGTAAAGTAAAGTAAAGTAAAGTAAAGTAAAGTAAAGTAAAGTAAAGTAAAGTAAAGTAAAGTAAAGTAAAGTAAAGTAAAGTAAAGTAAAGTAAAGTAAAGTAAAGTAAAGTAAAGTAAAGTAAAGTAAAGTAAAGTAAAGTAAAGTAAAGTAAAGTAAAGTAAAGTAAAGTAAAGTAAAGTAAAGTAAAGTAAAGTAAAGTAAAGTAAAGTAAAGTAAAGTAAAGTAAAGTAAAGTAAAGTAAAGTAAAGTAAAGTAAAGTAAAGTAAAGTAAAGTAAAGTAAAGTAAAGTAAAGTAAAGTAAAGTAAAGTAAAGTAAAGTAAAGTAAAGTAAAGTAAAGTAAAGTAAAGTAAAGTAAAGTAAAGTAAAGTAAAGTAAAGTAAAGTAAAGTAAAGTAAAGTAAAGTAAAGTAAAGTAAAGTAAAGTAAAGTAAAGTAAAGTAAAGTAAAGTAAAGTAAAGTAAAGTAAAGTAAAGTAAAGTAAAGTAAAGTAAAGTAAAGTAAAGTAAAGTAAAGTAAAGTAAAGTAAAGTAAAGTAAAGTAAAGTAAAGTAAAGTAAAGTAAAGTAAAGTAAAGTAAAGTAAAGTAAAGTAAAGTAAAGTAAAGTAAAGTAAAGTAAAGTAAAGTAAAGTAAAGTAAAGTAAAGTAAAGTAAAGTAAAGTAAAGTAAAGTAAAGTAAAGTAAAGTAAAGTAAAGTAAAGTAAAGTAAAGTAAAGTAAAGTAAAGTAAAGTAAAGTAAAGTAAAGTAAAGTAAAGTAAAGTAAAGTAAAGTAAAGTAAAGTAAAGTAAAGTAAAGTAAAGTAAAGTAAAGTAAAGTAAAGTAAAGTAAAGTAAAGTAAAGTAAAGTAAAGTAAAGTAAAGTAAAGTAAAGTAAAGTAAAGTAAAGTAAAGTAAAGTAAAGTAAAGTAAAGTAAAGTAAAGTAAAGTAAAGTAAAGTAAAGTAAAGTAAAGTAAAGTAAAGTAAAGTAAAGTAAAGTAAAGTAAAGTAAAGTAAAGTAAAGTAAAGTAAAGTAAAGTAAAGTAAAGTAAAGTAAAGTAAAGTAAAGTAAAGTAAAGTAAAGTAAAGTAAAGTAAAGTAAAGTAAAGTAAAGTAAAGTAAAGTAAAGTAAAGTAAAGTAAAGTAAAGTAAAGTAAAGTAAAGTAAAGTAAAGTAAAGTAAAGTAAAGTAAAGTAAAGTAAAGTAAAGTAAAGTAAAGTAAAGTAAAGTAAAGTAAAGTAAAGTAAAGTAAAGTAAAGTAAAGTAAAGTAAAGTAAAGTAAAGTAAAGTAAAGTAAAGTAAAGTAAAGTAAAGTAAAGTAAAGTAAAGTAAAGTAAAGTAAAGTAAAGTAAAGTAAAGTAAAGTAAAGTAAAGTAAAGTAAAGTAAAGTAAAGTAAAGTAAAGTAAAGTAAAGTAAAGTAAAGTAAAGTAAAGTAAAGTAAAGTAAAGTAAAGTAAAGTAAAGTAAAGTAAAGTAAAGTAAAGTAAAGTAAAGTTTTCCAGCGCAACTTTGCGTCCAAAGTCAAGCCTAAGTACTTAGCTGAGTTCGAATGCTGAACCATTTTATTATTTATATACACAGGTATGTGTGGTACGTGTTTATTTGTAAAGTTAACATGAACCGACTTCAGTTCATTTAATTTTATTTGCCATTTGTTGGTCCAATTAGATATATCATTTACTGTCCTTTGCAGTTTTTCGATAACTTCCTGCAAGGTTTTTCCTACTGCAAGTACAACAGTATCGTCTGCAAAAGTGGCAACAGTGGTTTCTTCATTTTGTGGTAGGTCGTTCGTGTATAGGAGAAATAGTACAGGTCCCAGCACACTTCCTTGCGGTACTCCAGCTTTAATGTGTTTCGATGCTGAGTATTCATCTTCTTGTTTAATTCTAAATAATAGTTGCATTATATAGGACTCCAGTATTTCAGAGTACTGTTTTGGAAGATATTTTTGTAGCTTACGGACTAATCCTTTGTGCCAGACTTTATCAAAAGCCTGTGTTACATCAAGGAAGATGGTAGAGCATATTTGTTTTTCTTCTAAAGCCTTTTCTATTATATTAGTTATTCTGTGGACTTGATCTATAGTTGAATATTTATTTCTAAATCCGAACTGATGGTTTGGGATCAGTGTTTTTTCTTCTAGAATCGGATGGAGTCGTTTTAGAAGGATTTTTTCGAATAGCTTAGAAAGGATTGGCAGCAATGATATCGGCCGATATGACGTTTCTTCACTGGGCAATTTGCCCGGCTTAGGTACCATAATAACTTCCGCGACCTTCCACATACGTGGAACATACCTTAGTCTGAACGCTGCATTTATTATCTGTGCCATTTTTTTCATACCTTTTTTAGGCAGTTTTTTCAGAATTTCACCCGTTATTAGATCAAATCCCGGAGCTTTTTTCGGGTTGATCTTTTCTTTTATTTCTTTGGCTATTTCCCTAGAGGTTACTGCTGGAATCGATCTACCGTCTTCACACATTTCTTCCATTTGTTGGGAATTATCATTATCGTCATATGGCTGGAAGACATTTTCAAGGTGGTCCGCGAATAGATCCGCCTTTTGTTTGTTTGTTTTAGCCCAGTTACCACTGCTGTTTTTCACTGGCGGAATGTATGCCGTTGGTCTTTTCATTTTTTTTTGTAGCCTTCCACAGTGAGTATTGTGTACCAGCATCGTTTGTCAGATTTGTAAGGTATCTTTCCATCGAAGCATTTTTAAATTCTGCTATCTTTTTTCTGAGTTTATTGTTTAAACTATTAAGTCTATTTTTATCAGAGTAAACTAAAGTAAAGTAAAATAAAGCAAAGTAAAGTAAAATAAAATAAAGTAAAGTAAAGTAAAGTAAAGTAAAGTAAAGTAAAGTAAAGTAAAGTAAAGTAAAGTAAAGTAAAGTAAAGTAAAGTAAAGTAAAGTAAAGTAAAGTAAAGTAAAGTAAAGTAAAGTAAAGTAAAGTAAAGTAAAGTAAAGTAAAGTAAAGTAAAGTAAAGTAAAGTAAAGTAAAGTAAAGTAAAGTAAAGTAAAGTAAAGTAAAGTAAAGTAAAGTAAAGTAAAGTAAAGTAAAGTAAAGTAAAGTAAAGTAAAGTAAAGTAAAGTAAAGTAAAGTAAAGTAAAGTAAAGTAAAGTAAAGTAAAGTAAAGTAAAGTAAAGTAAAGTAAAGTAAAGTAAAGTAAAGTAAAGTAAAGTAAAGTAAAGTAAAGTAAAGTAAAGTAAAGTAAAGTAAAGTAAAGTAAAGTAAAGTAAAGTAAAGTAAAGTAAAGTAAAGTAAAGTAAAGTAAAGTAAAGTAAAGTAAAGTAAAGTAAAGTAAAGTAAAGTAAAGTAAAGTAAAGTAAAGTAAAGTAAAGTAAAGTAAAGTAAAGTAAAGTAAAGTAAAGGAAAGTAAAGGAAAGTAAAGTAAAGTAAAGTAAAGTAAAGTAAAGTAAAGTAAAGTAAAGTAAAGTAAAGTAAAGTAAAGTAAAGTAAAGTAAAGTAAAGTAAAGTAAAGTAAAGTAAAGTAAAGTAAAGTAAAGTAAAGTAAAGTAAAGTAAAGTAAAGTAAAGTAAAGTAAAGTAAAGTAAAGTAAAGTAAAGTAAAGTAAAGTAAAGTAAAGTAAAGTAAAGTAAAGTAAAGTAAAGTAAAGTAAAGTAAAGTAAAGTAAAGTAAAGTAAAGTAAAGTAAAGTAAAGTAAAGTAAAGTAAAGTAAAGTAAAGTAAAGTAAAGTAAAGTAAAGTAAAGTAAAGTAAAGTAAAGTAAAGTAAAGTAAAGTAAAGTAAAGTAAAGTAAAGTAAAGTAAAGTAAAGTAAAGTAAAGTAAAGTAAAGTAAAGTAAAGTAAAGTAAAGTAAAGTAAAGTAAAGTAAAGTAAAGTAAAGTAAAGTAAAGTAAAGTAAAGTAAAGTAAAGTAAAGTAAAGTAAAGTAAAGTAAAGTAAAGTAAAGTAAAGTAAAGTAAAGTAAAGTAAAGTAAAGTAAAGTAAAGTAAAGTAAAGTAAAGTAAAGTAAAGTAAAGTAAAGTAAAGTAAAGTAAAGTAAAGTAAAGTAAAGTAAAGTAAAGTAAAGTAAAGTAAAGTAAAGTAAAGTAAAGTAAAGTAAAGTAAAGTAAAGTAAAGTAAAGTAAAGTAAAGTAAAGTAAAGTAAAGTAAAGTAAAGTAAAGTAAAGTAAAGTAAAGTAAAGTAAAGTAAAGTAAAGTAAAGTAAAGTAAAGTAAAGTAAAGTAAAGTAAAGTAAAGTAAAGTAAAGTAAAGTAAAGTAAAGTAAAGTAAAGTAAAGTAAAGTAAAGTAAAGTAAAGTAAAGTAAAGTAAAGTAAAGTAAAGTAAAGTAAAGTAAAGTAAAGTAAAGTAAAGTAAAGTAAAGTAAAGTAAAGTAAAGTAAAGTAAAGTAAAGTAAAGTAAAGTAAAGTAAAGTAAAGTAAAGTAAAGTAAAGTAAAGTAAAGTAAAGTAAAGTAAAGTAAAGTAAAGTAAAGTATAGTAAAGTAAAGTAAAGTAAAGTAAAGTAAAGTAAAGTAAAGTAAAGTAAAGTAAAGTAAAGTAAAGTAAAGTAAAGTAAAGTAAAGTAAAGTAAAGTAAAGTAAAGTAAAGTAAAGTAAAGTAAAGTAAAGTAAAGTAAAGTAAAGTAAAGTAAAGTAAAGTAAAGTAAAGTAAAGTAAAGTAAAGTAAAGTAAAGTAAAGTAAAGTAAAGTAAAGTAAAGTAAAGTAAAGTAAAGTAAAGTAAAGTAAAGTAAAGTAAAGTAAAGTAAAGTAAAGTAAAGTAAAGTAAAGTAAAGTAAAGTAAAGTAAAGTAAAGTAAAGTAAAGTAAAGTAAAGTAAAGTAAAGTAAAGTAAAGTAAAGTAAAGTAAAGTAAAGTAAAGTAAAGTAAAGTAAAGTAAAGTAAAGTAAAGTAAAGTAAAGTAAAGTAAAGTAAAGTAAAGTAAAGTAAAGTAAAGTAAAGTAAAGTAAAGTAAAGTAAAGTAAAGTAAAGTAAAGTAAAGTAAAGTAAAGTAAAGTAAAGTAAAGTAAAGTAAAGTAAAGTAAAGTAAAGTAAAGTAAAGTAAAGTAAAGTAAAGTAAAGTAAAGTAAAGTAAAGTAAAGTAAAGTAAAGTAAAGTAAAGTAAAGTAAAGTAAAGTAAAGTTTTCCAGCGCAACTTTGCGTCCAAAGTCAAGCCTAAGTACTTAGCTGAGTTCGAATGCTGAACCATTTTATTATTTATATACACAGGTATGTGTGGTACGTGTTTATTTGTAAAGTTAACATGAACCGACTTCAGTTCATTTAATTTTATTTGCCATTTGTTGGTCCAATTAGATATATCATTTACTGTCCTTTGCAGTTTTTCGATAACTTCCTGCAAGGTTTTTCCTACTGCAAGTACAACAGTATCGTCTGCAAAAGTGGCAACAGTGGTTTCTTCATTTTGTGGTAGGTCGTTCGTGTATAGGAGAAATAGTACAGGTCCCAGCACACTTCCTTGCGGTACTCCAGCTTTAATGTGTTTCGATGCTGAGTATTCATCTTCTTGTTTAATTCTAAATAATAGTTGCATTATATAGGACTCCAGTATTTCAGAGTACTGTTTTGGAAGATATTTTTGTAGCTTACGGACTAATCCTTTGTGCCAGACTTTATCAAAAGCCTGTGTTACATCAAGGAAGATGGTAGAGCATATTTGTTTTTCTTCTAAAGCCTTTTCTATTATATTAGTTATTCTGTGGACTTGATCTATAGTTGAATATTTATTTCTAAATCCGAACTGATGGTTTGGGATCAGTGTTTTTTCTTCTAGAATCGGATGGAGTCGTTTTAGAAGGATTTTTTCGAATAGCTTAGAAAGGATTGGCAGCAATGATATCGGCCGATATGACGTTTCTTCACTGGGCAATTTGCCCGGCTTAGGTACCATAATAACTTCCGCGACCTTCCACATACGTGGAACATACCTTAGTCTGAACGCTGCATTTATTATCTGTGCCATTTTTTTCATACCTTTTTTAGGCAGTTTTTTCAGAATTTCACCCGTTATTAGATCAAATCCCGGAGCTTTTTTCGGGTTGATCTTTTCTTTTATTTCTTTGGCTATTTCCCTAGAGGTTACTGCTGGAATCGATCTACCGTCTTCACACATTTCTTCCATTTGTTGGGAATTATCATTATCGTCATATGGCTGGAAGACATTTTCAAGGTGGTCCGCGAATAGATCCGCCTTTTGTTTGTTTGTTTTAGCCCAGTTACCACTGCTGTTTTTCACTGGCGGAATGTATGCCGTTGGTCTTTTCATTTTTTTTGTAGCCTTCCACAGTGAGTATTGTGTACCAGCATCGTTTGTCAGATTTGTAAGGTATCTTTCCATCGATGCATTTTTAAATTCTGCTATCTTTTTTCTGAGTTTATTGTTTAAACTATTAAGTCTATTTTTATCAGAGTAAACTAAAGTAAAGTAAAATAAAGCAAAGTGAAGTAAAATAAAATAAAGTAAAGTAAAGTAAAGTAAAGTAAAGTAAAGTAAAGTAAAGTAAAGTAAAGTAAAGTAAAGTAAAGTAAAGTAAAGTAAAGTAAAGTAAAGTAAAGTAAAGTAAAGTAAAGTAAAGTAAAGTAAAGTAAAGTAAAGTAAAGTAAAGTAAAGTAAAGTAAAGTAAAGTAAAGTAAAGTAAAGTAAAGTAAAGTAAAGTAAAGTAAAGTAAAGTAAAGTAAAGTAAAGTAAAGTAAAGTAAAGTAAAGTAAAGTAAAGTAAAGTAAAGTAAAGTAAAGTAAAGTAAAGTAAAGTAAAGTAAAGTAAAGTAAAGTAAAGTAAAGTAAAGTAAAGTAAAGTAAAGTAAAGTAAAGTAAAGTAAAGTAAAGTAAAGTAAAGTAAAGTAAAGTAAAGTAAAGTAAAGTAAAGTAAAGTAAAGTAAAGTAAAGTAAAGTAAAGTAAAGTAAAGTAAAGTAAAGTAAAGTAAAGTAAAGTAAAGTAAAGTAAAGTAAAGTAAAGTAAAGTAAAGTAAAGTAAAGTAAAGTAAAGTAAAGTAAAGTAAAGTAAAGTAAAGTAAAGTAAAGTAAAGTAAAGTAAAGTAAAGTAAAGTAAAGTAAAGTAAAGTAAAGTAAAGTAAAGTAAAGTAAAGTAAAGTAAAGTAAAGTAAAGTAAAGTAAAGTAAAGTAAAGTAAAGTAAAGTAAAGTAAAGTAAAGTAAAGTAAAGTAAAGTAAAGTAAAGTAAAGTAAAGTAAAGTAAAGTAAAGTAAAGTAAAGTAAAGTAAAGTAAAGTAAAGTAAAGTAAAGTAAAGTAAAGTAAAGTAAAGTAAAGTAAAGTAAAGTAAAGTAAAGTAAAGTAAAGTAAAGTAAAGTAAAGTAAAGTAAAGTAAAGTAAAGTAAAGTAAAGTAAAGTAAAGTAAAGTAAAGTAAAGTAAAGTAAAGTAAAGTAAAGTAAAGTAAAGTAAAGTAAAGTAAAGTAAAGTAAAGTAAAGTAAAGTAAAGTAAAGTAAAGTAAAGTAAAGTAAAGTAAAGTAAAGTAAAGTAAAGTAAAGTAAAGTAAAGTAAAGTAAAGTAAAGTAAAGTAAAGTAAAGTAAAGTAAAGTAAAGTAAAGTAAAGTAAAGTAAAGTAAAGTAAAGTAAAGTAAAGTAAAGTAAAGTAAAGTAAAGTAAAGTAAAGTAAAGTAAAGTAAAGTAAAGTAAAGTAAAGTAAAGTAAAGTAAAGTAAAGTAAAGTAAAGTAAAGTAAAGTAAAGTAAAGTAAAGTAAAGTAAAGTAAAGTAAAGTAAAGTAAAGTAAAGTAAAGTAAAGTAAAGTAAAGTAAAGTAAAGTAAAGTAAAGTAAAGTAAAGTAAAGTAAAGTAAAGTAAAGTAAAGTAAAGTAAAGTAAAGTAAAGTAAAGTAAAGTAAAGTAAAGTAAAGTAAAGTAAAGTAAAGTAAAGTAAAGTAAAGTAAAGTAAAGTAAAGTAAAGTAAAGTAAAGTAAAGTAAAGTAAAGTAAAGTAAAGTAAAGTAAAGTAAAGTAAAGTAAAGTAAAGTAAAGTAAAGTAAAGTAAAGTAAAGTAAAGTAAAGTAAAGTAAAGTAAAGTAAAGTAAAGTAAAGTAAAGTAAAGTAAAGTAAAGTAAAGTAAAGTAAAGTAAAGTAAAGTAAAGTAAAGTAAAGTAAAGTAAAGTAAAGTAAAGTAAAGTAAAGTAAAGTAAAGTAAAGTAAAGTAAAGTAAAGTAAAGTAAAGTAAAGTAAAGTAAAGTAAAGTAAAGTAAAGTAAAGTAAAGTAAAGTAAAGTAAAGTAAAGTAAAGTAAAGTAAAGTAAAGTAAAGTAAAGTAAAGTAAAGTAAAGTAAAGTAAAGTAAAGTAAAGTAAAGTAAAGTAAAGTAAAGTAAAGTAAAGTAAAGTAAAGTAAAGTAAAGTAAAGTAAAGTAAAGTAAAGTAAAGTAAAGTAAAGTAAAGTAAAGTAAAGTAAAGTAAAGTAAAGTAAAGTAAAGTAAAGTAAAGTAAAGTAAAGTAAAGTAAAGTAAAGTAAAGTAAAGTAAAGTAAAGTAAAGTAAAGTAAAGTAAAGTAAAGTAAAGTAAAGTAAAGTAAAGTAAAGTAAAGTAAAGTAAAGTAAAGTAAAGTAAAGTAAAGTAAAGTAAAGTAAAGTAAAGTAAAGTAAAGTAAAGTAAAGTAAAGTAAAGTAAAGTAAAGTAAAGTAAAGTAAAGTAAAGTAAAGTAAAGTAAAGTAAAGTAAAGTAAAGTAAAGTAAAGTAAAGTAAAGTAAAGTAAAGTAAAGTAAAGTAAAGTAAAGTAAAGTAAAGTAAAGTAAAGTAAAGTAAAGTAAAGTAAAGTAAAGTAAAGTAAAGTAAAGTAAAGTAAAGTAAAGTAAAGTAAAGTAAAGTAAAGTAAAGTAAAGTAAAGTAAAGTAAAGTAAAGTAAAGTAAAGTAAAGTAAAGTAAAGTAAAGTAAAGTAAAGTAAAGTAAAGTAAAGTAAAGTAAAGTAAAGTAAAGTAAAGTAAAGTAAAGTAAAGTAAAGTAAAGTAAAGTAAAGTAAAGTAAAGTAAAGTAAAGTAAAGTAAAGTAAAGTAAAGTAAAGTAAAGTAAAGTAAAGTAAAGTAAAGTAAAGTAAAGTAAAGTAAAGTAAAGTAAAGTAAAGTAAAGTAAAGTAAAGTAAAGTAAAGTAAAGTAAAGTAAAGTAAAGTAAAGTAAAGTAAAGTAAAGTAAAGTAAAGTAAAGTAAAGTAAAGTAAAGTAAAGTAAAGTAAAGTAAAGTAAAGTAAAGTAAAGTAAAGTAAAGTAAAGTAAAGTAAAGTAAAGTAAAGTAAAGTAAAGTAAAGTTTTCCAGCGCAACTTTGCGTCCAAAGTCAAGCCTAAGTGTAAAGTAAAGTAAAGTAAAGTAAAGTAAAGTAAAGTAAAGTAAAGTAAAGTAAAGTAAAGTAAAGTAAGTAAAGTAAAGTAAAGTAAAGTAAAGTAAAGTAGTAAAGTAAAGTAAAGTAAAGTAAAGTAAAGTAAAGTAAAGTAAAGTAAAGTAAAGTAAAGTAAGTAAAGTAAAGTAAAGTAAAGTAAAGTAAAGTAAAGTAAAGTAAAGTAAAGTAAAGTAAAGTAAAGTAAAGTAAAGTAAAGTAAAGTAAAGTAAGTAAAGTAAAGTAAAGTAAAGTAAAGTAAAGTAAAGTAAAGTAAAGTAAAGTAAAGTAAAGTAAAGTAAAGTAAAGTAAAGTAAAGTAAAGTAAAGTAAAGTAAAGTAAAGTAAAGTAAAGTAAAGTAAAGTAAAGTAAAGTAAAGTAAAGTAAAGTAAAGTAAAGTAAAGTAAAGTAAAGTAAAGTAAAGTAAAGTAAAGTAAAGTAAAGTAAAGTAAAGTAAGTAAAGTAAAGTAAAGTAAAGTAAAGTAAAGTAAAGTAAAGTAAAGTAAAGTAAAGTAAAGTAAAGTAAAGTAAAGTAAAGTAAAGTAAAGTAAAGTAAAGTAAGTAAAGTAAAGTAAAGTAAAGTAAAGTAAAGTAAAGTAAAGTAAAGTAAAGTAAAGTAAAGTAAAGTAAAGTAAAGTAAAGTAAAGTAAAGTAAAGTAAAGTAAAGTAAAGTAAAGTAAAGTAAAGTAAAGTAAAGTAAAGTAAAGTAAAGTAAAGTAAAGTAAAGTAAAGTAAAGTAAAGTAAAGTAAAGTAAAGTAAAGTAAAGTAAAGTAAAGTAAAGTAAAGTAAAGTAAAGTAAAGTAAAGTAAAGTAAAGTAAAGTAAAGTAAAGTAAAGTAAAGTAAAGTAAAGTAAAGTAAAGTAAAGTAAAGTAAAGTAAAGTAAAGTAAAGTAAAGTAAAGTAAAGTAAAGTAAAGTAAAGTAAAGTAAAGTAAAGTAAAGTAAAGTAAAGTAAAGTAAAGTAAAGTAAAGTAAAGTAAAGTAAAGTAAAGTAAAGTAAAGTAAAGTAAAGTAAAGTAAAGTAAAGTAAAGTAAAGTAAAGTAAAGTAAAGTAAAGTAAAGTAAAGTAAAGTAAAGTAAAGTAAAGTAAAGTAAAGTAAAGTAAAGTAAAGTAAAGTAAAGTAAAGTAAAGTAAAGTAAAGTAAAGTAAAGTAAAGTAAAGTAAAGTAAAGTAAAGTAAAGTAAAGTAAAGTAAAGTAAAGTAAAGTAAAGTAAAGTAATGTAAAGTAAGTAAAGTAAAGTAAAGTAAAGTAAAGTAAAGTAAAGTAAAGTAAAGTAAAGTAAAGTAAAGTAAAGTAAAGTAAAGTAAAGTAAAGTAAAGTAAAGTAAAGTAAAGTAAAGTAAAGTAAAGTAAAGTATAGTATAGTAAAGTAAAGTAAAGTAAAGTAAAGTAAAGTAAAGTAAAGTAAAGTAAAGTAAAGTAAAGTAAAGTAAAGTAAAGTAAAGTAAAGTAAAGTAAAGTAAAGTAAAGTAAAGTAAAGTAAAGTAAAGTAAAGTAAAGTAAAGTAAAGTAAAGTAAAGTAAAGTAAAGTAAAGTAAAGTAAAGTAAAGTAAAGTAAAGTAAAGTAAAGTAAGTAAAGTAAAGTAAAGTAAAGTAAAGTAAAGTAAAGTAAAGTAAAGTAAAGTAAAGTAAAGTAAAGTAAGTAAAGTAAAGTAAAGTAAAGTAAAGTAAAGTAAAGTAAAGTAAAGTAAAGTAAAGTAAAGTAAAGTAAAGTAAGTAAAGTAAAGTAAAGTAAAGTAAAGTAAAGTAAAGTAAAGTAAAGTAAAGTAAAGTAAAGTAAAGTAAAGTAAAGTAAAGTAAAGTAAAGTAAAGTAAAGTAAAGTAAAGTAAAGTAAAGTAAAGTAAAGTAAAGTAAAGTAAAGTAAAGTAAAGTAAAGTAAAGTAAAGTAAAGTAAAGTAAAGTTTTCCAGCGCAACTTTGCGTCCAAAGTCAAGCCTAAGTACTTAGCTGAGTTCGAATGCTGAACCATTTTATTATTTATATACACAGGTATGTGTGGTACGTGTTTATTTGTAAAGTTAACATGAACCGACTTCAGTTCATTTAATTTTATTTGCCATTTGTTGGTCCAATTAGATATATCATTTACTGTCCTTTGCAGTTTTTCGATAACTTCCTGCAAGGTTTTTCCTACTGCAAGTACAACAGTATCGTCTGCAAAAGTGGCAACAGTGGTTTCTTCATTTTGTGGTAGGTCGTTCGTGTATAGGAGAAATAGTACAGGTCCCAGCACACTTCCTTGCGGTACTCCAGCTTTAATGTGTTTCGATGCTGAGTATTCATCTTCTTGTTTAATTCTAAATAATAGTTGCATTATATAGGACTCCAGTATTTCAGAGTACTGTTTTGGAAGATATTTTTGTAGCTTACGGACTAATCCTTTGTGCCAGACTTTATCAAAAGCCTGTGTTACATCAAGGAAGATGGTAGAGCATATTTGTTTTTCTTCTAAAGCCTTTTCTATTATATTAGTTATTCTGTGGACTTGATCTATAGTTGAATATTTATTTCTAAATCCGAACTGATGGTTTGGGATCAGTGTTTTTTCTTCTAGAATCGGATGGAGTCGTTTTAGAAGGATTTTTTCGAATAGCTTAGAAAGGATTGGCAGCAATGATATCGGCCGATATGACGTTTCTTCACTGGGCAATTTGCCCGGCTTAGGTACCATAATAACTTCCGCGACCTTCCACATACGTGGAACATACCTTAGTCTGAACGCTGCATTTATTATCTGTGCCATTTTTTTCATACCTTTTTTAGGCAGTTTTTTCAGAATTTCACCCGTTATTAGATCAAATCCCGGAGCTTTTTTCGGGTTGATCTTTTCTTTTATTTCTTTGGCTATTTCCCTAGAGGTTACTGCTGGAATCGATCTACCGTCTTCACACATTTCTTCCATTTGTTGGGAATTATCATTATCGTCATATGGCTGGAAGACATTTTCAAGGTGGTCCGCGAATAGATCCGCCTTTTGTTTGTTTGTTTTAGCCCAGTTACCACTGCTGTTTTTCACTGGCGGAATGTATGCCGTTGGTCTTTTCATTTTTTTTGTAGCCTTCCACAGTGAGTATTGTGTACCAGCATCGTTTGTCAGATTTGTAAGGTATCTTTCCATCGATGCATTTTTAAATTCTGCTATCTTTTTTCTGAGTTTATTGTTTAAACTATTAAGTCTATTTTTATCAGAGTAAACTAAAGTAAAGTAAAATAAAGCAAAGTGAAGTAAAATAAAATAAAGTAAAGTAAAGTAAAGTAAAGTAAAGTAAAGTAAAGTAAAGTAAAGTAAAGTAAAGTAAAGTAAAGTAAAGTAAAGTAAAGTAAAGTAAAGTAAAGTAAAGTAAAGTAAAGTAAGTAAAGTAAAGTAAAGTAAAGTAAAGTAAAGTAAAGTAAAGTAAAGTAAAGTAAAGTAAAGTAAAGTAAAGTAAAGTAAAGTAAAGTAAAGTAAAGTAAAGTAAAGTAAAGTAAAGTAAAGTAAAGTAAAGTAAAGTAAAGTAAAGTAAAGTAAAGTAAAGTAAAGTAAAGTAAAGTAAAGTAAAGTAAAGTAAGTAAAGTAAAGTAAAGTAAAGTAAAGTAAAGTAAAGTAAAGTAAAGTAAAGTAAAGTAAAGTAAAGTAAAGTAAAGTAAAGTAAAGTAAAGTAAAGTAAAGTAAAGTAAAGTAAAGTAAAGTAAAGTAAAGTAAGTAAAGTAAAGTAAAGTAAAGTAAAGTAAAGTAAGTAAAGTAAAGTAAAGTAAAGTAAAGTAAAGTAAGTAAAGTAAAGTAAAGTAAAGTAAAGTAAAGTAAGTAAAGTAAAGTAAAGTAAAGTAAAGTAAAGTAAAGTAAAGTAAAGTAAAGTAAAGTAAAGTAAAGTAAGTAAAGTAAAGTAAAGTAAAGTAAAGTAAAGTAAAGTAAAGTAAAGTAAAGTAAAGTAAAGTAAAGTAAAGTAAAGTAAAGTAAAGTAAAGTAAAGTAAAGTAAAGTAAAGTAAAGTAAAGTAAAGTAAAGTAAAGTAAAGTAAAGTAAGTAAAGTAAAGTAAAGTAAAGTAAAGTAAAGTAAAGTAAAGTAAAGTAAAGTAAAGTAAAGTAAAGTAAAGTAAAGTAAAGTAAAGTAAAGTAAAGTAAAGTAAAGTAAAGTAAAGTAAAGTAAAGTAAAGTAAAGTAAAGTAAAGTAAAGTAAAGTAAAGTAAAGTAAAGTAAAGTAAAGTAAAGTAAAGTAAAGTAAAGTAAAGTAAAGTAAAGTAAAGTAAAGTAAAGTAAAGTAAAGTAAAGTAAAGTAAAGTAAAGTAAAGTAAAGTAAAGTAAAGTAAAGTAAAGTAAAGTAAAGTAAAGTAAAGTAAAGTAAAGTAAAGTAAAGTAAAGTAAAGTAAAGTAAAGTAAAGTAAAGTAAAGTAAAGTAAAGTAAAGTACAGTAAAGTAAAGTAAAGTAAAGTAAAGTAAAGTAAAGTAAAGTAAAGTAAAGTAAAGTAAAGTAAAGTAAAGTAAAGTAAAGTAAAGTAAAGTAAAGTAAAGTAAAGTAAAGTAAAGTAAAGTAAAGTAAAGTAAAGTAAAGTAAAGTAAAGTAAAGTAAAGTAAAGTAAAGTAAAGTAAAGTAAAGTAAAGTAAAGTAAAGTAAAGTAAAGTAAAGTAAAGTAAAGTAAAGTAAAGTAAAGTAAAGTAAAGTAAAGTAAAGTAAAGTAAAGTAAAGTAAAGTAAAGTAAAGTAAAGTAAAGTAAAGTAAAGTAAAGTAAAGTAAAGTAAAGTAAAGTAAAGTAAAGTAAAGTAAAGTAAAGTAAAGTAAAGTAAAGTAAAGTAAAGTAAAGTAAAGTAAAGTAAAGTAAAGTAAAGTAAAGTAAAGTAAAGTAAAGTAAAGTAAAGTAAAGTAAAGTAAAGTAAAGTAAAGTAAAGTAAAGTAAAGTAAAGTAAAGTAAAGTAAAGTAAAGTAAAGTAAAGTAAAGTAAAGTAAAGTAAAGTAAAGTAAAGTAAAGTAAAGTAAAGTAAAGTAAAGTAAAGTAAAGTAAAGTAAAGTAAAGTAAAGTAAAGTAAAGTAAAGTAAAGTAAAGTAAAGTAAAGTAAAGTAAAGTAAAGTAAAGTAAAGTAAAGTAAAGTAAAGTAAAGTAAAGTAAAGTAAAGTAAAGTAAAGTAAAGTAAAGTAAAGTAAAGTAAAGTAAAGTAAAGTAAAGTAAAGTAAAGTAAAGTAAAGTAAAGTAAAGTAAAGTAAAGTAAAGTAAAGTAAAGTAAAGTAAAGTAAAGTAAAGTAAAGTAAAGTAAAGTAAAGTAAAGTAAAGTAAAGTAAAGTAAAGTAAAGTAAAGTAAAGTAAAGTAAAGTAAAGTAAAGTAAAGTAAAGTAAAGTAAAGTAAAGTAAAGTAAAGTAAAGTAAAGTAAAGTAAAGTAAAGTAAAGTAAAGTAAAGTAAAGTAAAGTAAAGTAAAGTAAAGTAAAGTAAAGTAAAGTAAAGTAAAGTAAAGTAAAGTAAAGTAAAGTAAAGTAAAGTAAAGTAAAGTAAAGTAAAGTAAAGTAAAGTAAAGTAAAGTAAAGTAAAGTAAAGTAAAGTAAAGTAAAGTAAAGTAAAGTAAAGTAAAGTAAAGTAAAGTAAAGTAAAGTAAAGTAAAGTAAAGTAAAGTAAAGTAAAGTAAAGTAAAGTAAAGTAAAGTAAAGTAAAGTAAAGTAAAGTAAAGTAAAGTAAAGTAAAGTAAAGTAAAGTAAAGTAAAGTAAAGTAAAGTAAAGTAAAGTAAAGTAAAGTAAAGTAAAGTAAAGTAAAGTAAAGTAAAGTAAAGTAAAGTAAAGTAAAGTAAAGTAAAGTAAAGTAAAGTAAAGTAAAGTAAAGTAAAGTAAAGTAAAGTAAAGTAAAGTAAAGTAAAGTAAAGTAAAGTAAAGTAAAGTAAAGTAAAGTAAAGTAAAGTAAAGTAAAGTAAAGTAAAGTAAAGTAAAGTAAAGTAAAGTAAAGTAAAGTAAAGTAAAGTAAAGTAAAGTAAAGTAAAGTAAAGTAAAGTAAAGTAAAGTAAAGTAAAGTAAAGTAAAGTAAAGTAAAGTAAAGTAAAGTAAAGTAAAGTAAAGTAAAGTAAAGTAAAGTAAAGTAAAGTAAAGTAAAGTAAAGTAAAGTAAAGTAAAGTAAAGTAAAGTAAAGTAAAGTAAAGTAAAGTAAAGTAAAGTAAAGTAAAGTAAAGTAAAGTAAAGTAAAGTAAAGTAAAGTAAAGTAAAGTAAAGTAAAGTAAAGTAAAGTAAAGTAAAGTAAAGTAAAGTAAAGTAAAGTAAAGTAAAGTAAAGTAAAGTAAAGTAAAGTAAAGTAAAGTAAAGTAAAGTAAAGTAAAGTAAAGTAAAGTAAAGTAAAGTAAAGTAAAGTAAAGTAAAGTAAAGTAAAGTAAAGTAAAGTAAAGTAAAGTAAAGTAAAGTAAAGTAAAGTAAAGTAAAGTAAAGTAAAGTAAAGTAAAGTAAAGTAAAGTAAAGTAAAGTAAAGTAAAGTAAAGTAAAGTAAAGTAAAGTAAAGTAAAGTAAAGTAAAGTAAAGTAAAGTAAAGTAAAGTAAAGTAAAGTAAAGTAAAGTAAAGTAAAGTAAAGTAAAGTAAAGTAAAGTAAAGTAAAGTAAAGTAAAGTAAAGTAAAGTAAAGTAAAGTAAAGTAAAGTAAAGTAAAGTAAAGTAAAGTAAAGTAAAGTAAAGTAAAGTAAAGTAAAGTAAAGTAAAGTAAAGTAAAGTAAAGTAAAGTAAAGTAAAGTAAAGTAAAGTAAAGTAAAGTAAAGTAAAGTAAAGTAAAGTAAAGTAAAGTAAAGTAAAGTAAAGTAAAGTAAAGTAAAGTAAAGTAAAGTAAAGTAAAGTAAAGTAAAGTAAAGTAAAGTAAAGTAAAGTAAAGTAAAGTAAAGTAAAGTAAAGTAAAGTAAAGTAAAGTAAAGTAAAGTAAAGTAAAGTAAAGTAAAGTAAAGTAAAGTAAAGTAAAGTAAAGTAAAGTAAAGTAAAGTAAAGTAAAGTAAAGTAAAGTAAAGTAAAGTAAAGTAAAGTAAAGTAAAGTAAAGTAAAGTAAAGTAAAGTAAAGTAAAGTAAAGTAAAGTAAAGTAAAGTAAAGTAAAGTAAAGTAAAGTAAAGTAAAGTAAAGTAAAGTAAAGTAAAGTAAAGTAAAGTAAAGTAAAGTAAAGTAAAGTAAAGTAAAGTAAAGTAAAGTAAAGTTTTCCAGCGCAACTTTGCGTCCAAAGTCAAGCCTAAGTACTTAGCTGAGTTCGAATGCTGAACCATTTTATTATTTATATACACAGGTATGTGTGGTACGTGTTTATTTGTAAAGTTAACATGAACCGACTTCAGTTCATTTAATTTTATTTGCCATTTGTTGGTCCAATTAGATATATCATTTACTGTCCTTTGCAGTTTTTCGATAACTTCCTGCAAGGTTTTTCCTACTGCAAGTACAACAGTATCGTCTGCAAAAGTGGCAACAGTGGTTTCTTCATTTTGTGGTAGGTCGTTCGTGTATAGGAGAAATAGTACAGGTCCCAGCACACTTCCTTGCGGTACTCCAGCTTTAATGTGTTTCGATGCTGAGTATTCATCTTCTTGTTTAATTCTAAATAATAGTTGCATTATATAGGACTCCAGTATTTCAGAGTACTGTTTTGGAAGATATTTTTGTAGCTTACGGACTAATCCTTTGTGCCAGACTTTATCAAAAGCCTGTGTTACATCAAGGAAGATGGTAGAGCATATTTGTTTTTCTTCTAAAGCCTTTTCTATTATATTAGTTATTCTGTGGACTTGATCTATAGTTGAATATTTATTTCTAAATCCGAACTGATGGTTTGGGATCAGTGTTTTTTCTTCTAGAATCGGATGGAGTCGTTTTAGAAGGATTTTTTCGAATAGCTTAGAAAGGATTGGCAGCAATGATATCGGCCGATATGACGTTTCTTCACTGGGCAATTTGCCCGGCTTAGGTACCATAATAACTTCCGCGACCTTCCACATACGTGGAACATACCTTAGTCTGAACGCTGCATTTATTATCTGTGCCATTTTTTTCATACCTTTTTTAGGCAGTTTTTTCAGAATTTCACCCGTTATTAGATCAAATCCCGGAGCTTTTTTCGGGTTGATCTTTTCTTTTATTTCTTTGGCTATTTCCCTAGAGGTTACTGCTGGAATCGATCTACCGTCTTCACACATTTCTTCCATTTGTTGGGAATTATCATTATCATATATGTCATATGTCATATGGCTGGAAGACATTTTCAAGGTGGTCCGCGAATAGATCCGCCTTTTGTTTGTTTGTTTTAGCCCAGTTACCACTGCTGTTTTTCACTGGCGGAATGTATGCCGTTGGTCTTTTCATTTTTTTTGTAGCCTTCCACAGTGAGTATTGTGTACCAGCATCGTTTGTCAGATTTGTAAGGTATCTTTCCATCGATGCATTTTTAAATTCTGCTATCTTTTTTCTGAGTTTATTGTTTAAACTATTAAGTCTATTTTTATCAGAGTAAACTAAAGTAAAGTAAAATAAAGCAAAGCAAAGTAAAGTAAAATAAAATAAAGTAAAGTAAAGTAAAGTAAAGTAAAGTAAAGTAAAGTAAAGTAAAGTAAAGTAAAGTAAAGTAAAGTAAAGTAAAGTAAAGTAAAGTAAAGTAAAGTAAAGTAAAGTAAAGTAAAGTAAAGTAAAGTAAATTAAAGTAAAGTAAAGTAAAGTAAAGTAAAGTAAAGTAAAGTAAAGTAAAGTAAAGTAAAGTAAAGTAAAGTAAAGTAAAGTAAAGTAAAGTAAAGTAAAGTAAAGTAAAGTAAAGTAAAGTAAAGTAAAGTAAAGTAAAGTAAAGTAAAGTAAAGTAAAGTAAAGTAAAGTAAAGTAAAGTAAAGTAAAGTAAAGTAAAGTAAAGTAAAGTAAAGTAAAGTAAAGTAAAGTAAAGTAAAGTAAAGTAAAGTAAAGTAAAGTAAAGTAAAGTAAAGTAAAGTAAAGTAAAGTAAAGTAAAGTAAAGTAAAGTAAAGTAAAGTAAAGTAAAGTAAAGTAAAGTAAAGTAAAGTAAAGTAAAGTAAAGTAAAGTAAAGTAAAGTAAAGTAAAGTAAAGTAAAGTAAAGTAAAGTAAAGTAAAGTAAAGTAAAGTAAAGTAAAGTAAAGTAAAGTAAAGTAAAGTAAAGTAAAGTAAAGTAAAGTAAAGTAAAGTAAAGTAAAGTAAAGTAAAGTAAAGTAAAGTAAAGTAAAGTAAAGTAAAGTAAAGTAAAGTAAAGTAAAGTAAAGTAAAGTAAAGTAAAGTAAAGTAAAGTAAAGTAAAGTAAAGTAAAGTAAAGTAAAGTAAAGTAAAGTAAAGTAAAGTAAAGTAAAGTAAAGTAAAGTAAAGTAAAGTAAAGTAAAGTAAAGTAAAGTAAAGTAAAGTAAAGTAAAGTAAAGTAAAGTAAAGTAAAGTAAAGTAAAGTAAAGTAAAGTAAAGTAAAGTAAAGTAAAGTAAAGTAAAGTAAAGTAAAGTAAAGTAAAGTAAAGTAAAGTAAAGTAAAGTAAAGTAAAGTAAAGTAAAGTAAAGTAAAGTAAAGTAAAGTAAAGTAAAGTAAAGTAAAGTAAAGTAAAGTAAAGTAAAGTAAAGTAAAGTAAAGTAAAGTAAAGTAAAGTAAAGTAAAGTAAAGTAAAGTAAAGTAAAGTAAAGTAAAGTAAAGTAAAGTAAAGTAAAGTAAAGTAAAGTAAAGTAATGTAAAGTAAAGTAAAGTAAAGTAAAGTAAAGTAAAGTAAAGTAAAGTAAAGTAAAGTAAAGTAAAGTAAAGTAAAGTAAAGTAAAGTAAAGTAAAGTAAAGTAAAGTAAAGTAAAGTAAAGTAAAGTAAAGTAAAGTATAGTATAGTAAAGTAAAGTAAAGTAAAGTAAAGTAAAGTAAAGTAAAGTAAAGTAAAGTAAAGTAAAGTAAAGTAAAGTAAAGTAAAGTAAAGTAAAGTAAAGTAAAGTAAAGTAAAGTAAAGTAAAGTAAAGTAAAGTAAAGTAAAGTAAAGTAAAGTAAAGTAAAGTAAAGTAAAGTAAAGTAAAGTAAAGTAAAGTAAAGTAAAGTAAAGTAAAGTAAAGTAAAGTAAAGTAAAGTAAAGTAAAGTAAAGTAAAGTAAAGTAAAGTAAAGTAAAGTAAAGTAAAGTAAAGTAAAGTAAAGTAAAGTAAAGTAAAGTAAAGTAAAGTAAAGTAAAGTAAAGTAAAGTAAAGTAAAGTAAAGTAAAGTAAAGTAAAGTAAAGTAAAGTAAAGTAAAGTAAAGTAAAGTAAAGTAAAGTAAAGTAAAGTAAAGTAAAGTAAAGTAAAGTAAAGTAAAGTAAAGTAAAGTAAAGTAAAGTAAAGTAAAGTAAAGTAAAGTAAAGTAAAGTAAAGTAAAGTAAAGTAAAGTAAAGTTTTCCAGCGCAACTTTGCGTCCAAAGTCAAGCCTAAGTACTTAGCTGAGTTCGAATGCTGAACCATTTTATTATTTATATACACAGGTATGTGTGGTACGTGTTTATTTGTAAAGTTAACATGAACCGACTTCAGTTCATTTAATTTTATTTGCCATTTGTTGGTCCAATTAGATATATCATTTACTGTCCTTTGCAGTTTTTCGATAACTTCCTGCAAGGTTTTTCCTACTGCAAGTACAACAGTATCGTCTGCAAAAGTGGCAACAGTGGTTTCTTCATTTTGTGGTAGGTCGTTCGTGTATAGGAGAAATAGTACAGGTCCCAGCACACTTCCTTGCGGTACTCCAGCTTTAATGTGTTTCGATGCTGAGTATTCATCTTCTTGTTTAATTCTAAATAATAGTTGCATTATATAGGACTCCAGTATTTCAGAGTACTGTTTTGGAAGATATTTTTGTAGCTTACGGACTAATCCTTTGTGCCAGACTTTATCAAAAGCCTGTGTTACATCAAGGAAGATGGTAGAGCATATTTGTTTTTCTTCTAAAGCCTTTTCTATTATATTAGTTATTCTGTGGACTTGATCTATAGTTGAATATTTATTTCTAAATCCGAACTGATGGTTTGGGATCAGTGTTTTTTCTTCTAGAATCGGATGGAGTCGTTTTAGAAGGATTTTTTCGAATAGCTTAGAAAGGATTGGCAGCAATGATATCGGCCGATATGACGTTTCTTCACTGGGCAATTTGCCCGGCTTAGGTACCATAATAACTTCCGCGACCTTCCACATACGTGGAACATACCTTAGTCTGAACGCTGCATTTATTATCTGTGCCATTTTTTTCATACCTTTTTTAGGCAGTTTTTTCAGAATTTCACCCGTTATTAGATCAAATCCCGGAGCTTTTTTCGGGTTGATCTTTTCTTTTATTTCTTTGGCTATTTCCCTAGAGGTTACTGCTGGAATCGATCTACCGTCTTCACACATTTCTTCCATTTGTTGGGAATTATCATTATCGTCATATGGCTGGAAGACATTTTCAAGGTGGTCCGCGAATAGATCCGCCTTTTGTTTGTTTGTTTTAGCCCAGTTACCACTGCTGTTTTTCACTGGCGGAATGTATGCCGTTGGTCTTTTCATTTTTTTTGTAGCCTTCCACAGTGAGTATTGTGTACCAGCATCGTTTGTCAGATTTGTAAGGTATCTTTCCATCGATGCATTTTTAAATTCTGCTATCTTTTTTCTGAGTTTATTGTTTAAACTATTAAGTCTATTTTTATCAGAGTAAACTAAAGTAAAGTAAAATAAAGCAAAGTGAAGTAAAATAAAATAAAGTAAAGTAAAGTAAAGTAAAGTAAAGTAAAGTAAAGTAAAGTAAAGTAAAGTAAAGTAAAGTAAAGTAAAGTAAAGTAAAGTAAAGTAAAGTAAAGTAAAGTAAAGTAAAGTAAAGTAAAGTAAAGTAAAGTAAGTAAAGTAAAGTAAAGTAAAGTAAAGTAAAGTAAGTAAAGTAAAGTAAAGTAAAGTAAAGTAAAGTAAAGTAAAGTAAAGTAAAGTAAAGTAAAGTAAAGTAAAGTAAAGTAAAGTAAAGTAAAGTAAAGTAAAGTAAAGTAAAGTAAAGTAAAGTAAAGTAAAGTAAAGTAAAGTAAAGTAAAGTAAAGTAAAGTAAAGTAAAGTAAAGTAAAGTAAAGTAAAGTAAAGTAAAGTAAAGTAAAGTAAAGTAAAGTAAAGTAAAGTAAAGTAAAGTAAAGTAAAGTAAAGTAAAGTAAAGTAAAGTAAAGTAAAGTAAAGTAAAGTAAAGTAAAGTAAAGTAAAGTAAAGTAAAGTAAAGTAAAGTAAAGTAAAGTAAAGTAAAGTAAAGTAAAGTAAAGTAAAGTAAAGTAAAGTAAAGTAAAGTAAAGTAAAGTAAAGTAAAGTAAAGTAAAGTAAAGTAAAGTAAAGTAAAGTAAAGTAAAGTAAAGTAAAGTAAAGTAAAGTAAAGTAAAGTAAAGTAAAGTAAAGTAAAGTAAAGTAAAGTAAAGTAAAGTAAAGTAAAGTAAAGTAAAGTAAAGTAAAGTAAAGTAAAGTAAAGTAAAGTAAAGTAAAGTAAAGTAAAGTAAAGTAAAGTAAAGTAAAGTAAAGTAAAGTAAAGTAAAGTAAAGTAAAGTAAAGTAAAGTAAAGTAAAGTACAGTAAAGTAAAGTAAAGTAAAGTAAAGTACAGTAAAGTAAAGTAAAGTAAAGTAAAGTAAAGTAAAGTAAAGTAAAGTAAAGTAAAGTAAAGTAAAGTAAAGTAAAGTAAAGTAAAGTAAAGTAAAGTAAAGTAAAGTAAAGTAAAGTAAAGTAAAGTAAAGTAAAGTAAAGTAAAGTAAAGTAAAGTAAAGTAAAGTAAAGTAAAGTAAAGTAAAGTAAAGTAAAGTAAAGTAAAGTAAAGTAAAGTAAAGTAAAGTAAAGTAAAGTAAAGTAAAGTAAAGTAAAGTAAAGTAAAGTAAAGTAAAGTAAAGTAAAGTAAAGTAAAGTAAAGTAAAGTAAAGTAAAGTAAAGTAAAGTAAAGTAAAGTAAAGTAAAGTAAAGTAAAGTAAAGTAAAGTAAAGTAAAGTAAAGTAAAGTAAAGTAAAGTAAAGTAAAGTAAAGTAAAGTAAAGTAAAGTAAAGTAAAGTAAAGTAAAGTAAAGTAAAGTAAAGTAAAGTAAAGTAAAGTAAAGTAAAGTAAAGTAAAGTAAAGTAAAGTAAAGTAAAGTAAAGTAAAGTAAAGTAAAGTAAAGTAAAGTAAAGTAAAGTAAAGTAAAGTAAAGTAAAGTAAAGTAAAGTAAAGTAAAGTAAAGTAAAGTAAAGTAAAGTAAAGTAAAGTAAAGTAAAGTAAAGTAAAGTAAAGTAAAGTAAAGTAAAGTAAAGTAAAGTAAAGTAAAGTAAAGTAAAGTAAAGTAAAAGTAAAGTAAAGTAAAGTAAAGTAAAGTAAAGTAAAGTAAAGTAAAGTAAAGTAAAGTAAAGTAAAGTAAAGTAAAGTAAAGTAAAGTAAAGTAAAGTAAAGTAAAGTAAAGTAAAGTAAAGTAAAGTAAAGTAAAGTAAAGTAAAGTAAAGTAAAGTAAAGTAAAGTAAAGTAAAGTAAAGTAAAGTAAAGTAAAGTAAAGTAAAGTAAAGTAAAGTAAAGTAAAGTAAAGTAAAGTAAAGTAAAGTAAAGTAAAGTAAAGTAAAGTAAAGTAAAGTAAAGTAAAGTAAAGTAAAGTAAAGTAAAGTAAAGTAAAGTAAAGTAAAGTAAAGTAAAGTAAAGTAAAGTAAAGTAAAGTAAAGTAAAGTAAAGTAAAGTAAAGTAAAGTAAAGTAAAGTAAAGTAAAGTAAAGTAAAGTAAAGTAAAGTAAAGTAAAGTAAAGTAAAGTAAAGTAAAGTAAAGTAAAGTAAAGTAAAGTAAAGTAAAGTAAAGTAAAGTAAAGTAAAGTAAAGTAAAGTAAAGTAAAGTAAAGTAAAGTAAAGTAAAGTAAAGTAAAGTAAAGTAAAGTAAAGTAAAGTAAAGTAAAGTAAAGTAAAGTAAAGTAAAGTAAAGTAAAGTAAAGTAAAGTAAAGTAAAGTAAAGTAAAGTAAAGTAAAGTAAGTAAAGTAAAGTAAAGTAAAGTAAAGTAAAGTAAAGTAAAGTAAAGTAAAGTAAAGTAAAGTAAAGTAAAGTAAAGTAAAGTAAAGTAAAGTAAAGTAAAGTAAAGTAAAGTAAAGTAAAGTAAAGTAAAGTAAAGTAAAGTAAAGTAAAGTAAAGTAAAGTAAAGTAAAGTAAAGTAAAGTAAAGTAAAGTAAAGTAAAGTAAAGTAAGTAAAGTAAAGTAAAGTAAAGTAAAGTAAAGTAAAGTTAAGTAAAGTAAAGTAAAGTAAAGTAAAGTAAAGTAAAGTAAAGTAAAGTAAAGTAAAGTAAAGTAAGTAAAGTAAAGTAAAGTAAGTAAAGTAAAGTAAAGTAAAGTAAAGTAAAGTAAAGTAAAGTAAAGTAAAGTAAAGTAAAGTAAAGTAAAGTAAAGTAAAGTAAAGTAAAGTAAAGTAAAGTAAAGTAAAGTAAAGTAAAGTAAAGTAAAGTAAAGTAAAGTAAAGTAAAGTAAAGTAAAGTAAAGTAAAGTAAAGTAAAGTAAAGTAAAGTAAAGTAAAGTAAAGTAAAGTAAAGTAAAGTAAAGTAAAGTAAAGTAAAGTAAAGTAAAGTAAAGTAAAGTAAAGTAAAGTAAAGTAAAGTAAAGTAAAGTAAAGTAAAGTAAAGTAAAGTAAAGTAAAGTAAAGTAAAGTAAAGTAAAGTAAAGTAAAGTAAAGTAAAGTAAAGTAAAGTAAAGTAAAGTAAAGTAAAGTAAAGTAAAGTAAAGTAAAGTAAAGTAAAGTAAAGTAAAGTAAAGTAAAGTAAAGTAAAGTAAAGTAAAGTAAAGTAAAGTAAAGTAAAGTAAAGTAAAGTAAAGTAAAGTAAAGTAAAGTAAAGTAAAGTAAAGTAAAGTAAAGTAAAGTAAAGTTTTCCAGCGCAACTTTGCGTCCAAAGTCAAGCCTAAGTACTTAGCTGAGTTCGAATGCTGAACCATTTTATTATTTATATACACAGGTATGTGTGGTACGTGTTTATTTGTAAAGTTAACATGAACCGACTTCAGTTCATTTAATTTTATTTGCCATTTGTTGGTCCAATTAGATATATCATTTACTGTCCTTTGCAGTTTTTCGATAACTTCCTGCAAGGTTTTTCCTACTGCAAGTACAACAGTATCGTCTGCAAAAGTGGGTCGTTCGTGTATAGGAGAAATAGTACAGGTCCCAGCACACTTCCTTGCGGTACTCCAGCTTTAATGTGTTTCGATGCTGAGTATTCATCTTCTTGTTTAATTCTAAATAATAGTTGCATTATATAGGACTCCAGTATTTCAGAGTACTGTTTTGGAAGATATTTTTGTAGCTTACGGACTAATCCTTTGTGCCAGACTTTATCAAAAGCCTGTGTTACATCAAGGAAGATGGTAGAGCATATTTGTTTTTCTTCTAAAGCCTTTTCTATTATATTAGTTATTCTGTGGACTTGATCTATAGTTGAATATTTATTTCTAAATCCGAACTGATGGTTTGGGATCAGTGTTTTTTCTTCTAGAATCGGATGGAGTCGTTTTAGAAGGATTTTTTCGAATAGCTTAGAAAGGATTGGCAGCAATGATATCGGCCGATATGACGTTTCTTCACTGGGCAATTTGCCCGGCTTAGGTACCATAATAACTTCCGCGACCTTCCACATACGTGGAACATACCTTAGTCTGAACGCTGCATTTATTATCTGTGCCATTTTTTTCATACCTTTTTTAGGCAGTTTTTTCAGAATTTCACCCGTTATTAGATCAAATCCCGGAGCTTTTTTCGGGTTGATCTTTTCTTTTATTTCTTTGGCTATTTCCCTAGAGGTTACTGCTGGAATCGATCTACCGTCTTCACACATTTCTTCCATTTGTTGGGAATTATCATTATCATATATGTCATATGTCATATGGCTGGAAGACATTTTCAAGGTGGTCCGCGAATAGATCCGCCTTTTGTTTGTTTGTTTTAGCCCAGTTACCACTGCTGTTTTTCACTGGCGGAATGTATGCCGTTGGTCTTTTCATTTTTTTTGTAGCCTTCCACAGTGAGTATTGTGTACCAGCATCGTTTGTCAGATTTGTAAGGTATCTTTCCATCGATGCATTTTTAAATTCTGCTATCTTTTTTCTGAGTTTATTGTTTAAACTATTAAGTCTATTTTTATCAGAGTAAACTAAAGTAAAGTAAAATAAAGCAAAGCAAAGTAAAGTAAAATAAAATAAAGTAAAGTAAAGTAAAGTAAAGTAAAGTAAAGTAAAGTAAAGTAAAGTAAAGTAAAGTAAAGTAAAGTAAAGTAAAGTAAAGTAAAGTAAAGTAAAGTAAAGTAAAGTAAATTAAAGTAAAGTAAAGTAAAGTAAAGTAAAGTAAAGTAAAGTAAAGTAAAGTAAAGTAAAGTAAAGTAAAGTAAAGTAAAGTAAAGTAAAGTAAAGTAAAGTAAAGTAAAGTAAAGTAAAGTAAAGTAAAGTAAAGTAAAGTAAAGTAAAGTAAAGTAAAGTAAAGTAAAGTAAAGTAAAGTAAAGTAAAGTAAAGTAAAGTAAAGTAAAGTAAAGTAAAGTAAAGTAAAGTAAAGTAAAGTAAAGTAAAGTAAAGTAAAGTAAAGTAAAGTAATGTAAAGTAAAGTAAAGTAAAGTAAAGTAAAGTAAAGTAAAGTAAAGTAAAGTAAAGTAAAGTAAAGTAAAGTAAAGTAAAGTAAAGTAAAGTAAAGTAAAGTAAAGTAAAGTAAAGTAAAGTAAAGTAAAGTAAAGTAAAGTAAAGTAAAGTAAAGTAAAGTAAAGTAAAGTAAAGTAAAGTAAAGTAAAGTAAAGTAAAGTAAAGTAAAGTAAAGTAAAGTAAAGTAAAGTAAAGTAAAGTAAAGTAAAGTAAAGTAAAGTAAAGTAAAGTAAAGTAAAGTAAAGTAAAGTAAAGTAAAGTAAAGTAAAGTAAAGTAAAGTAAAGTAAAGTAAAGTAAAGTAAAGTAAAGTAAAGTAAAGTAAAGTAAAGTAAAGTAAAGTAAAGTAAAGTAAAGTAAAGTAAAGTAAAGTAAAGTAAAGTAAAGTAAAGTAAAGTAAAGTAAAGTAAAGTAAAGTAAAGTAAAGTAAAGTAAAGTAAAGTAAAGTAAAGTAAAGTAAAGTAAAGTAAAGTAAAGTAAAGTAAAGTAAAGTAAAGTAAAGTAAAGTAAAGTAAAGTAAAGTAAAGTAAAGTAAAGTAAAGTAAAGTAAAGTAAAGTAAAGTAAAGTAAAGTAAAGTAAAGTAAAGTAAAGTAAAGTAAAGTAAAGTAAAGTAAAGTAAAGTAAAGTAAAGTAAAGTAAAGTAAAGTAAAGTAAAGTAAAGTAAAGTAAAGTAAAGTAAAGTAAAGTAAAGTAAAGTAAAGTAAAGTAAAGTAAAGTAAAGTAAAGTAAAGTAAAGTAAAGTAAAGTAAAGTAAAGTAAAGTAAAGTAAAGTAAAGTAAAGTAAAGTAAAGTAAAGTAAAGTAAAGTAAAGTAAAGTAAAGTAAAGTAAAGTAAAGTAAAGTAAAGTAAAGTAAAGTAAAGTAAAGTAAAGTAAAGTAAAGTAAAGTAAAGTAAAGTAAAGTAAAGTAAAGTAAAGTAAAGTAAAGTAAAGTAAAGTAAAGTAAAGTAAAGTAAAGTAAAGTAAAGTAAAGTAAAGTAAAGTAAAGTAAAGTAAAGTAAAGTAAAGTAAAGTAAAGTAAAGTAAAGTAAAGTAAAGTAAAGTAAAGTAAAGTAAAGTAAAGTAAAGTAAAGTAAAGTAAAGTAAAGTAAAGTAAAGTAAAGTAAAGTAAAGTAAAGTAAAGTAAAGTAAAGTAAAGTAAAGTAAAGTAAAGTAAAGTAAAGTAAAGTAAAGTAAAGTAAAGTAAAGTAAAGTAAAGTAAAGTAAAGTAAAGTAAAGTAAAGTAAAGTAAAGTAAAGTAAAGTAAAGTAAAGTAAAGTAAAGTAAAGTAAAGTAAAGTAAAGTAAAGTAAAGTAAAGTAAAGTAAAGTAAAGTAAAGTAAAGTAAAGTAAAGTAAAGTAAAGTAAAGTTTTCCAGCGCAACTTTGCGTCCAAAGTCAAGCCTAAGTACTTAGCTGAGTTCGAATGCTGAACCATTTTATTATTTATATACACAGGTATGTGTGGTACGTGTTTATTTGTAAAGTTAACATGAACCGACTTCAGTTCTGCAAGGTTTTTCCTACTGCAAGTACAACAGTATCGCCTGCAAAAGTGGCAACAGTGGTTTCTTCATTTTGTGGTAGGTCGTTCGTGTATAGGAGAAATAGTACAGGTCCCAGCACACTTCCTTGCGGTACTCCAGCTTTAATGTGTTTCGATGCTGAGTATTCATCTTCTTGTTTAATTCTAAATAATAGTTGCATTATATAGGACTCCAGTATTTCAGAGTACTGTTTTGGAAGATATTTTTGTAGCTTACGGACTAATCCTTTGTGCCAGACTTTATCAAAAGCCTGTGTTACATCAAGGAAGATGGTAGAGCATATTTGTTTTTCTTCTAAAGCCTTTTCTATTATATTAGTTATTCTGTGGACTTGATCTATAGTTGAATATTTATTTCTAAATCCGAACTGATGGTTTGGGATCAGTGTTTTTTCTTCTAGAATCGGATGGAGTCGTTTTAGAAGGATTTTTTCGAATAGCTTAGAAAGGATTGGCAGCAATGATATCGGCCGATATGACGTTTCTTCACTGGGCAATTTGCCCGGCTTAGGTACCATAATAACTTCCGCGACCTTCCACATACGTGGAACATACCTTAGTCTGAACGCTGCATTTATTATCTGTGCCATTTTTTTCATACCTTTTTTAGGCAGTTTTTTCAGAATTTCACCCGTTATTAGATCAAATCCCGGAGCTTTTTTCGGGTTGATCTTTTCTTTTATTTCTTTGGCTATTTCCCTAGAGGTTACTGCTGGAATCGATCTACCGTCTTCACACATTTCTTCCATTTGTTGGGAATTATCATTATCATATATGTCATATGTCATATGGCTGGAAGACATTTTCAAGGTGGTCCGCGAATAGATCCGCCTTTTGTTTGTTTGTTTTAGCCCAGTTACCACTGCTGTTTTTCACTGGCGGAATGTATGCCGTTGGTGTTTTCATTTTTTTTGTAGCCTTCCACAGTGAGTATTGTGTACCAGCATCGTTTGTCAGATTTGTAAGGTATCTTTCCATCGATGCATTTTTAAATTCTGCTATCTTTTTTCTGAGTTTATTGTTTAAACTATTAAGTCTATTTTTATCAGAGTAAACTAAAGTAAAGTAAAATAAAGCAAAGTAAAGTAAAATAAAATAAAGTAAAGTAAAGTAAAGTAAAGTAAAGTAAAGTAAAGTAAAGTAAAGTAAAGTAAAGTAAAGTAAAGTAAAGTAAAGTAAAGTAAAGTAAAGTAAAGTAAAGTAAAGTAAAGTAAAGTAAAGTAAAGTAAAGTAAAGTAAAGTAAAGTAAAGTAAAGTAAAGTAAAGTAAAGTAAAGTAAAGTAAAGTAAAGTAAAGTAAAGTAAAGTAAAGTAAAGTAAAGTAAAGTAAAGTAAAGTAAAGTAAAGTAAAGTAAAGTAAAGTAAAGTAAAGTAAAGTAAAGTAAAGTAAAGTTTTCCAGCGCAACTTTGCGTCCAAAGTCAAGCCTAAGTACTTAGCTGAGTTCGAATGCTGAACCATTTTATTATTTATATACACAGGTATGTGTGGTACGTGTTTATTTGTAAAGTTAACATGAACCGACTTCAGTTCATTTAATTTTATTTGCCATTTGTTGGTCCAATTAGATATATCATTTACTGTCCTTTGCAGTTTTTCGATAACTTCCTGCAAGGTTTTTCCTACTGCAAGTACAACAGTATCGTCTGCAAAAGTGGCAACAGTGGTTTCTTCATTTTGTGGTAGGTCGTTCGTGTATAGGAGAAATAGTACAGGTCCCAGCACACTTCCTTGCGGTACTCCAGCTTTAATGTGTTTCGATGCTGAGTATTCATCTTCTTGTTTAATTCTAAATAATAGTTGCATTATATAGGACTCCAGTATTTCAGAGTACTGTTTTGGAAGATATTTTTGTAGCTTACGGACTAATCCTTTGTGCCAGACTTTATCAAAAGCCTGTGTTACATCAAGGAAGATGGTAGAGCATATTTGTTTTTCTTCTAAAGCCTTTTCTATTATATTAGTTATTCTGTGGACTTGATCTATAGTTGAATATTTATTTCTAAATCCGAACTGATGGTTTGGGATCAGTGTTTTTTCTTCTAGAATCGGATGGAGTCGTTTTAGAAGGATTTTTTCGAATAGCTTAGAAAGGATTGGCAGCAATGATATCGGCCGATATGACGTTTCTTCACTGGGCAATTTGCCCGGCTTAGGTACCATAATAACTTCCGCGACCTTCCACATACGTGGAACATACCTTAGTCTGAACGCTGCATTTATTATCTGTGCCATTTTTTTCATACCTTTTTTAGGCAGTTTTTTCAGAATTTCACCCGTTATTAGATCAAATCCCGGAGCTTTTTTCGGGTTGATCTTTTCTTTTATTTCTTTGGCTATTTCCCTAGAGGTTACTGCTGGAATCGATCTACCGTCTTCACACATTTCTTCCATTTGTTGGGAATTATGATTATCGTCATATGGCTGGAAGACATTTTCAAGGTGGTCCGCGAATAGATCCGCCTTTTGTTTGTTTGTTTTAGCCCAGTTACCACTGCTGTTTTTCACTGGCGGAATGTATGCCGTTGGTCTTTTCATTTTTTTTGTAGCCTTCCACAGTTACCAGCATCGTTTGTCAGATTTGTAAGGTATCTTTCCATCGATGCATTTTTAAATTCTGCTATCTTTTTTCTGAGTTTATTGTTTAAACTATTAAGTCTATTTTTATCAGAGTAAACTAAAGTAAAGTAAAATAAAGCAAAGTAAAGTAAAATAAAATAAAGTAAAGTAAAGTAAAGTAAAGTAAAGTAAAGTAAAGTAAAGTAAAGTAAAGTAAAGTAAAGTAAAGTAAAGTAAAGTAAAGTAAAGTAAAGTAAAGTAAAGTAAAGTAAAGTAAAGTAAAGTAAAGTAAAGTAAAGTAAAGTAAAGTAAAGTAAAGTAAAGTAAAGTAAAGTAAAGTAAAGTAAAGTAAAGTAAAGTAAAGTAAAGTAAAGTAAAGTAAAGTAAAGTAAAGTAAAGTAAAGTAAAGTAAAGTAAAGTAAAGTAAAGTAAAGTAAAGTAAAGTAAAGTAAAGTAAAGTAAAGTAAAGTAAAGTAAAGTAAAGTAAAGTAAAGTAAAGTAAAGTAAAGTAAAGTAAAGTAAAGTAAAGTAAAGTAAAGTACAGTACAGTACAGTACAGTAAAGTAAAGTAAAGTAAAGTGAAGTAAAGTAAAGTAAAGTAAAGTAAAGTAAAGTAAAGTAAAGTAAAGTAAAGTAAAGTAAAGTAAAGTAAAGTAAAGTAAAGTAAAGTAAAGTAAAGTAAAGTAAAGTAAAGTAAAGTAAAGTAAAGTAAAGTAAAGTAAAGTAAAGTAAAGTAAAGTAAAGTAAAGTAAAGTAAAGTAAAGTAAAGTAAAGTAAAGTAAAGTAAAGTAAAGTAAAGTAAAGTAAAGTAAAGTAAAGTAAAGTAAAGTAAAGTAAAGTAAAGTAAAGTAAAGTAAAGTAAAGTAAAGTAAAGTAAAGTAAAGTAAAGTAAAGTAAAGTAAAGTAAAGTAAAGTAAAGTAAAGTAAAGTAAAGTAAAGTAAAGTAAAGTAAAGTAAAGTAAAGTAAAGTAAAGTAAAGTAAAGTAAAGTAAAGTAAAGTAAAGTAAAGTAAAGTAAAGTAAAGTAAAGTAAAGTAAAGTAAAGTAAAGTAAAGTAAAGTAAAGTAAAGTAAAGTAAAGTAAAGTAAAGTAAAGTAAAGTAAAGTAAAGTAAAGTAAAGTAAAGTAAAGTAAAGTAAAGTAAAGTAAAGTAAAGTAAAGTAAAGTAAAGTAAAGTAAAGTAAAGTAAAGTAAAGTAAAGTAAAGTAAAGTAAAGTAAAGTAAAGTAAAGTAAAGTAAAGTAAAGTAAAGTAAAGTAAAGTAAAGTAAAGTAAAGTAAAGTAAAGTAAAGTAAAGTAAAGTAAAGTAAAGTAAAGTAAAGTAAAGTAAAGTAAAGTAAAGTAAAGTAAAGTAAAGTAAAGTAAAGTAAAGTAAAGTAAAGTAAAGTAAAGTAAAGTAAAGTAAAGTAAAGTAAAGTAAAGTAAAGTAAAGTAAAGTAAAGTAAAGTAAAGTAAAGTAAAGTAAAGTAAAGTAAAGTAAAGTAAAGTAAAGTAAAGTAAAGTAAAGTAAAGTAAAGTAAAGTAAAGTAAAGTAAAGTAAAGTAAAGTAAAGTAAAGTAAAGTAAAGTAAAGTAAAGTAAAGTACAGTACAGTAAAGTAAAGTAAAGTAAAGTAAAGTAAAGTGAAGTAAAGTAAAGTAAAGTAAAGTAAAGTAAAGTAAAGTAAAGTAAAGTAAAGTAAAGTAAAGTAAAGTAAAGTAAAGTAAAGTAAAGTAAAGTAAAGTAAAGTAAAGTAAAGTAAAGTAAAGTAAAGTAAAGTAAAGTAAAGTAAAGTAAAGTAAAGTAAAGTAAAGTAAAGTAAAGTAAAGTTTTCCAGCGCAACTTTGCGTCCAAAGTCAAGCCTAAGTACTTAGCTGAGTTCGAATGCTGAACCATTTTATTATTTATATACACAGGTATGTGTGGTACGTGTTTATTTGTAAAGTTAACATGAACCGACTTCAGTTCATTTAATTTTATTTGCCATTTGTTGGTCCAATTAGATATATCATTTACTGTCCTTTGCAGTTTTTCGATAACTTCCTGCAAGGTTTTTCCTACTGCAAGTACAACAGTATCGTCTGCAAAAGTGGCAACAGTGGTTTCTTCATTTTGTGGTAGGTCGTTCGTGTATAGGAGAAATAGTACAGGTCCCAGCACACTTCCTTGCGGTACTCCAGCTTTAATGTGTTTCGATGCTGAGTATTCATCTTCTTGTTTAATTCTAAATAATAGTTGCATTATATAGGACTCCAGTATTTCAGAGTACTGTTTTGGAAGATATTTTTGTAGCTTACGGACTAATCCTTTGTGCCAGACTTTATCAAAAGCCTGTGTTACATCAAGGAAGATGGTAGAGCATATTTGTTTTTCTTCTAAAGCCTTTTCTATTATATTAGTTATTCTGTGGACTTGATCTATAGTTGAATATTTATTTCTAAATCCGAACTGATGGTTTGGGATCAGTGTTTTTTCTTCTAGAATCGGATGGAGTCGTTTTAGAAGGATTTTTTCGAATAGCTTAGAAAGGATTGGCAGCAATGATATCGGCCGATATGACGTTTCTTCACTGGGCAATTTGCCCGGCTTAGGTACCATAATAACTTCCGCGACCTTCCACATACGTGGAACATACCTTAGTCTGAACGCTGCATTTATTATCTGTGCCATTTTTTTCATACCTTTTTTAGGCAGTTTTTTCAGAATTTCACCCGTTATTAGATCAAATCCCGGAGCTTTTTTCGGGTTGATCTTTTCTTTTATTTCTTTGGCTATTTCCCTAGAGGTTACTGCTGGAATCGATCTACCGTCTTCACACATTTCTTCCATTTGTTGGGAATTATCATTATCATATATGTCATATGTCATATGGCTGGAAGACATTTTCAAGGTGGTCCGCGAATAGATCCGCCTTTTGTTTGTTTGTTTTAGCCCAGTTACCACTGCTGTTTTTCACTGGCGGAATGTATGCCGTTGGTCTTTTCATTTTTTTTGTAGCCTTCCACAGTGAGTATTGTGTACCAGCATCGTTTGTCAGATTTGTAAGGTATCTTTCCATCGATGCATTTTTAAATTCTGCTATCTTTTTTCTGAGTTTATTGTTTAAACTATTAAGTCTATTTTTATCAGAGTAAACTAAAGTAAAGTAAAATAAAGCAAAGCAAAGTAAAGTAAAATAAAATAAAGTAAAGTAAAGTAAAGTAAAGTAAAGTAAAGTAAAGTAAAGTAAAGTAAAGTAAAGTAAAGTAAAGTAAAGTAAAGTAAAGTAAAGTAAAGTAAAGTAAAGTAAAGTAAAGTAAAGTAAAGTAAAGTAAAGTAAAGTAAAGTAAAGTAAAGTAAAGTAAAGTAAAGTAAAGTAAAGTAAAGTAAAGTAAAGTAAAGTAAAGTAAAGTAAAGTAAAGTAAAGTAAAGTAAAGTAAAGTAAAGTAAAGTAAAGTAAAGTAAAGTAAAGTAAAGTAAAGTAAAGTAAAGTAAAGTAAAGTAAAGTAAAGTAAAGTAAAGTAAAGTAAAGTAAAGTAAAGTAAAGTAAAGTAAAGTAAAGTAAAGTAAAGTAAAGTAAAGTAAAGTAAAGTAAAGTAAAGTAAAGTAAAGTAAAGTAAAGTAAAGTAAAGTAAAGTAAAGTAAAGTAAAGTAAAGTAAAGTAAAGTAAAGTAAAGTAAAGTAAAGTAAAGTAAAGTAAAGTAAAGTAAAGTAAAGTAAAGTAAAGTAAAGTAAAGTAAAGTAAAGTAAAGTAAAGTAAAGTAAAGTAAAGTAAAGTAAAGTAAAGTAAAGTAAAGTAAAGTAAAGTAAAGTAAAGTAAAGTAAAGTAAAGTAAAGTAAAGTAAAGTAAAGTAAAGTAAAGTAAAGTAAAGTAAAGTAAAGTAAAGTAAAGTAAAGTAAAGTAAAGTAAAGTAAAGTAAAGTAAAGTAAAGTAAAGTAAAGTAAAGTAAAGTAAAGTAAAGTAAAGTAAAGTAAAGTAAAGTAAAGTAAAGTAAAGTAAAGTAAAGTAAAGTAAAGTAAAGTAAAGTAAAGTAAAGTAAAGTAAAGTAAAGTAAAGTAAAGTAAAGTAAAGTAAAGTAAAGTAAAGTAAAGTAAAGTAAAGTAAAGTAAAGTAAAGTAAAGTAAAGTAAAGTAAAGTAAAGTAAAGTAAAGTAAAGTAAAGTAAAGTAAAGTAAAGTAAAGTAAAGTAAAGTAAAGTAAAGTAAAGTAAAGTAAAGTAAAGTAAAGTAAAGTAAAGTAAAGTAAAGTAAAGTAAAGTAAAGTAAAGTAAAGTAAAGTAAAGTAAAGTAAAGTAAAGTAAAGTAAAGTAAAGTAAAGTAAAGTAAAGTAAAGTAAAGTAAAGTAAAGTAAAGTAAAGTAAAGTAAAGTAAAGTAAAGTAAAGTAAAGTAAAGTAAAGTAAAGTAAAGTAAAGTAAAGTAAAGTAAAGTAAAGTAAAGTAAAGTAAAGTAAAGTAAAGTAAAGTAAAGTAAAGTAAAGTAAAGTAAAGTAAAGTAAAGTAAAGTAAAGTAAAGTAAAGTAAAGTAAAGTAAAGTAAAGTAAAGTAAAGTAAAGTAAAGTAAAGTAAAGTAAAGTAAAGTAAAGTAAAGTAAAGTAAAGTAAAGTAAAGTAAAGTAAAGTAAAGTAAAGTAAAGTAAAGTAAAGTAAAGTAAAGTAAAGTAAAGTAAAGTAAAGTAAAGTAAAGTAAAGTAAAGTAAAGTAAAGTAAAGTAAAGTAAAGTAAAGTAAAGTAAAGTAAAGTAAAGTAAAGTAAAGTAAAGTAAAGTAAAGTAAAGTAAAGTAAAGTAAAGTAAAGTAAAGTAAAGTAAAGTAAAGTAAAGTAAAGTAAAGTAAAGTAAAGTAAAGTAAAGTAAAGTAAAGTAAAGTAAAGTAAAGTAAAGTAAAGTAAAGTAAAGTAAAGTAAAGTAAAGTAAAGTAAAGTAAAGTAAAGTAAAGTAAAGTAAAGTAAAGTAAAGTAAAGTAAAGTAAAGTAAAGTAAAGTAAAGTAAAGTAAAGTAAAGTAAAGTAAAGTAAAGTAAAGTAAAGTAAAGTAAAGTAAAGTAAAGTAAAGTAAAGTAAAGTAAAGTAAAGTAAAGTAAAGTAAAGTAAAGTAAAGTAAAGTAAAGTAAAGTAAAGTAAAGTAAAGTAAAGTAAAGTAAAGTAAAGTAAAGTAAAGTAAAGTAAAGTAAAGTAAAGTAAAGTAAAGTAAAGTAAAGTAAAGTAAAGTAAAGTAAAGTAAAGTAAAGTAAAGTAAAGTAAAGTAAAGTAAAGTTTTCCAGCGCAACTTTGCGTCCAAAGTCAAGCCTAAGTACTTAGCTGAGTTCGAATGCTGAACCATTTTATTATTTATATACACAGGTATGTGTGGTACGTGTTTATTTGTAAAGTTAACATGAACCGACTTCAGTTCTGCAAGGTTTTTCCTACTGCAAGTACAACAGTATCGCCTGCAAAAGTGGCAACAGTGGTTTCTTCATTTTGTGGTAGGTCGTTCGTGTATAGGAGAAATAGTACAGGTCCCAGCACACTTCCTTGCGGTACTCCAGCTTTAATGTGTTTCGATGCTGAGTATTCATCTTCTTGTTTAATTCTAAATAATAGTTGCATTATATAGGACTCCAGTATTTCAGAGTACTGTTTTGGAAGATATTTTTGTAGCTTACGGACTAATCCTTTGTGCCAGACTTTATCAAAAGCCTGTGTTACATCAAGGAAGATGGTAGAGCATATTTGTTTTTCTTCTAAAGCCTTTTCTATTATATTAGTTATTCTGTGGACTTGATCTATAGTTGAATATTTATTTCTAAATCCGAACTGATGGTTTGGGATCAGTGTTTTTTCTTCTAGAATCGGATGGAGTCGTTTTAGAAGGATTTTTTCGAATAGCTTAGAAAGGATTGGCAGCAATGATATCGGCCGATATGACGTTTCTTCACTGGGCAATTTGCCCGGCTTAGGTACCATAATAACTTCCGCGACCTTCCACATACGTGGAACATACCTTAGTCTGAACGCTGCATTTATTATCTGTGCCATTTTTTTCATACCTTTTTTAGGCAGTTTTTTCAGAATTTCACCCGTTATTAGATCAAATCCCGGAGCTTTTTTCGGGTTGATCTTTTCTTTTATTTCTTTGGCTATTTCCCTAGAGGTTACTGCTGGAATCGATCTACCGTCTTCACACATTTCTTCCATTTGTTGGGAATTATGATTATCGTCATATGGCTGGAAGACATTTTCAAGGTGGTCCGCGAATAGATCCGCCTTTTGTTTGTTTGTTTTAGCCCAGTTACCACTGCTGTTTTTCACTGGCGGAATGTATGCCGTTGGTCTTTTCATTTTTTTTGTAGCCTTCCACAGTGAGTATTGTGTACCAGCATCGTTTGTCAGATTTGTAAGGTATCTTTCCATCGATGCATTTTTAAATTCTGCTATCTTTTTTCTGAGTTTATTGTTTAAACTATTAAGTCTATTTTTATCAGAGTAAACTAAAGTAAAGTAAAATAAAGCAAAGTAAAGTAAAATAAAATAAAGTAAAGTAAAGTAAAGTAAAGTAAAGTAAAGTAAAGTAAAGTAAAGTAAAGTAAAGTAAAGTAAAGTAAAGTAAAGTAAAGTAAAGTAAAGTAAAGTAAAGTAAAGTAAAGTAAAGTAAAGTAAAGTAAAGTAAAGTAAAGTAAAGTAAAGTAAAGTAAAGTAAAGTAAAGTAAAGTAAAGTAAAGTAAAGTAAAGTAAAGTAAAGTAAAGTAAAGTAAAGTAAAGTAAAGTAAAGTAAAGTAAAGTAAAGTAAAGTAAAGTAAAGTAAAGTAAAGTAAAGTAAAGTACAGTACAGTACAGTAAAGTAAAGTAAAGTAAAGTGAAGTAAAGTAAAGTAAAGTAAAGTAAAGTAAAGTAAAGTAAAGTAAAGTAAAGTAAAGTAAAGTAAAGTAAAGTAAAGTAAAGTAAAGTAAAGTAAAGTAAAGTAAAGTAAAGTAAAGTAAAGTAAAGTAAAGTAAAGTAAAGTAAAGTAAAGTAAAGTAAAGTAAAGTAAAGTAAAGTAAAGTAAAGTAAAGTAAAGTAAAGTAAAGTAAAGTAAAGTAAAGTAAAGTAAAGTAAAGTAAAGTAAAGTAAAGTAAAGTAAAGTAAAGTAAAGTAAAGTAAAGTAAAGTAAAGTAAAGTAAAGTAAAGTAAAGTAAAGTAAAGTAAAGTAAAGTAAAGTAAAGTAAAGTAAAGTAAAGTAAAGTAAAGTAAAGTAAAGTAAAGTAAAGTAAAGTAAAGTAAAGTAAAGTAAAGTAAAGTAAAGTAAAGTAAAGTAAAGTAAAGTAAAGTAAAGTAAAGTAAAGTAAAGTAAAGTAAAGTAAAGTAAAGTAAAGTAAAGTAAAGTAAAGTAAAGTAAAGTAAAGTAAAGTAAAGTAAAGTAAAGTAAAGTAAAGTAAAGTAAAGTAAAGTAAAGTAAAGTAAAGTAAAGTAAAGTAAAGTAAAGTAAAGTAAAGTAAAGTAAAGTAAAGTAAAGTAAAGTAAAGTAAAGTAAAGTAAAGTAAAGTAAAGTAAAGTAAAGTAAAGTAAAGTAAAGTAAAGTAAAGTAAAGTAAAGTAAAGTAAAGTAAAGTAAAGTAAAGTAAAGTAAAGTAAAGTAAAGTAAAGTAAAGTAAAGTAAAGTAAAGTAAAGTAAAGTAAAGTAAAGTAAAGTAAAGTAAAGTAAAGTAAAGTAAAGTAAAGTAAAGTAAAGTAAAGTAAAGTAAAGTAAAGTAAAGTAAAGTAAAGTAAAGTAAAGTAAAGTAAAGTAAAGTAAAGTAAAGTAAAGTAAAGTAAAGTAAAGTAAAGTAAAGTAAAGTAAAGTAAAGTAAAGTAAAGTAAAGTAAAGTAAAGTAAAGTAAAGTAAAGTAAAGTAAAGTAAAGTAAAGTACAGTACAGTAAAGTAAAGTAAAGTAAAGTAAAGTAAAGTGAAGTAAAGTAAAGTAAAGTAAAGTAAAGTAAAGTAAAGTAAAGTAAAGTAAAGTAAAGTAAAGTAAAGTAAAGTAAAGTAAAGTAAAGTAAAGTAAAGTAAAGTAAAGTAAAGTAAAGTAAAGTAAAGTAAAGTAAAGTAAAGTAAAGTAAAGTAAAGTAAAGTAAAGTAAAGTAAAGTTTTCCAGCGCAACTTTGCGTCCAAAGTCAAGCCTAAGTACTTAGCTGAGTTCGAATGCTGAACCATTTTATTATTTATATACACAGGTATGTGTGGTACGTGTTTATTTGTAAAGTTAACATGAACCGACTTCAGTTCATTTAATTTTATTTGCCATTTGTTGGTCCAATTAGATATATCATTTACTGTCCTTTGCAGTTTTTCGATAACTTCCTGCAAGGTTTTTCCTACTGCAAGTACAACAGTATCGTCTGCAAAAGTGGCAACAGTGGTTTCTTCATTTTGTGGTAGGTCGTTCGTGTATAGGAGAAATAGTACAGGTCCCAGCACACTTCCTTGCGGTACTCCAGCTTTAATGTGTTTCGATGCTGAGTATTCATCTTCTTGTTTAATTCTAAATAATAGTTGCATTATATAGGACTCCAGTATTTCAGAGTACTGTTTTGGAAGATATTTTTGTAGCTTACGGACTAATCCTTTGTGCCAGACTTTATCAAAAGCCTGTGTTACATCAAGGAAGATGGTAGAGCATATTTGTTTTTCTTCTAAAGCCTTTTCTATTATATTAGTTATTCTGTGGACTTGATCTATAGTTGAATATTTATTTCTAAATCCGAACTGATGGTTTGGGATCAGTGTTTTTTCTTCTAGAATCGGATGGAGTCGTTTTAGAAGGATTTTTTCGAATAGCTTAGAAAGGATTGGCAGCAATGATATCGGCCGATATGACGTTTCTTCACTGGGCAATTTGCCCGGCTTAGGTACCATAATAACTTCCGCGACCTTCCACATACGTGGAACATACCTTAGTCTGAACGCTGCATTTATTATCTGTGCCATTTTTTTCATACCTTTTTTAGGCAGTTTTTTCAGAATTTCACCCGTTATTAGATCAAATCCCGGAGCTTTTTTCGGGTTGATCTTTTCTTTTATTTCTTTGGCTATTTCCCTAGAGGTTACTGCTGGAATCGATCTACCGTCTTCACACATTTCTTCCATTTGTTGGGAATTATCATTATCATATATGTCATATGTCATATGGCTGGAAGACATTTTCAAGGTGGTCCGCGAATAGATCCGCCTTTTGTTTGTTTGTTTTAGCCCAGTTACCACTGCTGTTTTTCACTGGCGGAATGTATGCCGTTGGTCTTTTCATTTTTTTTGTAGCCTTCCACAGTGAGTATTGTGTACCAGCATCGTTTGTCAGATTTGTAAGGTATCTTTCCATCGATGCATTTTTAAATTCTGCTATCTTTTTCTGAGTTTATTGTTTAAACTATTAAGTCTATTTTTATCAGAGTAAACTAAAGTAAAGTAAAATAAAGCAAAGCAAAGTAAAGTAAAATAAAATAAAGTAAAGTAAAGTAAAGTAAAGTAAAGTAAAGTAAAGTAAAGTAAAGTAAAGTAAAGTAAAGTAAAGTAAAGTAAAGTAAAGTAAAGTAAAGTAAAGTAAAGTAAAGTAAAGTAAAGTAAAGTAAAGTAAAGTAAAGTAAAGTAAAGTAAAGTAAAGTAAAGTAAAGTAAAGTAAAGTAAAGTAAAGTAAAGTAAAGTAAAGTAAAGTAAAGTAAAGTAAAGTAAAGTAAAGTAAAGTAAAGTAAAGTAAAGTAAAGTAAAGTAAAGTAAAGTAAAGTAAAGTAAAGTAAAGTAAAGTAAAGTAAAGTAAAGTAAAGTAAAGTAAAGTAAAGTAAAGTAAAGTAAAGTAAAGTAAAGTAAAGTAAAGTAAAGTAAAGTAAAGTAAAGTAAAGTAAAGTAAAGTAAAGTAAAGTAAAGTAAAGTAAAGTAAAGTAAAGTAAAGTAAAGTAAAGTAAAGTAAAGTAAAGTAAAGTAAAGTAAAGTAAAGTAAAGTAAAGTAAAGTAAAGTAAAGTAAAGTAAAGTAAAGTAAAGTAAAGTAAAGTAAAGTAAAGTAAAGTAAAGTAAAGTAAAGTAAAGTAAAGTAAAGTAAAGTAAAGTAAAGTAAAGTAAAGTAAAGTAAAGTAAAGTAAAGTAAAGTAAAGTAAAGTAAAGTAAAGTAAAGTAAAGTAAAGTAAAGTAAAGTAAAGTAAAGTAAAGTAAAGTAAAGTAAAGTAAAGTAAAGTAAAGTAAAGTAAAGTAAAGTAAAGTAAAGTAAAGTAAAGTAAAGTAAAGTAAAGTAAAGTAAAGTAAAGTAAAGTAAAGTAAAGTAAAGTAAAGTAAAGTAAAGTAAAGTAAAGTAAAGTAAAGTAAAGTAAAGTAAAGTAAAGTAAAGTAAAGTAAAGTAAAGTAAAGTAAAGTAAAGTAAAGTAAAGTAAAGTAAAGTAAAGTAAAGTAAAGTAAAGTAAAGTAAAGTAAAGTAAAGTAAAGTAAAGTAAAGTAAAGTAAAGTAAAGTAAAGTAAAGTAAAGTAAAGTAAAGTAAAGTAAAGTAAAGTAAAGTAAAGTAAAGTAAAGTAAAGTAAAGTAAAGTAAAGTAAAGTAAAGTAAAGTAAAGTAAAGTAAAGTAAAGTAAAGTAAAGTAAAGTAAAGTAAAGTAAAGTAAAGTAAAGTAAAGTAAAGTAAAGTAAAGTAAAGTAAAGTAAAGTAAAGTAAAGTAAAGTAAAGTAAAGTAAAGTAAAGTAAAGTAAAGTAAAGTAAAGTAAAGTAAAGTAAAGTAAAGTAAAGTAAAGTAAAGTAAAGTAAAGTAAAGTAAAGTAAAGTAAAGTAAAGTAAAGTAAAGTAAAGTAAAGTAAAGTAAAGTAAAGTAAAGTAAAGTAAAGTAAAGTAAAGTAAAGTAAAGTAAAGTAAAGTAAAGTAAAGTAAAGTAAAGTAAAGTAAAGTAAAGTAAAGTAAAGTAAAGTAAAGTAAAGTAAAGTAAAGTAAAGTAAAGTAAAGTAAAGTAAAGTAAAGTAAAGTAAAGTAAAGTAAAGTAAAGTAAAGTAAAGTAAAGTAAAGTAAAGTAAAGTAAAGTAAAGTAAAGTAAAGTAAAGTAAAGTAAAGTAAAGTAAAGTAAAGTAAAGTAAAGTAAAGTAAAGTAAAGTAAAGTAAAGTAAAGTAAAGTAAAGTAAAGTAAAGTAAAGTAAAGTAAAGTAAAGTAAAGTAAAGTAAAGTAAAGTAAAGTAAAGTAAAGTAAAGTAAAGTAAAGTAAAGTAAAGTAAAGTAAAGTAAAGTAAAGTAAAGTAAAGTAAAGTAAAGTAAAGTAAAGTAAAGTAAAGTAAAGTAAAGTAAAGTAAAGTAAAGTAAAGTAAAGTAAAGTAAAGTAAAGTAAAGTAAAGTAAAGTAAAGTAAAGTAAAGTAAAGTAAAGTAAAGTAAAGTAAAGTAAAGTAAAGTAAAGTAAAGTAAAGTAAAGTAAAGTAAAGTAAAGTAAAGTAAAGTAAAGTAAAGTAAAGTAAAGTAAAGTAAAGTAAAGTAAAGTAAAGTAAAGTAAAGTAAAGTAAAGTAAAGTAAAGTAAAGTAAAGTAAAGTAAAGTAAAGTAAAGTAAAGTAAAGTAAAGTAAAGTAAAGTAAAGTAAAGTTTTCCAGCGCAACTTTGCGTCCAAAGTCAAGCCTAAGTACTTAGCTGAGTTCGAATGCTGAACCATTTTATTATTTATATACACAGGTATGTGTGGTACGTGTTTATTTGTAAAGTTAACATGAACCGACTTCAGTTCTGCAAGGTTTTTCCTACTGCAAGTACAACAGTATCGCCTGCAAAAGTGGCAACAGTGGTTTCTTCATTTTGTGGTAGGTCGTTCGTGTATAGGAGAAATAGTACGCGGTACTCCAGCTTTAATGTGTTTCGATGCTGAGTATTCATCTTCTTGTTTAATTCTAAATAATAGTTGCATTATATAGGACTCCAGTATTTCAGAGTACTGTTTTGGAAGATATTTTTGTAGCTTACGGACTAATCCTTTGTGCCAGACTTTATCAAAAGCCTGTGTTACATCAAGGAAGATGGTAGAGCATATTTGTTTTTCTTCTAAAGCCTTTTCTATTATATTAGTTATTCTGTGGACTTGATCTATAGTTGAATATTTATTTCTAAATCCGAACTGATGGTTTGGGATCAGTGTTTTTTCTTCTAGAATCGGATGGAGTCGTTTTAGAAGGATTTTTTCGAATAGCTTAGAAAGGATTGGCAGCAATGATATCGGCCGATATGACGTTTCTTCACTGGGCAATTTGCCCGGCTTAGGTACCATAATAACTTCCGCGACCTTCCACATACGTGGAACATACCTTAGTCTGAACGCTGCATTTATTATCTGTGCCATTTTTTTCATACCTTTTTTAGGCAGTTTTTTCAGAATTTCACCCGTTATTAGATCAAATCCCGGAGCTTTTTTCGGGTTGATCTTTTCTTTTATTTCTTTGGCTATTTCCCTAGAGGTTACTGCTGGAATCGATCTACCGTCTTCACACATTTCTTCCATTTGTTGGGAATTATCATTATCATATATGTCATATGTCATATGGCTGGAAGACATTTTCAAGGTGGTCCGCGAATAGATCCGCCTTTTGTTTGTTTGTTTTAGCCCAGTTACCACTGCTGTTTTTCACTGGCGGAATGTATGCCGTTGGTGTTTTCATTTTTTTTGTAGCCTTCCACAGTGAGTATTGTGTACCAGCATCGTTTGTCAGATTTGTAAGGTATCTTTCCATCGATGCATTTTTAAATTCTGCTATCTTTTTTCTGAGTTTATTGTTTAAACTATTAAGTCTATTTTTATCAGAGTAAACTAAAGTAAAGTAAAATAAAGCAAAGTAAAGTAAAATAAAATAAAGTAAAGTAAAGTAAAGTAAAGTAAAGTAAAGTAAAGTAAAGTAAAGTAAAGTAAAGTAAAGTAAAGTAAAGTAAAGTAAAGTAAAGTAAAGTAAAGTAAAGTAAAGTAAAGTAAAGTAAAGTAAAGTAAAGTAAAGTAAAGTAAAGTAAAGTAAAGTAAAGTAAAGTAAAGTAAAGTAAAGTAAAGTAAAGTAAAGTAAAGTAAAGTAAAGTAAAGTAAAGTAAAGTAAAGTAAAGTAAAGTAAAGTAAAGTAAAGTAAAGTAAAGTAAAGTAAAGTAAAGTAAAGTAAAGTAAAGTAAAGTAAAGTAAAGTAAAGTAAAGTAAAGTAAAGTAAAGTAAAGTAAAGTAAAGTAAAGTAAAGTAAAGTAAAGTAAAGTAAAGTAAAGTAAAGTAAAGTAAAGTAAAGTAAAGTAAAGTAAAGTAAAGTAAAGTAAAGTAAAGTAAAGTAAAGTAAAGTAAAGTAAAGTAAAGTAAAGTAAAGTAAAGTAAAGTAAAGTAAAGTAAAGTAAAGTAAAGTAAAGTAAAGTAAAGTAAAGTAAAGTAAAGTAAAGTAAAGTAAAGTAAAGTAAAGTAAAGTAAAGTAAAGTAAAGTAAAGTAAAGTAAAGTAAAGTAAAGTAAAGTAAAGTAAAGTAAAGTAAAGTAAAGTAAAGTAAAGTAAAGTAAAGTAAAGTAAAGTAAAGTAAAGTAAAGTAAAGTAAAGTAAAGTAAAGTAAAGTAAAGTAAAGTAAAGTAAAGTAAAGTAAAGTAAAGTAAAGTAAAGTAAAGTAAAGTAAAGTAAAGTAAAGTAAAGTAAAGTAAAGTAAAGTAAAGTAAAGTAAAGTAAAGTAAAGTAAAGTAAAGTAAAGTAAAGTAAAGTAAAGTAAAGTAAAGTAAAGTAAAGTAAAGTAAAGTAAAGTAAAGTAAAGTAAAGTAAAGTAAAGTAAAGTAAAGTAAAGTAAAGTAAAGTAAAGTAAAGTAAAGTAAAGTAAAGTAAAGTAAAGTAAAGTAAAGTAAAGTAAAGTAAAGTAAAGTAAAGTAAAGTAAAGTAAAGTAAAGTAAAGTAAAGTAAAGTAAAGTAAAGTAAAGTAAAGTAAAGTAAAGTAAAGTAAAGTAAAGTAAAGTAAAGTAAAGTAAAGTAAAGTAAAGTAAAGTAAAGTAAAGTAAAGTAAAGTAAAGTAAAGTAAAGTAAAGTAAAGTAAAGTAAAGTAAAGTAAAGTAAAGTAAAGTAAAGTAAAGTAAAGTAAAGTAAAGTAAAGTAAAGTAAAGTAAAGTAAAGTAAAGTAAAGTAAAGTAAAGTAAAGTAAAGTAAAGTAAAGTAAAGTAAAGTAAAGTAAAGTAAAGTAAAGTAAAGTAAAGTAAAGTAAAGTAAAGTAAAGTAAAGTAAAGTAAAGTAAAGTAAAGTAAAGTAAAGTAAAGTAAAGTAAAGTAAAGTAAAGTAAAGTAAAGTAAAGTAAAGTAAAGTAAAGTAAAGTAAAGTAAAGTAAAGTAAAGTAAAGTAAAGTAAAGTAAAGTAAAGTAAAGTAAAGTAAAGTAAAGTAAAGTAAAGTAAAGTAAAGTAAAGTAAAGTAAAGTAAAGTAAAGTAAAGTAAAGTAAAGTAAAGTAAAGTAAAGTAAAGTAAAGTAAAGTAAAGTAAAGTAAAGTAAAGTAAAGTAAAGTAAAGTAAAGTAAAGTAAAGTAAAGTAAAGTAAAGTAAAGTAAAGTAAAGTAAAGTAAAGTAAAGTAAAGTAAAGTAAAGTAAAGTAAAGTAAAGTAAAGTAAAGTAAAGTAAAGTAAAGTAAAGTAAAGTAAAGTAAAGTAAAGTAAAGTAAAGTAAAGTAAAGTAAAGTAAAGTAAAGTAAAGTAAAGTAAAGTAAAGTAAAGTAAAGTAAAGTAAAGTAAAGTAAAGTAAGTAAAGTAAAGTAAAGTAAAGTAAAGTAAAGTAAAGTAAAGTAAAGTAAAGTAAAGTAAAGTAAAGTAAAGTAAAGTAAAGTAAAGTAAAGTAAAGTAAAGTAAAGTAAAGTAAAGTAAAGTAAAGTAAAGTAAAGTAAAGTAAAGTAAAGTAAAGTAAAGTAAAGTAAAGTAAAGTAAAGTAAAGTAAAGTAAAGTAAAGTAAAGTAAAGTAAAGTAAAGTAAAGTAAAGTAAAGTAAAGTAAAGTATAGTATAGTAAAGTAAAGTAAAGTAAAGTAAAGTAAAGTAAAGTAAAGTAAAGTAAAGTAAAGTAAAGTAAAGTAAAGTAAAGTAAAGTAAAGTAAAGTAAAGTAAAGTAAAGTAAAGTACAGTAAAGTAAAGTAAAGTAAAGTAAAGTAAAGTAAAGTAAAGTAAAGTAAAGTAAAGTAAAGTAAAGTAAAGTAAAGTAAAGTAAAGTAAAGTAAAGTAAAGTAAAGTAAAGTAAAGTAAAGTAAAGTAAAGTAAAGTAAAGTAAAGTAAAGTAAAGTAAAGTAAAGTAAAGTAAAGTAAAGTAAAGTAAAGTAAAGTAAAGTAAAGTAAGTAAAGTAAAGTAAAGTAAAGTAAAGTAAAGTAAAGTAAAGTAAAGTAAAGTAAAGTAAAGTAAAGTAAAGTAAAGTAAAGTAAAGTAAAGTAAAGTAAAGTAAAGTAAAGTAAAGTAAAGTAAAGTAAAGTAAAGTAAAGTAAAGTAAAGTAAAGTAAAGTAAAGTTTTCCAGCGCAACTTTGCGTCCAAAGTCAAGCCTAAGTACTTAGCTGAGTTCGAATGCTGAACCATTTTATTATTTATATACACAGGTATGTGTGGTACGTGTTTATTTGTAAAGTTAACATGAACCGACTTCAGTTCATTTAATTTTATTTGCCATTTGTTGGTCCAATTAGATATATCATTTACTGTCCTTTGCAGTTTTTCGATAACTTCCTGCAAGGTTTTTCCTACTGCAAGTACAACAGTATCGTCTGCAAAAGTGGCAACAGTGGTTTCTTCATTTTGTGGTAGGTCGTTCGTGTATAGGAGAAATAGTACAGGTCCCAGCACACTTCCTTGCGGTACTCCAGCTTTAATGTGTTTCGATGCTGAGTATTCATCTTCTTGTTTAATTCTAAATAATAGTTGCATTATATAGGACTCCAGTATTTCAGAGTACTGTTTTGGAAGATATTTTTGTAGCTTACGGACTAATCCTTTGTGCCAGACTTTATCAAAAGCCTGTGTTACATCAAGGAAGATGGTAGAGCATATTTGTTTTTCTTCTAAAGCCTTTTCTATTATATTAGTTATTCTGTGGACTTGATCTATAGTTGAATATTTATTTCTAAATCCGAACTGATGGTTTGGGATCAGTGTTTTTTCTTCTAGAATCGGATGGAGTCGTTTTAGAAGGATTTTTTCGAATAGCTTAGAAAGGATTGGCAGCAATGATATCGGCCGATATGACGTTTCTTCACTGGGCAATTTGCCCGGCTTAGGTACCATAATAACTTCCGCGACCTTTATCTGTGCCATTTTTTTCATACCTTTTTTAGGCAGTTTTTTTCAGAATTTCACCCGTTATTAGATCAAATCCGGAGCTTTTTTCGGGTTGATCTTTTCTTTTATTTTCTTTGGCTATTTCCCTAGAGGTTACTGCTGGAATCGATCTACCGTCTTCACACATTTCTTCCATTTGTTGGGAATTATCATTATCGTCATATGGCTGGAAGACATTTTCAAGGTGGTCCGCGAATAGATCCGCCTTTTGTTTGTTTGTTTTAGCCCAGTTACCACTGCTGTTTTTCACTGGCGGAATGTATGCCGTTGGTCTTTTCATTTTTTTTGTAGCCTTCCACAGTGAGTATTGTGTACCAGCATCGTTTTGTCAGATTTGTAAGGTATCTTTCCATCGATGCATTTTTAAATTTCTGCTATCTTTTTTCTGAGTTTATTGTTTAAACTATTAAGTCTATTTTTATCAGAGTAAACTAAGTAAAGTAAATAAAATAAAGTAAAGTAAAGTAAAGTAAGTAAAGTAAAGTAAAGTAAAGTAAAGTAAAGTAAAGTAAAGTAAAGTAAAGTAAAGTAAAGTAAAGTAAAGTAAAGTAAAGTAAAGTAAAGTAAAGTAAAGTAAAGTAAAGTAAAGTAAAGTAAAGTAAAATAAAGTAAAGTAAAGTAAAGTAAAGTAAAGTAAAGTAAAGTAAAGTAAAGTAAAGTAAAGTAAAGTAAAGTAAAGTAAAGTAAAGTAAAATAAATAAGTAAAGTAAAGTAAAGTAAAGTAAAGTAAAGTAAAGTAAAGTAAAGTAAAGTAAAGTAAAGTAAAGTAAAGTAAAGTAAAGTAAAGTAAAGTAAAGTAAAGTAAAGTAAAGTAAAGTAAAGTAAAGTAAAGTAAAGTAAAGTAAAGTAAAGTAAGTAAAGTAAAGTAAAGTAAAGTAAAGTAAAGTAAAGTAAAGTAAGTAAAGTAAAGTAAAGTAAAGTAAAAGTAAAGTAAAGTAAAGTAAAGTAAAGTAAAGTAAAGTAAAGAAGTAAAGTAAAGTAAAGTAAAGTAAAGTAAAGTAAAGTAAAGTAAAGTAAAGTAAAGTAAAGTAAAGTAAAGTAAAGTAAAGTAAAGTAAAGTAAAGTAAAGTAAAGTAAAGTAAAGTAAAGTAAAGTAAAGTAAAGTAAAGTAAAGTAAAGTAAAGTAAAGTAAAGTAAAGTAAAGTAAAGTAAAGTAAAGTAAAGTAAAGTAAAGTAAAGTAAAGTAAAGTAAAGTAAAGTAAAGTAAAGTAAAGTAAAGTAAAGTAAAGTAAAGTAAAGTAAAGTAAAGTAAAGTAAAGTAAAGTAAAGTAAAGTAAAGTAAAGTAAAGTAAAGTAAAGTAAAGTAAAGTAAAGTAAAGTAAAGTAAAGTAAAGTAAAGTAAAGTAAAGTAAAGTAAAGTAAAGTAAAGTAAAGTAAAGTAAAGTAAAGTAAAGTAAAGTAAAGTAAAGTAAAGTAAAGTAAAGTAAAGTAAAGTAAAGTAAAGTAAAGTAAAGTAAAGTAAAGTAAAGTAAAGTAAAGTAAAGTAAAGTAAAGTAAAGTAAAGTAAAGTAAAGTAAAGTAAAGTAAAGTAAAGTAAAGTAAAGTAAAGTAAAGTAAAGTAAAGTAAAGTAAAGTAAAGTAAAGTAAAGTAAAGTAAAGTAAAGTAAAGTAAAGTAAAGTAAAGTAAAGTAAAGTAAAGTAAAGTAAAGTAAAGTAAAGTAAAGTAAAGTAAAGTAAAGTAAAGTAAAGTAAAGTAAAGTAAAGTAAAGTAAAGTAAAGTAAAGTAAAGTAAAGTAAAGTAAAGTAAAGTAAAGTAAAGTAAAGTAAAGTAAAGTAAAGTAAAGTAAAGTAAAGTAAAGTAAAGTAAAGTAAAGTAAAGTAAAGTAAAGTAAAGTAAAGTAAAGTAAAGTAAAGTAAAGTAAAGTAAAGTAAAGTAAAGTAAAGTAAAGTAAAGTAAAGTAAAGTAAAGTAAAGTAAAGTAAAGTAAAGTAAAGTAAAGTAAAGTAAAGTAAAGTAAAGTAAAGTAAAGTAAAGTAAAGTAAAGTAAAGTAAAGTAAAGTAAAGTAAAGTAAAGTAAAGTAAAGTAAAGTAAAGTAAAGTAAAGTAAAGTAAAGTAAAGTAAAGTAAAGTAAAGTAAAGTAAAGTAAAGTAAAGTAAAGTAAAGTAAAGTAAAGTAAAGTAAAGTAAAGTAAAGTAAAGTAAAGTAAAGTAAAGTAAAGTAAAGTAAAGTAAAGTAAAGTAAAGTAAAGTAAAGTAAAGTAAAGTAAAGTAAAGTAAAGTAAAGTAAAGTAAAGTAAAGTAAAGTAAAGTAAAGTAAAGTAAAGTAAAGTAAAGTAAAGTAAAGTAAAGTAAAGTAAAGTAAAGTAAAGTAAAGTAAAGTAAAGTAAAGTAAAGTAAAGTAAAGTAAAGTAAAGTAAAGTAAAGTAAAGTAAAGTAAAGTAAAGTAAAGTAAAGTAAAGTAAAGTAAAGTAAAGTAAAGTAAAGTAAAGTAAAGTAAAGTAAAGTAAAGTAAAGTAAAGTAAAGTAAAGTAAAGTAAAGTAAAGTAAAGTAAAGTAAAGTAAAGTAAAGTAAAGTAAAGTAAAGTAAAGTAAAGTAAAGTAAAGTAAAGTAAAGTAAAGTAAAGTAAAGTAAAGTAAAGTAAAGTAAAGTAAAGTAAAGTAAAGTAAAGTAAAGTAAAGTAAAGTAAAGTAAAGTAAAGTAAAGTAAAGTAAAGTAAAGTAAAGTAAAGTAAAGTAAAGTAAAGTAAAGTAAAGTAAAGTAAAGTAAAGTAAAGTAAAGTAAAGTAAAGTAAAGTAAAGTAAAGTAAAGTAAAGTAAAGTAAAGTAAAGTAAAGTAAAGTAAAGTAAAGTAAAGTAAAGTAAAGTAAAGTAAAGTAAAGTAAAGTAAAGTAAAGTAAAGTAAAGTAAAGTAAAGTAAAGTAAAGTAAAGTAAAGTAAAGTAAAGTAAAGTAAAGTAAAGTAAAGTAAAGTAAAGTAAAGTAAAGTAAAGTAAAGTAAAGTAAAGTAAAGTAAAGTAAAGTAAAGTAAAGTAAAGTAAAGTAAAGTAAAGTAAAGTAAAGTAAAGTAAAGTAAAGTAAAGTAAAGTAAAGTAAAGTAAAGTAAAGTAAAGTAAAGTAAAGTAAAGTAAAGTAAAGTAAAGTAAAGTAAAGTAAAGTAAAGTAAAGTAAAGTAAAGTAAAGTAAAGTAAAGTAAAGTAAAGTAAAGTAAAGTAAAGTAAAGTAAAGTAAAGTAAAGTAAAGTAAAGTAAAGTAAAGTAAAGTAAAGTAAAGTAAAGTAAAGTAAAGTAAAGTAAAGTAAAGTAAAGTAAAGTAAAGTAAAGTAAAGTAAAGTAAAGTAAAGTAAAGTAAAGTAAAGTAAAGTAAAGTAAAGTAAAGTAAAGTAAAGTAAAGTAAAGTAAAGTAAAGTAAAGTAAAGTAAAGTAAAGTAAAGTAAAGTAAAGTAAAGTAAAGTAAAGTAAAGTAAAGTAAAGTAAAGTAAAGTAAAGTAAAGTAAAGTAAAGTAAAGTAAAGTAAAGTAAAGTAAAGTAAAGTAAAGTAAAGTAAAGTAAAGTAAAGTAAAGTAAAGTAAAGTAAAGTAAAGTAAAGTAAAGTAAAGTAAAGTAAAGTAAAGTAAAGTAAAGTAAAGTAAAGTAAAGTAAAGTAAAGTAAAGTAAAGTAAAGTAAAGTAAAGTAAAGTAAAGTAAAGTAAAGTAAAGTAAAGTAAAGTAAAGTAAAGTAAAGTAAAGTAAAGTAAAGTAAAGTAAAGTAAAGTAAAGTAAAGTAAAGTAAAGTAAAGTAAAGTAAAGTAAAGTAAAGTAAAGTAAAGTAAAGTAAAGTAAAGTAAAGTAAAGTAAAGTAAAGTAAAGTAAAGTAAAGTAAAGTAAAGTAAAGTAAAGTAAAGTAAAGTAAAGTAAAGTAAAGTAAAGTAAAGTAAAGTAAAGTAAAGTAAAGTAAAGTAAAGTAAAGTAAAGTAAAGTAAAGTAAAGTAAAGTAAAGTAAAGTAAAGTAAAGTAAAGTAAAGTAAAGTAAAGTAAAGTAAAGTAAAGTAAAGTAAAGTAAAGTAAAGTAAAGTAAAGTAAAGTAAAGTAAAGTAAAGTAAAGTAAAGTAAAGTAAAGTAAAGTAAAGTAAAGTAAAGTAAAGTAAAGTAAAGTAAAGTAAAGTAAAGTAAAGTAAAGTAAAGTAAAGTAAAGTAAAGTAAAGTAAAGTAAAGTAAAGTAAAGTAAAGTAAAGTAAAGTAAAGTAAAGTAAAGTAAAGTAAAGTAAAGTAAAGTAAAGTAAAGTAAAGTAAAGTAAAGTAAAGTAAAGTAAAGTAAAGTAAAGTAAAGTAAAGTAAAGTAAAGTAAAGTAAAGTAAAGTAAAGTAAAGTAAAGTAAAGTAAAGTAAAGTAAAGTAAAGTAAAGTAAAGTAAAGTAAAGTAAAGTAAAGTAAAGTAAAGTAAAGTAAAGTAAAGTAAAGTAAAGTAAAGTAAAGTAAAGTAAAGTAAAGTAAAGTAAAGTAAAGTAAAGTAAAGTAAAGTAAAGTAAAGTAAAGTAAAGTAAAGTAAAGTAAAGTAAAGTAAAGTAAAGTAAAGTAAAGTAAAGTAAAGTAAAGTAAAGTAAAGTAAAGTAAAGTAAAGTAAAGTAAAGTAAAGTAAAGTAAAGTAAAGTAAAGTAAAGTAAAGTAAAGTAAAGTAAAGTAAAGTAAAGTAAAGTAAAGTAAAGTAAAGTAAAGTAAAGTAAAGTAAAGTAAAGTAAAGTAAAGTAAAGTAAAGTAAAGTAAAGTAAAGTAAAGTAAAGTAAAGTAAAGTAAAGTAAAGTAAAGTAAAGTAAAGTAAAGTAAAGTAAAGTAAAGTAAAGTAAAGTAAAGTAAAGTAAAGTAAAGTAAAGTAAAGTAAAGTAAAGTAAAGTAAAGTAAAGTAAAGTAAAGTAAAGTAAAGTAAAGTAAAGTAAAGTAAAGTAAAGTAAAGTAAAGTAAAGTAAAGTAAAGTAAAGTAAAGTAAAGTAAAGTAAAGTAAAGTAAAGTAAAGTAAAGTAAAGTGAAGTGAAGTGAAGTGAAGTGAAGTGAAGTGAAGTGAAGTGAAGTGAAGTGAAGTGAAGTGAAGTGAAGTGAAGTGAAGTGAAGTGAAGTGAAGTGAAGTGAAGTGAAGTGAAGTGAAGTGAAGTGAAGTGAAGTGAAGTGAAGTAAAGTAAAGTAAAGTAAAGTAAAGTAAAGTAAAGTAAAGTTAAGTTAAGTTAAGTTAAGTTAAGTAAAGTAAAGTAAAGTAAAGTAAAGTTAAGTTAAGTAAAGTAAAGTAAAGTAAAGTAAAGTAAAGTAAAGTAAAGTAAAGTAAAGTAAAGTAAAGTAAAGTAAAGTAAAGTAAAGTAAAGTAAAGTAAAGTTTTCCAGCGCAACTTTGCGTCCAAAGTCAAGCCTAAGTACTTAGCTGAGTTCGAATGCTGAACCATTTTATTATTTATATACACAGGTATGTGTGGTACGTGTTTATTTGTAAAGTTAACATGAACCGACTTCAGTTCATTTAATTTTATTTGCCATTTGTTGGTCCAATTAGATATATCATTTACTGTCCTTTGCAGTTTTTCGATAACTTCCTGCAAGGTTTTTCCTACTGCAAGTACAACAGTATCGTCTGCAAAAGTGGCAACAGTGGTTTCTTCATTTTGTGGTAGGTCGTTCGTGTATAGGAGAAATAGTACAGGTCCCAGCACACTTCCTTGCGGTACTCCAGCTTTAATGTGTTTCGATGCTGAGTATTCATCTTCTTGTTTAATTCTAAATAATAGTTGCATTATATAGGACTCCAGTATTTCAGAGTACTGTTTTGGAAGATATTTTTGTAGCTTACGGACTAATCCTTTGTGCCAGACTTTATCAAAAGCCTGTGTTACATCAAGGAAGATGGTAGAGCATATTTGTTTTTCTTCTAAAGCCTTTTCTATTATATTAGTTATTCTGTGGACTTGATCTATAGTTGAATATTTATTTCTAAATCCGAACTGATGGTTTGGGATCAGTGTTTTTTCTTCTAGAATCGGATGGAGTCGTTTTAGAAGGATTTTTTCGAATAGCTTAGAAAGGATTGGCAGCAATGATATCGGCCGATATGACGTTTCTTCACTGGGCAATTTGCCCGGCTTAGGTACCATAATAACTTCCGCGACCTTCCACATACGTGGAACATACCTTAGTCTGAACGCTGCATTTATTATCTGTGCCATTTTTTTCATACCTTTTTTAGGCAGTTTTTTCAGAATTTCACCCGTTATTAGATCAAATCCCGGAGCTTTTTTCGGGTTGATCTTTTCTTTTATTTCTTTGGCTATTTCCCTAGAGGTTACTGCTGGAATCGATCTACCGTCTTCACACATTTCTTCCATTTGTTGGGAATTATCATTATCATATATGTCATATGTCATATGGCTGGAAGACATTTTCAAGGTGGTCCGCGAATAGATCCGCCTTTTGTTTGTTTGTTTTAGCCCAGTTACCACTGCTGTTTTTCACTGGCGGAATGTATGCCGTTGGTCTTTTCATTTTTTTTGTAGCCTTCCACAGTGAGTATTATGTACCAGCATCGTTTGTCAGATTTGTAAGGTATCTTTCCATCGATGCATTTTTAAATTCTGCTATCTTTTTTCTGAGTTTATTGTTTAAACTATTAAGTCTATTTTTATCAGAGTAAACTAAAGTAAAGTAAAATAAAGCAAAGTAAAGTAAAATAAAATAAAGTAAAGTAAAGTAAAGTAAAGTAAAGTAAAGTAAAGTAAAGTAAAGTAAAGTAAAGTAAAGTAAAGTAAAGTAAAGTAAAGTAAAGTAAAGTAAAGTAAATTAAAGTAAAGTAAAGTAAAGTAAAGTAAAGTAAAGTAAAGTAAAGTAAAGTAAAGTAAAGTAAAGTAAAGTAAAGTAAAGTAAAGTAAAGTAAAGTAAAGTAAAGTAAAGTAAAGTAAAGTAAAGTAAAGTAAAGTAAAGTAAAGTAAAGTAAAGTAAAGTAAAGTAAAGTAAAGTAAAGTAAAGTAAAGTAAAGTAAAGTAAAGTAAAGTAAAGTAAAGTAAAGTAAAGTAAAGTAAAGTAAAGTAAAGTAAAGTAAAGTAAAGTAAAGTAAAGTAAAGTAAAGTAAAGTAAAGTAAAGTAAAGTAAAGTAAAGTAAAGTAAAGTAAAGTAAAGTAAAGTAAAGTAAAGTAAAGTAAAGTAAAGTAAAGTAAAGTAAAGTAAAGTAAAGTAAAGTAAAGTAAAGTAAAGTAAAGTAAAGTAAAGTAAAGTAAAGTAAAGTAAAGTAAAGTAAAGTAAAGTAAAGTAAAGTAAAGTAAAGTAAAGTAAAGTAAAGTAAAGTAAAGTAAAGTAAAGTAAAGTAAAGTAAAGTAAAGTAAAGTAAAGTAAAGTAAAGTAAAGTAAAGTAAAGTAAAGTAAAGTAAAGTAAAGTAAAGTAAAGTAAAGTAAAGTAAAGTAAAGTAAAGTAAAGTAAAGTAAAGTAAAGTAAAGTAAAGTAAAGTAAAGTAAAGTAAAGTAAAGTAAAGTAAAGTAAAGTAAAGTAAAGTAAAGTAAAGTGAAGTGAAGTAAAGTAAAGTAAAGTAAAGTAAAGTAAAGTAAAGTAAAGTAAAGTAAAGTGAAGTGAAGTAAAGTAAAGTAAAGTAAAGTAAAGTAAAGTAAAGTAAAGTAAAGTAAAGTAAAGTAAAGTAAAGTAAAGTAAAGTAAAGTAAAGTAAAGTAAAGTAAAGTAAAGTAAAGTAAAGTAAAGTAAAGTAAAGTAAAGTAAAGTAAAGTAAAGTAAAGTAAAGTAAAGTAAAGTAAAGTAAAGTAAAGTAAAGTAAAGTAAAGTTTTCCAGCGCAACTTTGCGTCCAAAGTCAAGCCTAAGTACTTAGCTGAGTTCGAATGCTGAACCATTTTATTATTTATATACACAGGTATGTGTGGTACGTATTTATTTGTAAAGTTAACATGAACCGACTTCAGTTCATTTAATTTTATTTGCCATTTGTTGGTCCAATTAGATATATCATTTACTGTCCTTTGCAGTTTTTCGATAACTTCCTGCAAGGTTTTTCCTACTGCAAGTACAACAGTATCGTCTGCAAAAGTGGCAACAGTGGTTTCTTCATTTTGTGGTAGGTCGTTCGTGTATAGGAGAAATAGTACAGGTCCCAGCACACTTCCTTGCGGTACTCCAGCTTTAATGTGTTTCGATGCTGAGTATTCATCTTCTTGTTTAATTCTAAATAATAGTTGCATTATATAGGACTCCAGTATTTCAGAGTACTGTTTTGGAAGATATTTTTGTAGCTTACGGACTAATCCTTTGTGCCAGACTTTATCAAAAGCCTGTGTTACATCAAGGAAGATGGTAGAGCATATTTGTTTTTCTTCTAAAGCCTTTTCTATTATATTAGTTATTCTGTGGACTTGATCTATAGTTGAATATTTATTTCTAAATCCGAACTGATGGTTTGGGATCAGTGTTTTTTCTTCTAGAATCGGATGGAGTCGTTTTAGAAGGATTTTTTCGAATAGCTTAGAAAGGATTGGCAGCAATGATATCGGCCGATATGACGTTTCTTCACTGGGCAATTTGCCCGGCTTAGGTACCATAATAACTTCCGCGACCTTCCACATACGTGGAACATACCTTAGTCTTAACGCTGCATTTATTATCTGTGCCATTTTTTTCATACCTTTTTTAGGCAGTTTTTTCAGAATTTCACCCGTTATTAGATCAAATCCCGGAGCTTTTTTCGGGTTGATCTTTTCTTTTATTTCTTTGGCTATTTCCCTAGAGGTTACTGCTGGAATCGATCTACCGTCTTCACACATTTCTTCCATTTGTTGGGAATTATCATTATCGTCATATGGCTGGAAGACATTTTCAAGGTGGTCCGCGAATAGATCCGCCTTTTGTTTGTTTGTTTTAGCCCAGTTACCACTGCTGTTTTTCACTGGCGGAATGTATGCCGTTGGTCTTTTCATTTTTTTTGTAGCCTTCCACAGTGAGTATTGTGTACCAGCATCGTTTGTCAGATTTGTAAGGTATCTTTCCATCGATGCATTTTTAAATTCTGCTATCTTTTTTCTGAGTTTATTGTTTAAACTATTAAGTCTATTTTTATCAGAGTAAACTAAAGTAAAGTAAAATAAAGCAAAGTAAAGTAAAATAAAATAAAGTAAAGTAAAGTAAAGTAAAGTAAAGTAAAGTAAAGTAAAGTAAAGTAAAGTAAAGTAAAGTAAAGTAAAGTAAAGTAAAGTAAAGTAAAGTAAAGTAAAGTAAAGTAAAGTAAAGTAAAGTAAAGTAAAGTAAAGTAAAGTAAAGTAAAGTAAAGTAAAGTAAAGTAAAGTAAAGTAAAGTAAAGTAAAGTAAAGTAAAGTAAAGTAAAGTAAAGTAAAGTAAAGTAAAGTAAAGTAAAGTAAAGTAAAGTAAAGTAAAGTAAAGTAAAGTAAAGTAAAGTAAAGTAAAGTAAAGTAAAGTAAAGTAAAGTAAAGTAAAGTAAAGTAAAGTAAAGTAAAGTAAAGTAAAGTAAAGTAAAGTAAAGTAAAGTAAAGTAAAGTAAAGTAAAGTAAAGTAAAGTAAAGTAAAGTAAAGTAAAGTAAAGTAAAGTAAAGTAAAGTAAAGTAAAGTAAAGTAAAGTAAAGTAAAGTAAAGTAAAGTAAAGTAAAGTAAAGTAAAGTAAAGTAAAGTAAAGTAAAGTAAAGTAAAGTAAAGTAAAGTAAAGTAAAGTAAAGTAAAGTAAAGTAAAGTAAAGTAAAGTAAAGTAAAGTAAAGTAAAGTAAAGTAAAGTAAAGTAAAGTAAAGTAAAGTAAAGTAAAGTAAAGTAAAGTAAAGTAAAGTAAAGTAAAGTAAAGTAAAGTAAAGTAAAGTAAAGTAAAGTAAAGTAAAGTAAAGTAAAGTAAAGTAAAGTAAAGTAAAGTAAAGTAAAGTAAAGTAAAGTAAAGTAAAGTAAAGTAAAGTAAAGTAAAGTAAAGTAAAGTAAAGTAAAGTAAAGTAAAGTAAAGTAAAGTAAAGTAAAGTAAAGTAAAGTAAAGTAAAGTAAAGTAAAGTAAAGTAAAGTAAAGTAAAGTAAAGTAAAGTAAAGTAAAGTAAAGTAAAGTAAAGTAAAGTAAAGTAAAGTAAAGTAAAGTAAAGTAAAGTAAAGTAAAGTAAAGTAAAGTAAAGTAAAGTAAAGTAAAGTAAAGTAAAGTAAAGTAAAGTAAAGTAAAGTAAAGTAAAGTAAAGTAAAGTAAAGTAAAGTAAAGTAAAGTAAAGTAAAGTAAAGTAAAGTAAAGTAAAGTAAAGTAAAGTAAAGTAAAGTAAAGTAAAGTAAAGTAAAGTAAAGTAAAGTAAAGTAAAGTAAAGTAAAGTAAAGTAAAGTAAAGTAAAGTAAAGTAAAGTAAAGTAAAGTAAAGTAAAGTAAAGTAAAGTAAAGTAAAGTAAAGTAAAGTAAAGTAAAGTAAAGTAAAGTAAAGTAAAGTAAAGTAAAGTAAAGTAAAGTAAAGTAAAGTAAAGTAAAGTAAAGTAAAGTAAAGTAAAGTAAAGTAAAGTAAAGTAAAGTAAAGTAAAGTAAAGTAAAGTAAAGTAAAGTAAAGTAAAGTAAAGTAAAGTAAAGTAAAGTAAAGTAAAGTAAAGTAAAGTAAAGTAAAGTAAAGTAAAGTAAAGTAAAGTAAAGTAAAGTAAAGTAAAGTAAAGTAAAGTAAAGTAAAGTAAAGTAAAGTAAAGTAAAGTAAAGTAAAGTAAAGTAAAGTAAAGTAAAGTAAAGTAAAGTAAAGTAAAGTAAAGTAAAGTAAAGTAAAGTAAAGTAAAGTAAAGTAAAGTAAAGTAAAGTAAAGTAAAGTAAAGTAAAGTAAAGTAAAGTAAAGTAAAGTAAAGTAAAGTAAAGTAAAGTAAAGTAAAGTAAAGTAAAGTAAAGTGAAGTAAAGTAAAGTAAAGTAATAAGTAAAGTTTTCCAGCGCAACTTTGCGTCCAAAGTCAAGCCTAAGTACTTAGCTGAGTTCGAATGCTGAACCATTTTATTATTTATATACACAGGTATGTGTGGTACGTGTTTATTTGTAAAGTTAACATGAACCGACTTCAGTTCATTTAATTTTATTTGCCATTTGTTGGTCCAATTAGATATATCATTTACTGTCCTTTGCAGTTTTTCGATAACTTCCTGCAAGGTTTTTCCTACTGCAAGTACAACAGTATCGTCTGCAAAAGTGGCAACAGTGGTTTCTTCATTTTGTGGTAGGTCGTTCGTGTATAGGAGAAATAGTACAGGTCCCAGCACACTTCCTTGCGGTACTCCAGCTTTAATGTGTTTCGATGCTGAGTATTCATCTTCTTGTTTAATTCTAAATAATAGTTGCATTATATAGGACTCCAGTATTTCAGAGTACTGTTTTGGAAGATATTTTTGTAGCTTACGGACTAATCCTTTGTGCCAGACTTTATCAAAAGCCTGTGTTACATCAAGGAAGATGGTAGAGCATATTTGTTTTTCTTCTAAAGCCTTTTCTATTATATTAGTTATTCTGTGGACTTGATCTATAGTTGAATATTTATTTCTAAATCCGAACTGATGGTTTGGGATCAGTGTTTTTTCTTCTAGAATCGGATGGAGTCGTTTTAGAAGGATTTTTTCGAATAGCTTAGAAAGGATTGGCAGCAATGATATCGGCCGATATGACGTTTCTTCACTGGGCAATTTGCCCGGCTTAGGTACCATAATAACTTCCGCGACCTTCCACATACGTGGAACATACCTTAGTCTGAACGCTGCATTTACTATCTGTGCCATTTTTTTCATACCTTTTTTAGGCAGTTTTTTCAGAATTTCACCCGTTATTAGATCAAATCCCGGAGCTTTTTTCGGGTTGATCTTTTCTTTTATTTCTTTGGCTATTTCCCTAGAGGTTACTGCTGGAATCGATCTACCGTCTTCACACATTTCTTCCATTTGTTGGGAATTATCATTATCGTCATATGGCTGGAAGACATTTTCAAGGTGGTCCGCGAATAGATCCGCCTTTTGTTTGTTTGTTTTAGCCCAGTTACCACTGCTGTTTTTCACTGGCGGAATGTATGCCGTTGGTCTTTTCATTTTTTTTGTAGCCTTCCACAGTGAGTATTGTGTACCAGCATCGTTTGTCAGATTTGTAAGGTATCTTTCCACCGATGCATTTTTAAATTCTGCTATCTTTTTTCTGAGTTTATTGTTTAAACTATTAAGTCTATTTTTATCAGAGTAAACTAAAGTAAAGTAAAATAAAGCAAAGTAAAGTAAAGTAAAATAAAATAAAGTAAAGTAAAGTAAAGTAAAGTAAAGTAAAGTAAAGTAAAGTAAAGTAAAGTAAAGTAAAGTAAAGTAAAGTAAAGTAAAGTAAAGTAAAGTAAAGTAAAGTAAAGTAAAGTAAAGTAAAGTAAAGTAAAGTAAAGTAAAGTAAGTAAAGTAAAGTAAAGTAAAGTAAAGTAAAGTAAAGTAAAGTAAAGTAAAGTAAAGTAAAGTAAAGTAAAGTAAAGTAAAGTAAAGTAAAGTAAAGTAAAGTAAAGTAAAGTAAAGTAAAGTAAAGTAAAGTAAAGTAAAGTAAAGTAAAGTAAAGTAAAGTAAAGTAAAGTAAAGTAAAGTAAAGTAAAGTAAAGTAAAGTAAAGTAAAGTAAAGTAAAGTAAAGTAAAGTAAAGTAAAGTAAAGTAAAGTAAAGTAAAGTAAAGTAAAGTAAAGTAAAGTAAAGTTAAGTAAAGTAAAGTAAAGTAAAGTAAAGTAAAGTAAAGTAAAGTAAAGTAAAGTAAAGTAAAGTAAAGTAAAGTAAAGTAAAGTAAAGTAAAGTAAAGTAAAGTAAAGTAAAGTAAAGTAAAGTAAAGTAAAGTAAAGTAAAGTAAAGTAAAGTAAAGTAAAGTAAAGTAAAGTAAAGTAAAGTAAAGTAAAGTAAAGTAAAGTAAAGTAAAGTAAAGTAAAGTAAAGTAAAGTAAAGTAAAGTAAAGTAAAGTAAAGTAAAGTAAAGTAAAGTAAAGTAAAGTAAAGTAAAGTAAAGTAAAGTAAAGTAAAGTAAAGTAAAGTAAAGTAAAGTAAAGTAAAGTAAAGTAAAGTAAAGTAAAGTAAAGTAAAGTAAAGTAAAGTAAAGTAAAGTAAAGTAAAGTAAAGTAAAGTAAAGTAAAGTAAAGTAAAGTAAAGTAAAGTAAAGTAAAGTAAAGTAAAGTAAAGTAAAGTAAAGTAAAGTAAAGTAAAGTAAAGTAAAGTAAAGTAAAGTAAAGTAAAGTAAAGTAAAGTAAAGTAAAGTAGGGAACCGGCTTAAAAATCGAAGCGGTACACAAAAAACCTAAACATTTTCTCTAAAACACACCAATTTCCATACAGAAGCCAAAAAGGCCTTTGAAGTTTGAACCGTCTATTTCCTCCAAAGCTTCGAAGAAGTATTTTCCTAAACATTTCCTACGACTACGTGAGATTGCCTCGCATTCGCAAAATATGTGTGGTATATCCTCAACACCCTGAAGATCGCCACAGAATCCTCAACAGCCTGATGCTTATAGCCCGAGTCTTTTTGCATGTTTTCGCAAGAGGCAATGCCCTGTCTGGACTCGTACTAGTATTCTTAGCTTATTAATACTAATTTTCATAACCTTCCTGGACCTCTTACAGTCGGGAAGTGGTCATAGAGCTTTAACACCTTGTGACCCTCAAGAATTGAACACCTTAGGTTGGTAGTCCTTAGGGTTATTCCCTCAATCGAACCCTTTATTATGCAGAGGGGAGATGTTATGTCAACATCCTCACCACTGTTAAGAAGCCCTCCTGTTCTTGCAAGCTCATCTGCGTGGTTTCCTTCAATACGGCAGTGTCCTGGCACCCAGCATAGTCTCACTGGGTTCTGATTGCATAATGCCTTAAGCATTTGAACCATCTGTAAAGATTGCAATTTCATTTGTTTTAATAATTGTATCTCTTTGCCAATCCTCCCTTTCCGGATATATTACATCGTACGGAATGTGGAAGTCGATGAAGGGAGGGATTTTATCCGTTATGATTGAATTTTCTGGCAGTAGGTGTGACCCAAAAAAGTCAGTCGTACTGCACTGTTGCCAGCTAGTTTTCTGATATGTAGGGCAAGCGGTGTTAGGTTCATAAACGTGTCCAATGCCACTGAAGGGGTGGTACAGACCGCACCCAAAATTGCTTAACATGCCGTTCTTTGAACCGCTACTAGTTTGCCGCATATGGTTTTCTTTTCTGTTGCCCATATGTCAGTATTGGCCTGACCACCACCGTATACAGCCAGTGCACCATTGTAGGTCTTAAGCCCCAGGTTCTTCCCACTGTTCTTTTGCAGATAAAAAGAGCATTATAAGCCATTTTAATTCTTTCTTTCAACGGAAAGGAAAGGAATGGAAAGGAAAGGAAAGAAAGTGAAGTTATGTTAATCACGTACCCAGTCGAAGGAAAGGAAAGGAAAGGAAAGGAAAGGAAAGGAAAGGAAAGGAAAGGAAAGGAAAGGAAAGGAAAGGAAAGGAAAGGAAAGGAAAGGAAAGGAAAGGAAAGGAAAGGAAAGGAAAGGAAAGGAAAGGAAAGGAAAGGAAAGGAAAGGAAAGGAAAGGAAAGGAAAGGAAAGGAAAGGAAAGGAAAGGAAAGGAAAGGAAAGGAAAGGAAAGGAAAGGAAAGGAAAGGAAAGGAAAGGAAAGAAAGTGAAGTTATGTTAATCACGTACCCAGTCGACTGGTCGACTTTTTCCGCATTTATAGCAATTTAACATTTAATATAATTGATTATTATGTATTGGCTTAAAATAGTAAAATTAAAAAGAAAATAACCAAAATGTTACTGTCAACGTTTCATAAAATGTACCCCCTATTAATTGCAACTAGTACAGTTATGAGGGTACGTTCGGGTGACACTTACGAGTAGCATCAAACAACATATTCATTTTTCTTATTTGTATTTCCAAATTTGACAGTCATTTTCTAAAAGAAATAATGCCCCGCAAATTCTTATAACTATTGCAAGTTTATTCTACTGTAAACATTCAAGTGAAAGAAAAATAAAAGTTGTAACGTAGAAAAAACTTTGATGTGGCTATTTTGACTACAAATAAAATTCAATTGGAAGTTTTGCTTGCGACCGTGACAGGACTCTAAAGTTTCACTGATATAAGATGCAATTCATAAACTATAGACAATATCGGCGAAACATTTGCAGAATCACCATGTGCTCGGTGTTTGTTTCAAGTGCCTATTGCAAGAATTATCGAAAGGAATCTACACAAATCTACAACCCAATTGGTGGGTCTGTAGCGATCATTTTATTTATTTATTTATTTATCATACAATCAACGGAAATATGTAGAAAAATATTTATATCAGTTTTTGGCAAATGAAAATGGAAAACCCCAAATTTTAACTTTAATATATTACACAATTTGAATTTGAAATGACTTCTTGTCATTTTAAATCAATCATAATAGAACTACAAGAAATATTAAATAATTTGCAGTGTCACTACTTTTTATCAACACTTAATAATTAAAAATAATTTTACTTTAAATTTCCTTATTAAACCCACTTTCGGGTGCTTAAAATTACAGTATTTTCTCTTCTACGTTCTATTTTCTAATGAATTTTAAAAATAAGTAAGATCAAAAAGAGACGCTTTCGAAGAAAGATACAAAATGGCTTTGAAGTGAAGTGCAGCAGCCAGGCAATTAAACTGAGTTTTTGATTTTAATGAGTGCATTCAAAGGACGATTTATATTTAAAGTTTGCAATTTAAGTTATCCTCGACACATAGCAATAAGAAACAGGGTCGCACTTTCCAGAATTTGAAAGTGTAGCACTTCCAAAATAAGTAGTTTCATTCTTAAAGACTTAATTGTGGCATATAAATTAATAAGCGCTGGAAGATTCGCACAATCAATCGTACAACAAAACATAAGGAGAGACTACAGTCCGCTGGGGGCGAACAGTAGGATACCCTATCCATATCCCTATATGCCCCAAAATCAAAAGCATTAAGAAGATGATGGATAGCATTTTATTTCATGCTATTAAATTTAAATTAAATTTGTAAAAACGCCCCCAAAAAGTGGGCGTGGACAAAAACTTTGTATGGGCGATATGTTGGAAAAAATATTGGCTAAATATATTGTCAAACATTTTTTTTTGCTTTCTATGAAAATTTTCGATGAAAACAGCATTTTAGTGAAAAACGCCCACAAAAAGTAGGCGTTGCAAAAAACTTTATATGATAAACTTATAAAGGAGGGCAGTGCCTACATATCTTCCGAAGGTTATAGCACTCTACCTCTCTAATTTTAGCTATAAAACGGTTTTTTTTCTAAATTGTGGACGTGGCAGTGGGCGTATGCAAAAACTTTTACACTTAACCATTCCGGAGCCCTAGGGAGTATATGGTCCAAATTTCAGCTTCCTAGCTTAATTTTGAAGGCCTAAAAATTGCGTACGGACGGACATTGCTAAATAGTCTTAGTATTTGGTCCTGATCATAAATATATATAGTTTTATGGGTCTACGACGAATATTAAGGGGTGTTACAAATTATGTGTCAAAATTAATATACCCTTAGGATAGGGTATAAATATATCCCACACCAACTTTACGCTATACATTCAACGTCTAATTTCTGCACGCCAAATAACAAACACCGACTATTTTAATGGAGTACAACATTGGCATTCAAAGAAAACTGCATTAAAGCAAACCACATCAAATTTTTCTTGGTTCTTTCAATTCGATCACTTAATATTTTTGTAGATTTATAATTTAGATTCTGATCCATCTACAATCTTAATATCAAAAATTGAATTCTCCCTGATAAAAATAAAGAGCCGAACACTATTACCTGCTCTTATCGTTTTCGTAAGGTAAAGGTTGTTTTACGAAACAGGAACACTTATTTTTCAATCAACTTTCATGCAGCGATTTGTAACTACTAATGTGATGGCAAGATGGCCTGGACCTACCCATGATGCAATAATTTTCAGTAATTGTGGAAAAAAAATGCTTTGGACTGACAGTCAAATGTAAATGCAGAATGTTTTCTCTTGAGTTGGTTTTATTTAATTGTGTTTATGAAGGTACAAGAACTAGGTATGTTCTTCGCAATTTAATTATTAAAAAAAAAAAAAAAAATATATTTTAAAATCTCAAAAATTTAAAAACCTTATTTAATGATACCGCTTCTCAATTTCTTGTATCCAGCAGAACAATTGTATAATGAGTCTCAAATCTAGAGGTGTAATACAAAAATCTTGTGATTTTCCGTTTTGGCTTATGGTTCCCAATTAAAACTGATTACAGTATTAACAATTATAATTACGACCTACACGTTGCCCAATATATTAGGGCATAATGGTATACTTGTTGACCCTCCTGAAATTTGAATGAAAACCCTTCGCAAAACAACAATTCAAGCACGAAAACCATAGGTTGAAGTGGCAGTCAGATAGAAGTCTGACTCACTTAGACCAATATAGGTCCATTGTGATACCACGTGGATCTGAAGTTTCTGCCTACACGTTGAACCATTTTGAGGAGCTAATAAAGCGTGAGAGACATTTTGGGTCGGTTGAGTTTAGATCATTAAGATCATTATAGAATAAGGCCCCCATATGGAGGTTTCGCTTTCGAGAGAGAGCAGGGCATGCGCAGAGAAGGTGTAGAGTAGTCTCCTCCTCTTCCTCATCCAAACAGCTCCTACAGAAGTCGTTGGAATAGGCACCAAGCCTTGCTGCATGCCTGCCTAAAAAACAGTGTCCAGTTATGACACCAATTGTAGCACCAATGTGCGATCGATTAAGGGTAATCAAGCTCCTTGAGCGTCTTAGATCCAGCCTAGGCCAAATCTGCTTCGTTGTCAGACAAGTAGTACCATTTGTCCATCTGTGATTGGTTTTTTCTAATGCATCCAGTTTAAACAAGAGCTTGCACGTGGAAACTGGTGTGCCTAAGGAGCCCTTTTCAGGCAAGATTGAGAGGGTAGTTCCAAGTTTGGCGAGTTCGTCGGCCTTGCAGTTACCCGGAATGTCCCTATGCCCCGGCACCCAACAAAGGTGAATGTTGAACTGCTCAGCCATCTCCTTTAGAGATGAACGGCAATCTAGGGCTACTAAAGAGTTAATAGAGACAGAGTCCAGACACTTGATGGCGGCCTGACTGTCCGAAAGGATTCGAATATCCTTTACGGATACCACATTCTTTCTTAGCCAGGACAAGACTTCCTTTATCGCCATAACTTCCGCCTGGAAAACACTACAATGATTAGGAAGACGGAAGGAGAGACTGAGATTGAGCCTGTCTGAAAAGACACCTCCACCCACTCCATCATTTGTTTTTGAACCATCCGTGTAAAAATGGATTGATTCTTCTTCCGGCAAGGCATCCTCCCAAAAGGATCTAGGGGGGATGGATATCTGGAAGTTTTTGTCGAACAGCAGTTGGGATGTGGTGTAGTCTATATTCCTAGAAGGGATTCTGAGTATGTTCAGAATTGCAGAGTGGCCGATTTCACTATCGGCCCATTGAGAAGTTGCTTTGAGGCGAGTGGCCGTGGTAGCAGCCGTCTGTCTGCTAAAGATGTCAAGGGGTATCAAATGGAACAGAATGTCGAGTGCAGCTGAGGGAGTGGTGCGAAGCGCTCCGCCTATGCATAAACATGCTGATCTCTGGACTCTGCCTAGTTTATCGCGATTTATCGCTTTCTCTAAGGCAGTCCACCAGACAATTGTTCCATACGTTAGTATCGGTCTTACAACCGAGATATATAGCCAGTGAGCAATTCGGGGTTGTAGTCCCCACTTGTTTCCAATAGCTTTTTTGCAAGAAAAGAGTGCCACCGTAGCTTTCCGGACTCTTTCTTGTATATTAGATTTCCAGTTGAGCTTCCTATCCAGGATGAGACCTAGGTATTTGGCCTCGTCAGAGAAGACTAAGCTGGTACCCCTGATTGAAGGGGGGTCGACTCGTGGGATTTTGTATTTCCTAGTAAAGAGGACAAGTTCGGTTTTGTGGGGATTGACGCCTAAACCACAACTGTCAGCCCATCTTATTAGCTTGTTAAGAGCATTTTGTAGGAGTTCTTTTAAGGTGTTAAGGTGCTTCCCCGATACAGCAATAGCAACGTCATCTGCATAGGCAATCACTTTGCAGCCCTCTCCTTCCAGGATAACAAGCAGTTTGTTCACCACAAGATTCCAAAGAAGTGGGGATAGGACTCCTCCTTGCGGGGTTCCCCTGCTGACAGATCTTCTGGCGGAGGTCATACCCAGCTTTGAGTTAATAATCCTACTGGTTAGTAGTTGATTAATGAACTCGCTAAGTGTGTTATCCACTTTTAGATCCGACAGTGCAGCTGAGATCGCGGATGTATTGACGTTGTTAAAGGCGCCTTCTATATCGAGGAAGGTTACCATTGTATACTCCTTATGGTGAAGGGAATATTCAATTGAACGTACTAACGAGTGTAGGGCTGTTTCTACAGATCTGCCTTTGCAATAGGCATGTTGGGAGGTAGACAGCAGCCTTTTGTCAATGTTGGTACGAATATGGATATCTATCAATCTTTCTAGAGTTTTTAGGAGAAATGATGATAGACTGATGGGTCTGAGATCTTTCGGAGTGACATGGGAATATTTGCCAGCTTTGGGTATGAAAACCACTTTCACTTCTCTCCATAACAGCGGAATGTGGACCAGTTCAATACAACTTTTCAGAATTAACTCCAACACCGGAAGAATAATATCTGATGTTTTTTGTAATTCGGCTGGTATAATGCCGTCTGGTCCCGCCGATTTATATGGTTTGAAGCTGTGTAGCGCCCAAAGTAGCCTATCCCTGGTGATTAGATCGTTAATGTTGGTTATGTGAGTCCTTGCCCTGTTTGGGTTCGTACTACTTATAACATGGGAGCTGCCTGGGAAGTGGGTATCTAATAGCAGATTAAGCGATTCCTCGCTAGATGTAGTCCAAGAGCCATCCGATTTTTTGAGACAGCTGGGCATCGTTGGATTTGTAGAGAGGATTTTCCTTAGCCTGGAACCTTCGGAGGTATCCTCTATTTTGCTACAGAAGAGTCGCCACGATATTCTTTTGGCCTTCCTCAGTACTTTTTTATAGGATTTGAGGGATACTTTGTAGGCATCCCAGTCAGAATCTGTTCGTGTGGCCTTGGCTTTATTGAACAGTTTCCTGCAGACATTTCTAAGTGGGCTCAATTCCGATGTCCACCAATGCGGCTTACGCTTACCTCTCGGTCTAGTGAGAGGACACGAGGAGGACAATGCTTTATTTAGAGCCATAGTGAGTTCCCTGACTTTATTATCAAGCTCGTTGGTGTCATGAGGGGGACATAATAGCATAGAGCTCACTGAATGCCATAGTGAATCTCTGTACAGGAGCCAATTTGTCTTGCGGTAGTTACGGAAGGTTGATTGGCGGGGAGGGTCATCATTTAGACTGAATTGAATGTACCTGTGGTCCGAAAACGAGTGATCAGACGAGACTTTCCAATTACCAATCAATTCGATGATGAAATCAGAGACGAGAGTTATGTCTAAGACCTCTTGTCGACTTCTGGTTATAAAAGTAGGTTCACTACCTCTGTTGCAAACGATGAGATTTGTGTGTAAAATATAATCAAAAAGTGACTCACCTCTGTGGTTTGTATCGGAACTGCCCCATACTGAGTGATGAGCGTTGGCATCACACCCAATTATGAGTCCAGTGTTGTGTTTTCCAGCTTCTTTTACAAGATCCTCCAGGGTCTTACCTGGGAGATCTCCCACGATATCATGGGCGAGATAGGCCGAAGTCAGCCAGTACGTGCCATTGGCCGTCTCTAGCCTCGCTGTGGTTATGTCTCGTCCGCTGAAATTAGGTAGTAAAAATACATTAAGACTACTTTTAACTAATATGCAGGATCTAGGGTTACCTTTGTCTGATACATAAAGTGCGTAGTATCCCGGAGTCCTGAGTCCGCAAACCAGGTTGTTGACAATCCATGGTTCTTGGATCAGGACGATATCTTCTCTATCTTGAGAAAGACGGAGAAGCAAGGAGGCCGAAGCCTTTTTGGAGTGTTGGAGGTTTATCTGTACTAACTGCAGCATCAATTGCTACAATTAGGCAGAATTACCTCCACCACGGTTTTATCTAGGCCCTCTGATTCCGAAGATGAACCAAGAAGTTCATCCTCACTAAGAAGAAGAACCTTGTTTAGGCAGTCCTCCGTCTCCATGTCCGACAACGTGTCAGTAATAGAGGCAGTGGGCGTGGTTGGGGTCGCCTGGTCTGCGGAGACATCGTCTTCCATGTGAGGAAAGGATACCGATGTACCCGGGTCAGGGGCTGCGGAATCGGAGTCTAAGGGGTGAGGAGGCAGTTTGCCAGTCTCTAACTCATCCTTTTTGTAGACGCGCAGAGTAATTTTCTCCCAACCAAAACTTATCATGCCGTTGGTCGGCGCCAAAGGAGCAAGGGATTCCTGGTTGATTACTATAATAGCAGATCTATAGGCACCCCTTTGCTCTTCCAGCTTAGCGACCTTCCAGTCATGGGTGGGTAATGAGGGATTGCAGCGCTGGATGACTTCCAGGACTTCATCCGCGGATGGTGGTTCGATGGGGATCCAGGTGCGAGTCCTAGGTCTGCTAGGGATGTTCTCCTTTGCTACGAATTCGAGCTTATCGACAGATCTTGTGTCCGCGCAAGCGATTAGCTTGACGTGTCCTTGATGCCAACCAGCATCTTGAGTATTCGGTGGCGGTCCAGGGGTTGCCCTGATGAAGGGTAGAAAGCTACTTAAGAGCTTCAGCTTGACCGTTTGCCACCGTTCGGGAGATATCGTGCCGTCTATGTTGCTACGATCAATGACAGCAACCACTATTTTGTCTTTGAGGACATCGCTGAAGGACCTGAGAGGTTTAACGGCGGAGGTGCTGGTGTTATGCCCCTTGGGGCGTTTTGAAACCGGAGCGGTTTCTTCCACCGACCTCTGGCGCTTAGACGTAAAGTCACCGCTGGTCTCCTTGTCCTTGGTCATAAAGTTTTCGGCCCATTTCAGTTTGGCAACCTGTTTAGGAGTTCTGTTGGTCTCCAGAATAGCTCCAAAGACCTTCAGAGTCCGTATTGCCTCACGTCGTTGTTTATAGTACGACCTCGAGGGAGTGCGTTGTCGCGAACTTCCACTACGAGACGTACTAGGGGTGTTGGTGCCAGCAGTGGAAGGGCCATGAAGTGCCACAATCCTACCACTGTTAGGGAGGATACCTTCCTTTTGCTCATGAGGATAGCTGCTGTTACCAATACGGGGTGGACCACGAGTAGCCACAGTCGTACCACCGCTCGGCGTAGCAGGAGCTGTACCGGTAGACAGTTTAATCACCGTACTACCGCCCGGTTTGGAAGGGATACCGGTCTTAAAAATTGGATTCGGTTTTTTTTTGGTTGTTTTTGTTATTGTTATTCATGTTAGGACCCACGAGTGGCGGAGAAAGGAGGTCGATCTGTACAGAGATCCGCAATATACAGACAAGGCTAGCAAAATCCGGAGGGCGCCAGGTATCCGGACACTCCGTTAGCGACTGGGCTATTTGACTGGGCCCCCAGCCAAGTTGACGCTCGGCACTGGTCGTATGACACCATCGTCCGGCCCAGGGAAGAGGATGAAAACTGGAAGGAAAGGAAAGGAGAGGAATAGGAAGAGAAAAAGGGGGGGGGGGAAAACACAGGGAGGACACAGGGGAAGAACGTCCTTTGGTTTCAGGACTCATCTAGAGAAAAACTTCTCGAGAATCATTGACCCTACTCAGCCCCTACAACTCGGCAAGTTCGACGCTCGGAGTAGGGGAAACCATAAAAAACCCAAAATTTCAACTCAAAATAAAACGAACTTTTTTCTTTTACCGCCTACTTTCGGCTTTGTAGTTAATGTAGAATCTCTTGAGCGATTCACTATTCCTATAGCTACATCATGATCCCGACTGGCTGTTGAATTTTTGCTCTATCCGATTCCATTCGAATTTAACTATTTGTCGACATTGTAAAACAAAACACTGTAAAATGCGTTTAAGCACAAAAACAAAGCAAAACTCACAATATTTCGATATATGCGTACACCGACTTAAAGTTAGATAAAATTCAAAAGTAGTCGCTTACTAGGTTAAACATACATTTTTTTCGTGCAACTAACATCAATTTAAGTATCTTATAGAATTAATGTGGAACTTAGCTATGCGTAAGATTTATGTTCCGTATCAGCAAACGGCTCTTACTGCGGTTATGCTTCACTATTAAATTAAGTAATATGTTTGCTGACTTCTTCCAATCAACATATTCAAGCATTGAATTATTGACACCCAATAATATTTCCTCCAACATAAAACCAAACTGTGATATTCCGACACTTATTGTTAGACTGACAGAATTTAAAATCGTGCAATATATAAAGACCATAGATGATAACTGTGTTCCTGGTCCTGATGGTGTTCCTAGAATTTTTGTCAAATCTTCTATTAATTTCATCTGTAAACCGTTAACTTATTTATTCAACTTGTCGCTGTCCAGTGGTGTCTTTCCGTTATTGTGGATATCTTCGTTCATTGTCCCTTTATACAAAAGTGGAAACAAACATCAGTTGGAGAATTATAGTGGAATAGCTAAACTGTCCTGTACACCAAAACTTTTTGAAAAAATTATTTGCAACCATGTACAATTTCATTGTCATAACGTTTTTGTAGATGAACAACGTGGTTTTTGTCCAAAAAGGTCAACTGTGACAAATTTAATTAAACATACATCGCGGTGCAATAAGAACATGGTGAAAGGCTTACAAAAGGCTCTTATGCGGACTTTAGTAAAGCGTTTGCTAAAGTGAATCATGTTATTCTAGTTAAAAAAAACTTGAATTATATGGATTCCCTAAATGAATCTTGAACTGGATTTCTTTTTATTTAAGTAATCGGACGCAAAATGTGAAGTTCAAAAAGTTGTTGTCCAAAAATATAGTTATTTATTCTGGTGTCCCTCAAGGAAGTGACTTTGGCTCACTGTTATACCTGTTGTTTATTAATGACCAATGTCTTCGTGTTAGTTATGTTAAGATTTTACTGTTTGCGGATGACTGTAACCTGTTTTACTCATATTGTGACCCACAAGGATGTATCTTCTTGCAGCATGATATTGATGTTATGTATAAATGGTGTAATGAAAACTACATATTCTTAAATCTAATGAAATGTAAATCCATGACATTCACGAGACGTCACAACCTTAATCAACCTACTTATTTTATTGATGGCGAAGCAGTTGCAAGTGTAGATGGCTTTAAATATATCGGATTTATCTTTGACAAGAAGCTGGATTTTAAATTTCAATTAGATTTTATAGTGAGCAAGGCAAGAAGCCGGTTGGGAGTCATAAAACGATTTTCAAAAGAATTCAAAGACCCTTATGTAACGAAAAGCCTTTATTGTTCTCTTGTTCAGCTTGTTTTAGAATACTGTACTCCTGTGTGGTGTCCTGGGTATGAATCTGGGATCCCAAGAATTGAAAGGATACAGAAGTAGTTTCTCCTTTTTTCATTGCGTGATTTACCGTGGAAACCAGAAATTCGACTTCCACCCTATACAAGCCGCTTAAAAGTACTAAATCTTCAAACTTTGGAAAAAACAAGACAGATATTTAACGCTATTTTTTTGTTTTGTGTTCTGACAGGTAGGATAAACTCCACCTATGTTCTTTATTCACTTAAAATTAACACCAGACCGAGAATAACAAGGAACCCGGATTTTTTATACCGGGTGATTTTTTAAGAGGTTTAGAACTTTTTTTAAAAAAAAAAACACAAAAAATTCGAAAAAATGAATGAAATATTTATTTGAATCGATAGTTTGAACCTTGCGTCTCAGGTAGCCCATCCGCTGAGTCCAATTTTGGCATACTCTTTCACACATATCGGCCGGTATCTCACGAATGAATGCATGGATGTTGGCTTCCAGTGCGTCAATCGAAGCGGGCTTGTCCCTTATACACATTAGCCTTGGCATACCCCCACAAAAAATAATCTAATGGTGTCAAATCGCACGATCTAGGCGGCCAATTGACCGGCCCGAAACGTGAAATTAACTGTTCACCAAACTCGCCTCGCAATTGCGCCATTGTTTCGCGTGCTGTGTGGCATGTGGCACCGTCTTGTTGAAACCACATATCATGCAAGTCAAGAACTTCCATTTCGGGCAAAAAAAAGTTTGTTATCATCGCTCGGTAGCGTTCACCATTGACAGTAGCGCTGCGATCCGCATCATCTTTGAAGAAATATGGCCCAATAATGCCGCCGGCCCATAAACCGCACCAAACAGTGGCTTTTTCGGGATGCATTGGTAGCTGTTGCAGTGCTTCTGGCTGATCTTCACTCCAAATACGGCAATTTTGCTTATTTATGTACCCATTCAACCAAAAATGAGCCTCATCGCTGAACACAATTTTTCGATAAAAAAGCGGATCCTCGGCCAGCTTTCCAAGAGCCCATTCACCAAAAATTCGGCGTTGTGGTAGGTCGGCTGGCTTTAGTTCTTGCACCAGCTGTATCTTAAAAGGCTTTACGCCCAAATCCTTCCGCAAAATTTTCCACGTAGTGCTGTAACAAAGGCCTAACTGCTGGGAACGGCGCCGAATCGACATTTCGCGGTCTTCTGTCACACTAGCTGATACGGCCGCAATATTTTCTTCAATACGCACAGTACGTAAACGTGTTGATGGTTTAATGTCCAACAAAGTAAATTTGGTGCGAAATTTGGTCACAATCTTCCGAATAGACTGCTCAGAAGGTCGAGAATGCCGATCATAAAATGGAAGCAGCGCGCGATGAACATTTCGAACCGAGCACGAATTTTGATAGTAAAATTCAATAATTTGCAAGCGTTGTTCATTTGTAAGACGATCCATGGTTAAATTGCAAACCAAACTGAAGCTGTTTGACAGTGACACAAGGTACTAAACACACGTCAGCTGTCAAAACCAGTGTTGCCAAAACCAAACCAGCTAAAAAATCACCCTTTACTAGAGTACGTCTAGATGTGAATATGGTATTAACGGACCCATTAATAACCTGACGAGGGATTTCAGTATATAGAATTATATGCTGAATTTTAACCTTACAAAAGCTAAAGTGAAAGAAATATTAAGAACAATGTAACATAAATATTTATATTTGTTTTGTACTAAAAATGTCACTATTGAATAACTGTGACTAAATGTTTGTAGTTAAGTAAACAAATAAATAAACAAATAATAAAACAAATATTATTGGGTAATATTTGTTAAATTTCAAATAAACTGTAGCTGTGGTGTTTAATACTTGGAAGGCGCAGACGCCTGTTCCACACATACCATAAGGGTGAAATTATTATTTTGAGATATCGTCAGCTGAGAATTACAAGGTCGTATGTGAATAGGAAATTCCATATACATATTGTTGCATATTCGCGGATTTTAGGCTACTCGGAAAAGGATGGCGAGAAAATTAAGGATTATTGAAAATCAAAGCCACGAGGTTTACACTTAGTGAAACGTTGTTTATTGCACCACAAAGCGATAGAGAGTGACAAACCTGTCATTTACCCCATTACTTCATTTGGTAAAACGTCAGACGGAAATATGGGCTCGTTCATAGTTGCGTAAAACTCCCCCCTTCTTGAACTGGAGCCGCTACGGTCGAAAGCATCTCGGGAGGCCAGGAAATTATAGTTGTTGCCTTGAAAGAGGGTGACACGATCAATGTGAACGATCTTATACTTGGATCGTGGAAGATCCAGAGGGATCCAGAAGACCGGATCTTAATGGTGACATGGGTTATAACTTCCATGACATTTCCTTCGGGGGTTGTGGAACCACACAAAATTACCAACCTGTAATTGAGGGACGTTAGCTTTCAAGTCATACCTACTTTTAATTTTTTGAGCCGAGTGTTGTAGTTCAGATCTGGCTCGGTCATGAATCTCGCGTAATTGATCTCGTAGCTGTTGGTCATATCCCCGGTACGTCTTGGGATCCAAATCGGGAGGGGTTTCAAAAAGTAACTCCTGAGGCAGTCGCATGCGTCGACCACACATCATTTCAAAAGGTGTTTCTTTGGTGGACTCCTGAATTGACGAACGGTAAGCCATTGCAAATAGGGGCAGCAGGTCATCTCAGTCATCCTGCTTGTTGTTGACGAATTTTGCAAGATAGTGAAGTATCGTCCGATTCATCCGCTCCACTAGATCAACGGACTGAGAGTGAAGTGGTGTTGTTCGAGTCTTTCGTATTCCCATAATTTCCATGACATTTTGAAAAACCTCGGACTCAAAATTCCGTCTCTGATCCAAATGATACTCTGTTGGAACTCCATAGTGACAAAACACTTCGTGGACTAAGGTTTTTGCTACCGAGTCCGTCGTTTGATCAAGAAAGGGGAATACCTCCAGCCACAATGAAAAATAGTCCATCATCACCAACACATATTTATTACCTAGCTTGGTTGTAGGTAATGGTCCCAGAATGTCCACGGCTACCTGTTGGATGCATTTGCAGATGTCCTTGAGTTCTTCTTTGAGGGCCACGCTTCGCTGCACAAATATTGCATTCTTTGCAATAACGCTCTATGTCTTTTCGTGCTCCCACCCAATAGAACCGGCTTCTTAATTTCATAAACGTCTTATTGGATCCGAAGTGTCCCCCTGATACGGTATCATGGTACAGCTTAATTATTTCCTGAAATGATCGCGGAATAACAGGAAGTAAACGCTCTGGCTTTTGACTTTTCGTTGGAACTTCCTTGATAAAATTCCGTTTTTTAGCTTTAGACTGGCGAATTGCGCCTAATAAACTTTAAGAATATTGTACTCACCAGAGGTCTCACTCCACGTAGGACGATTTCCATCTTTTACCCAGTTAGTGACCTGAGCGAGGATTGAATCCATTTCCTGCGCTTGTTGAAGTTTTTCGACGTCGATATCAGTTTCAAACAGTCGAATGGCGAAGACTGATAAGTTATTCGCGGATTGTAAGCGTTTTTCTTTAGAATCGCAGTGGTTACAAATTTTTTCCGCACATGGTCGCCGTGAAAGTGCATCAGCATTGAGGTGTTTTGTCCTTCTCGATGTTGCACTCGGAATTGATATTGCTGAAGGCGCTCCATCCACCGGGCGAGTTGACCCTCAAGGTTCTTAAAAGACAAAAACCAATTTGATCAGTTGGGACTAAAAATGCTCGAGCGTACAGGTAAACATGGAAGTGTTCTATGGGTTTGACTAATGCCAGCAGTTACTGGCGAGTCGTGCAATAATTGCGTTCTGACTTGCACAAAACCCGGCTAAAATATGCGATAACTCTTTCTGTTCCATCCTGTATTTGAGAAAGCACTGCTCCTAGGCCGTAATCACACGCATCAGTATCAAGTATAAGCTCTTCTCCCGCATGAAAATGACCCAGTACTGCCGGTAGTACGTGCAAAGTCCCAAGAAGCTGCGCAGATCTGTCAAAGTCGATGAAGTAGGCGAGACACCTTCGCTGCTCAGTACAAGGCCTAAGAACTTCACTTCTTTGCGGAAGTTGCATTTCGACGCATTTAATTTCAAGCCGGAATCTGTTAAATGGCTGAAACCAGTTCGCAAATTAATAAGCATTTGTTCAAAGGTCTTACCGTGAACGAGTATGTCATCAAAATATGGCAGGCAAACTTCTAATGGTAGTCCTCTTAGCACGTGGGACATCAGCCGCTCCAAAGTTGCGGGAGCGTTGGTCAAACCAAAACTCATCACTCTGAACTGCCATAGACCGTCTCTAGTTACAAACGCAGTTTTATCTCGATCGTCAGGATGCACTTCTACCTGCCTGATTGGCAATCAAGAGTGCTGTACCAGACTGAGCCCGATACCGAGTCCAGAGTGTCGTCTATTCTGAACAGAGGGAATGAATCTTTGATCGTAGCTGAGTTCAGTTGGCGATAGTCAATATAGAACCTCGTCGACGCCTCCTTCTTTTTTACCATTACGATGAGAGATACCCAGGCACTGGAACTTGCCTCAATGATACCCCATTGTAGCATGTCGTCGATTATTTGTCGGGATTCTTCCTTTTTTGCCAAAGGAAGTCGACGTGGGGGTTGCTTAATTGGTTCAGCTGATCCCGTATCGATTCTGTGTTGAACCACTTTTGTTCTTCCTAAATCATCTGGGCACAAGGTGCTGTGTCGGGTCGAGATGTTCCAGCGATCGTTCAAATAGTTTCGACAGATATCTCGGCATCATTTATAAGTCAAAATCTACACATTCACCTTCACCAAAAAGAGACACTAGGGTTTTGTCAGGTAAAACAACAGAGTGATCAGCAACATTAGCAACTCGCCCGAATAAAACACCATCGCAATTTTTATTTATGGATTTTCCGATCAACAATCCTTTTGGCAACTGTAAGCATATCGGAATTACGAGCCCCTCGGCGTGGTTACCGAGGGATCCGGTGGTGGCAATCATAGTTTCTGATCGCGAAGGGATAACAGGGTGACCAATAACTCGCAGACATGCTGCTCTAGTAGATTTATCTAGCGGCTCCTCATCAGCAAGACTTGTTGCGGGATCATCACTCTCACAAGTCAACGAAATTCAATGTCCACCCACAATCATTTGATGAGAGCAAAAGTAAAACATTCCCTTAGTCACTTGAAGAACATCGACACCAAGAATGCCGTGGCAACCAGTGAGAAGTGAAAAATCAACCACTGGGAGTTTAACTCGACGCTTAACTCTACTAAGAGTGATGTATGTACGCCAACAATGTGAACTTTTAAAGGAATTGTCGCACAAGGTTTGCAGGTTTACGTTGCCGGAGAGGAGACGGGTATTGGAAGGAATAGCAGATAGACTCAAAAACGTTATCGATGATCCGGTATCTACCAACATTCGACAAGAAACGGTGCCGACGGTTATGGGAACAGTGAAACTGTGCTGTGCAGTTTCTTCGAATAAATGATGTACAGACCTGTCATTTTCCCCATTACTTCATTCGGTAAAACGTCAGACGGAAATATGGGGTCGTTCACAGTTGCGTAGCAATATATATACGTCCCTGTAATCCTCAACTGGCGATATATGTAGTTTGTAATACCTCTTAATATTCGACATAGACCCCTTAAAACACATATAAAGGGTTTTTTTTTAGAGGTTGATTTTTCGAATAGAGATAAAACTGACATTTTGTGGTCAAATCCTACAACTTTATTGTCATTTATGTTCAGCTTGATTTGCCATTTCATCATGAACAGGTTGACAAATGAACAACGCTTGCAAATCGTGCAAATTTATTTCGAAAATAATGGTTCAATTCGCGAAGTTTACCGTTTTAATGGCTACGTCAACAAGCAAAATTGCCGCATTTGGAGTGAAAAGAATCCACATGAGACCCTTGAAACGCCATTATATCCACAAAAAATCCACTTCTTCTGAAATAATGTTGGAGAGTCAGTTACCGTTAATGGAGACCGGTATAGAGCCATGATAACTGACTATTTTGTTCCCGAATTGGATAGAATGAATGTGGATGAGATCACCAACACCAACATATATTTATTACCTGGGTTGGTTGCAGGTAATGGTCCCAGAATGTCCACGGCTACCCGTTGGAATGGTTCACCCGTCAGATACTGTTCTGAATACAATTTTATTTAATTAAAAATAAACGTTTTCACTTATTTAAAAATAATATTAAAGATTAAGTTAAAGTAGCTATTGTGAATTGGCCTTATAAAACTGCGATAATTTTGATATGTCAAATGTTGTTGTTATAAAATGTAAAAATCTAAATATAAAATGTTGCTTAGTAATTACACAGTCCAAATAAAACCCGCAAACCATTATAACGTTTTAACAGAATTTCTAGCGTTTATTTCATAAAAGTTATCCGTTTTCTAAAACTTTTAATTTTACAGTGTCTCAACGGGAAGTCATTCTTTTCATATTTTTAAGTTGTTACACATATTGGCCGTAACAGATACATTTGCAGATGTCCTTGAGTTCTTCTTTGAGGGCCACGCTTCGCTGCACAAATATTGCATTCTTTGCAATAACGCTCTATGTCTTTTCGTGCTCCCACCCAATAGAACCGGCTTCTTAATTTCGTAAACGTTTTATTGGATCCGAAGTGTCCCCCTGATACGGTATCATGGTACAGCTTAATTATTTCCTGAAATGATCGCGGAATAACAGGAAGTAAACGCTCTGGCTTTTGACTTTTCGTTGGAACTTCCTTGATAAAATTCCGTTTTTTAGCTTTAGACTGGCGAATTGCGCCTAATAAACTTTAAGAATATTGTACTCACCAGAGGTCTCACTCCACGTAGGACGATTTCCATCTTTTACCCAGTTAGTGACCTGAGCGAGGATTGAATCCATTTCCTGCGCTTGTTGAAGTTTTTCGACGTCGATATCAGTTTCAAACAGTCGAATGGCGAAGACTGATAAGTTATTCGCGGATTGTAAGCGTTTTTCTTTAGAATCGCAGTGGTTACAAATTTTTTCCGCACATGGTCGCCGTGAAAGTGCATCAGCATTGAGGTGTTTTGTCCTTCTCGATGTTGCACTCGGAATTGATATTGCTGAAGGCGCTCCATCCACCGGGCGAGTTGACCCTCAAGGTTCTTAAAAGACAAAAACCAATTTGATCAGTTGGGACTAAAAATGCTCGAGCGTACAGGTAAACATGGAAGTGTTCTATGGGTTTGACTAATGCCAGCAGTTACTGGCGAGTCGTGCAATAATTGCGTTCTGACTTGCACAAAACCCGGCTAAAATATGCGATAACTCTTTCTGTTCCATCCTGTATTTGAGAAAGCACTGCTCCTAGGCCGTAATCACACGCATCAGTATCAAGTATAAGCTCTTCTCCCGCATGAAAATGACCCAGTACTGCCGGTAGTACGTGCAAAGTCCCAAGAAGCTGCGCAGATCTGTCAAAGTCGATGAAGTAGGCGAGACACCTTCGCTGCTCAGTACAAGGCCTAAGAACTTCACTTCTTTGCGGAAGTTGCATTTCGACGCATTTAATTTCAAGCCGGAATCTGTTAAATGGCTGAAACCAGTTCGCAAATTAATAAGCATTTGTTCAAAGGTCTTACCGTGAACGAGAATGTCATCCAAATATGGCAGGCAAACTTCTAATGGTAGTCCTCTTAGCACGTGGGACATCAGCCGCTCAAAAGTTGCGGGAGCGTTAGTCAAACCAAAACTCATCACTCTGAACTGCCATAGACCGTCTCTAGTTACAAACGCAGTTTTATCTCGATCGTCAGGATGCACTTCTACCTGCCTGATTGGCAATCAAGAGTGCTGTACCAGACTGAGCCCGATACCGAGTCCAGAGTGTCGTCTATTCTGAACAGAGGGAATGAATCTTTGATCGTAGCTGAGTTCAGTTGGCGATAGTCAATATAGAACCTCGTCGACGCCTCCTTCTTTTTTACCATTACGATGAGAGATACCCAGGCACTGGAACTTGCCTCAATGATACCCCATTGTAGCATGTCGTCGATTATTTGTCGGGATTCTTCCTTTTTTGCCAAAGGAAGTCGACGTGGGGGTTGCTTAATTGGTTCAGCTGATCCCGTATCGATTCTGTGTTGAACCACTTTTGTTCTTCCTAAATCATCTGGGCACAAGGTGCTGTGTCGGGTCGAGATGTTCCAGCGATTGTTCAAATAGTTTCGACAGATATCTCGGCATAGATTTATCATTTTATAAGTCAAAATCTACACCTTCACCAAAAAGAGACACTAGGGTTTTGTCAGGTAAAACCACAGAGTGATCAGCAACATTAGCAACTCGCCCGAATAAAACACCATCGCAATTTTAATTTATGGATTTTCCGATCAACAATCCTTTTGGCAACTGTAAGCATATCGGAATTACGAGCCCCTCGGCGTGGTTACCGAGGGATCCGGTGGTGGCAATCATAGTTTCTGATCGCGAAGGGATAACAGGGTGACCAATAACTCGCATACATGCTGCTCTAGTAGATTTATCTAGCGGCTCCTCATCAGCAAGACTTGTTGCGGGATCATCACTCTCACAAGTCAACGAAATTCAATGTCCACCCACAATCATTTGATGAGAGCAAAAGTAAAACATTCCCTTAGTCACTTGAAGAACATCGACACCAAGAATGCCGTGGCAACCAGTGAGAAGGGAAAAATCAACCAATGGGAGTTTAACTCGACGCTTAACTCGACTAAGAGTAATGTATGCACGCCAACAATGAGGACTTTTAAAGGAATTGTCGCACAAGGTTTGCAGGTTTACGTTGCCGGAGAGGAGACGCGTATTGGGAGGAAGAGCAGATTGACTCAACAACGATACCGATGATCCGGTATCTACCAACATTCGACAAGAAACGGTGCCGACGGTTATGGGAACAGTGAAACTGTGCTGTGCAGTTTCTTCGAATAAATGTTGTAAATTTGGGGTCAACGCTGATATCATCTAGTCATCATCACCGCTGACTGCTGCTCATTTCCCGACATGTCTTCCACTTTATCCTCACAGCGATTTATTCTGGTGGACTGCTTACGCCTCCTTCTGACTGGTACGAAGGGCTCGTTACTTACTTCAATCGATCAAGTCTGGTCAATGTTAGATGCTGCAATGCGAGCAGATTCCACCGTAATGGCCCACGCAACCGCATCGGCAAATGTTTTTGGATCGGTTAGTCGCACATTTTCCTGAATAGTGCGATCGTAGATTCCATCAGCAAATTGCATAATGGCAATGCGGTCTTGAGCACTAGAAGGACAATCACTAAAAACAATTCATGTTAAATGCACCAAAGTCTTCATTTATCCGCTGCCGTCTATAACGAAAAGTTGCATGAGAGACGTGTTTTTCTTGGCTTACGAACCTGAGTTGCAGAGCTGAGACCAGCTTGTCGTAGTCTGTATGATCTACCGGCTCCAAGTTAGCAAGCACCACTACACTTTTTCGTAGCAGGGTGGTTAGTGTTCGGACTTTTTGTTGAGACGTCCATCCGATGGCCTCGGCGATAATGTCAAATTGTAAGTGGTAATCTCGCCAACGTGTTGTACTGCTATCAAACGGTGGTGGCAAAAGGCTGCACATATTTGGAGAAATAGGGCTATTAGCAGGTTGCTGACAAACTTGCACTGGGTTTTCTTTCTGGATTTGCGGGTGATTTGATGTGCTGCGATTTTTAGGAGTGGAGCAATCAAAGACCTTATTTGCAAGAGTTGTTCCTCTCATTGTTTTTAACTCCTCTGATTGTCGCTGCTCTTGTGCTATTTTTGTTATAGAAGCACCTTGAAGGTCGACGTCATTACATAACAGGTTAAGTTTCGCGAGCATTTTCTTGAGATTTTCAGATAATACTTCTGCCTTATCTACTTAAGTATCCCACTTCTGAGCAACCTCCGACAGAAAAAATCCCATTTCTGACACCAGTGTTGCGTATTAGCGGATTTTAGGCTACTCGAGGAAAAGGATGGGATTAGTGAAACGTTGTTTATTGCACCACAAAGCGAGAGAAAGTGACAGACCTGTCATTACTTCATTCGGTAAAACGTCAGACGGAAATATGGGGTCGTTCACAGTTGCGTAACAATATATATACGTCCCTGTAATCCTCAACTGACGATATATGTAGTTTGTAATACCTCTTAATATTCGACATAGACCCCTTAAAACACATATAAAGGGTGTTTTTTTAGAGGTTGATTTTTCGAATAGAGATAAAACTGACATTTTGTGGTCAAATCTGGCAACTCTATTGTCATTTATGTTCAGCTTGATTTGCCATTTTATCATGAACAGGTTGACAAATGAACAACGCTTGCAAATCGTGCAAATTTATTTCGAAAATAATGGTTCAGTTCCCGAAATTTACCGTTTTAATGGCTACGTCAACAAGTAAAATTGCCGCATTTGGAGTGAAGAGAATCCACATGAGACCCTTGAAACGCCATTATATCCACAAAAAATGACTGTTTGGTGTACTCTATGGGCTGGTGGAGTCATTGGGCCGTACATCTTCCGAAATAATGTTGGAGAGTCAGTTACCGTTAATGGAGACCGGTATAGAGCCATGATAACTGACTATTTTGTTCCCGAATTGGATAGAATGAATGTGGATGAGATGTGGTTCCAACAAGACGGCGCTAAATGCCACACAGCGCACTTCACAATGAAGGAAACATTCGATGAGCGCATAATTTCGCGGAATGGACCCGTCAATTGGCCACCAAGATCTTGTGATTTGATAACACTGAATTATTTTCTTTGGGGATATGTGAAGTCGCTCGCCTACGCCAACAAACCAGAAACGTTAGGGGACTTGGAAGCCAACATTCGTGGCGTTATTGCCGACATACAGCCCCAAAAGCTTGAAAAAGTGGTTGAAAATTGGACCTCTAAACTTGTCTTTGTTCGAACCAGCCGCGAACCAGACGCCACATGCCCAAAATCATATTTAAACATTAATGGCATGAAATAATCCTTCCAATAAATCTATATAAATAAAACTATTTTCTTGTCCGTATCAACATTTGAGGCCTATAAAGCGGAGGTAGGAAACTAAAATTTGGATCATGGGTGTGCACCCTATAGTGGTTTATGGCTTAGTGTAAAATTTTGTTTAATAAACCCACTGCCACGACAACAAAGCGCTTTTACCAAAATGTTATCTTTTTTTAAAATGTTCTGTTTTTAAGTATATGTATCACCCATACTAACTTTTTCTGTGCTATTTTCAAAACAATTTTTTTAAACGCTTATTCACTTATTCCGTGAATATTTTTAAATGCTTCTAACGAAACCTAGCATATATACGTTTTTACTTTATGCTAGTTATGTCAGGTCAAAGACTATAAAAAGATTTGTTTAATGACTTTTCCTAAATATTCAAGAAAAAGATGACAAGATACACCTAGTCCACGAAAATCGACACTGAAACGCGTCGCACTTGTTAAACTAACATTCTTCTTTTCTTATAGCAAAGGCAGAAAATCTCGATTTTAGGGTATCTGTATGTATACCCTATCCTAAGGGTATATTAATTTTGGTACATACAGCTTGTAACACCTCTTAATATTCGTCGTAGTTCCCTAAAAGTATATATATGCATTTATGATCAGGACCAAAACCTAACTTCGTTATGCTCGTTTTCCTCGAAAATTTTCATAGAAACTGAAATAAATCATTTAGCAAGATATTTAGCCAATATTTTTAACTTTCTTGTATACATTAGTAGCGATCGTGCGGAAATTTCGAACTCAAATTCAGAATGAGGGATGATATTACGACTATAGAGAAGTCCAAAAAAAAAGTGGGACTGCCAATGCCCGTCCGTCGGTGTGTCTGTCTGTCTATCCGGGCGCCGTATGGCGAAATGATTGGACGCATTTGCTTCAAAGTTTGCATATGAGCTTTTTGGGGTTACATCTCGGGGCAACTTTTTAGTTTTTGCTTTATCGTTTGAAATAACGGTAACTGCCATACAATTTTTTTTGGTGAAAATCAATTATCACTAATATTCTCGAAGACGGTTTCAAAGATTTCGGTCTTCTTTTGTACTAAAGATAATTGGAATGGGGCCAAAAATACTGCGTACTCAGTTTTTGGATAAAAAAACGATTAACGATAATTAATATAAACGGCAATATCTCGAAAACTAACACAGGGAACTTCAAAAAAATTTACTAACTTTTTTATGCTATTAAGCCAAATAAACTTGCATACTTAGATTTTTGAAATAATTTTTTTTTTTATAACGATTTTCTTCAATTTAAATTAAATTCATTTTCTCAAAAACGGCTTCAACGATTCAGATAATTTTTTATATTTTGAGCAGTTATGTTAAAAGTGTTCAATGTGCGAAATAATATTAAAATCGTAAATGATCTTTTGGAGAAATTCCAATTTCTCAAAACCTAAAAATTGATTTAAATAAATTTTTGACAATTCATTTTGCGATTCAAAACGCATATCATGTATCGAGACAGTTTCGTATGACGCAGTTGTGCACTTTATTTCCAATATATCGCCCATACAAAGTTTTTTGCCACGACCACTTTTTCGGGGCGTTTTTAAAAAATATAATTTTTTTTATAAATTTCATACAATGAAATAAAATGCTATCCATAAAGTTTTTAACGCTTTTTTCCAAGCGGCATATAGGGATATGGATAGGGTATCATAATGTTTGCCCCAAACGCACTGTAGCCTTGCCATATGTTTTTCATATGTTTTGATGGACTGAAACAGAGAAGAAAAAAAGCGGATTATTTTATATGTGTCAGTCTGGTCAAATTATGAAGCTCTTAGGAAGCTTTTTCTTGAAGTGAAATTCGTTTTCTTATCTCCCTGCTTTACATATGGTATTGTATATCTGTATCTGTATATTTATTGTCTGTGCTAAAAGCTTTATGGTTGCACTATAGTTGGTTGTTGCTGCAGAGAAATGTAACATATTGAGAGTTTACAGCAACATTTCTCGCAACCATAGATGTTCGCCGTATAATTGTATTTATATTTGGTCATTGTTGGCTATACTCTGTCCAACATAAATTGGCAGTACAGGGAAGTTAGGGATTTTTACCTTTTATTCGCACTCTTTTATTTCCCATAAGGAGCTATTCTAACAAAAGGTCTTACAGGGTTTCCGTGCCATATATTTTAAATACGCAAAAACAAGAAAGAATATTATGTATGGTTACCATGTTTTTTTTTTAGATTAAAATTTTCATTAAAATTTTCAAGAAATTTATCTTTTTCCACACCACCAAGAGGTAAGAAAAAAAGGCGCGCTTTTGAAGGGTATCCCCAGTAGGCATAATCCCTTTTAAATAAAAAACAAACAAAATAAAATGCTTTATTCATTAAGATTAATTTAGCTTAGAATTAAATAAACAAGTATAACACCAAAAAATATAAATTCATCTAAAATATAAAAATATTTACAAAATATTTATTTATTTCTGATGAGAAGTTACTGCTACTGCTGCTGCTCTTTTCACCTATATTTATAATCAGACTCTCTACAGCGCCTTCCGAAAAAACGTCCATTTCCCACATTTTTGGCTCAACCACCTGCACGACGTGTTGGACACACCGATGTCATTTTGCAGCGTCAACGTTGCTGATTGCAGTTGCTAAAAGGGTTTTTATTTCTGCCATCTCAAACGACTTGTTATGGCTAGCCACGAATCCTTTCACTTGAGATCAAACCAATTCTATTGGGTTAAGCTCGCAGTGATAAGGAGGCAAGCGAAGTACTTTGTGTCCAGCAGCTTGGGCAATATCGTCAATGACGTAGGCTTCGAAGTGGGTTTTTTTTTGACGCTTTACGATGGTCAACAACTCAGATTTAACCATATCATCCTCGAAAGATATATTGTTTGACCGGAGCCAAATCTTTATGTCTTCTGTTTTAGTTGCAGTCGATGGAGCTTTGTTCTTCTTTCGTGAATGATATAATGCGTTATCCAAAGCGATAACAGAGTTGGGATCCAGTGAATCCTTAAACCACTTCTCATACGCGTCAGCATTCATGTCTTCATGGTAGTCCCCACTGCTACCAGAAACGAAACATAAGAGTCCGTCATCTACGAAACCTGTTGAGCTTCCTATGTGCTTTATTATAAGCCTCTTACCTTAACTCGATGGTGCACGCAGTCCTCTTGACAATCCCTCGTTGAACGCTAGCCATGGTGTTAATATGGCTGGGTCCATCCAAACTTTGTCTCTTGTGTGTCCTTCGTTGAACCAAGTCTCATGAGTAAAGTAGATTTTTCGGTTTTGTCCCCTTATGATGTCACTTCTTTCCAAAAGAACACTCTTTGGCTGACGATGGGCAAATTTAAAACCTAGTTTTTTTGTTAAACCGCATGCAGAGAAGACCTGCTAATTTTGGTGATGTTTGCATTGCATCCTACCTGATGCAGTATTTTATCCAGCGTCGGAAGTTCATTATTTGAAAAAAAAATTATGCACTATTTGCCTGATGACACATTTATCGAAATCATCTACTTTACTTTTGAGACCAATATGGTTTTTCTTCTTTGGTGGAGAGTTGTGGCCTTTGGTACTGTTTTCGTTGAGAACTCCGTAAAATGTTCGTTTACCCACAGAAAAAATATCAGCTACTTGCTTCACAGCTTCTGTTTTATTTTTTGAATTTTTATGCATTTTTTTCTCGCGTCAACAATTTAATTTTTTTTTCAGCTCTTAAGTCCTTGGATGATTTTGAATCCATTTCTAACTACTAAGATTAAGATTAAATAAAACATAAAAAAACTCACCGCGCGCTACGAAAACCTACGCAAATAATCTTTTTCCTTAAAGAAAACAGCTTACAATTTTGTAACTGCATTTAAACGTATTCCACATATTAAAAGAAATGCAAAAGATCACAACCAACAAGATCGCCACGATAACACTTACCATTAAGAACTTGTTTTTAAAGCTCTAAAACCAAAAGCTCCTCAACAGAAAGCCAAAGGAAAAAAACCGAACGAGTTAGTTAAATGAATTAATAGGCGTGCATAGCAGATTCAGCCACAGGCCACACACATCATTGCACACTCGGATGTGCGTTAAATAAGACGTGGAGTCCGCGTCAGATGCAATTGGAAATTCACTGGAGGGTAAACACTTTATAGGGGTTTCTTTCTATTTAGTATGGTAGAAAAAATGGCACGCTACTGATTTTTAAAAAGCTTCCCCATAAGACGTGTACCGCCAATTTATGTTGGGCAGAGTAGTGAAATTTTAATCTTCATCAATTTGTGTCACCATAATCTGAGCATATTTGTAATATAATAAATAAACACTTATAAATAAAACACAATAAAACCTTACGTTTACACAAACTGCTTTTCGGAACACAACTACCGTGGTAGGAGGTTAGGAGCAATCGATTAAGCTGATACGCTGCTTCATTTATTTAGCGAGAACAAGTCCCGATATAGTCTATTCTAGTCCGTCGACTTCGAATTGTATCTATAGCCGCTTTTTATGATAAGAAATTATCTATATGGATCTTGGATTTGTATGCACTACACAAATACACATGATCTTACTATTTATTGAGATCACGATTTGTGATGTGGAAACTTTTGTTTACTATTTACCACTAGGTGCCTCCAGCGTTAATAGGAAAATAATTTTCTGTTACTATCCATGTTGCCATACTTAAATTGTAAAATTATTGATAATCGCAAAAGAAATGAGACATTTTTATAGCCGAATAAATAACGACACAGATTCTGTTTTTATTGATTGATATGTCTATATAAAGGGTGATCCATTTCGAGGTTCCCTACTTTTTTGAAGAAAAAAACACAGAAAATTCAAATTTAATGGAGAATGTTTATTATCATTTGAACTGTTTGCCATTTATTTTTTGAAGATTATGTCTATCAAATGTTGGCCGTTGCTACGTCGCAGATGGTCCATCCGTTGAGTCCAATTTTCGATCACTCGTTCGAGCATTTCGACTGGTAACTGGCGAATGACACGCGTGATCTTTTCCTCCAAGGCCTGAATCGAAGCGGGTTTGTCGGCATAAGCTTTTGACTTTACATATCCCCACAGGAAAAAGTCTAACGGTGTGATATCACACGATCTTGGTGGCCAATCGACCGGCCCAAAACGTGAAATTATGTGCTCTCTTCGCTAAACAAAATTTGCCTCGAAAACGTCGGATCTACTTGGAACTTTTCAAGAGCCCATAGAGCGAAGCGATGTCGTTTGGGAAAGTCGGGCGGCTTCAGTTGTTGCACAAGCTGTATTTTGTACGCTTTCAATTTAAGATCCTGACGTAAAATGCGCCCAGTCGTTCCATACGTCAGTCCGAGTTGCTGCGAACGGCGCCGAATCGACTCTCTACGGTCTTCGTGTACACTCTCAGCTACGGCCGCTATATTTTCTTCACAGCGTGGACGTGGTCTATTCGGTCGAATATTATCCAATAATGAATGCTGGGTCTCAAAATGGATGATGGTGTTGCGAATAGTACGCTCAGTAGGCCGATTATGTTGACCATAAGTTGAGCGAAGTGCACGAAACACATTCCTCACAGAACGTGAATTTTCATAATAAAGTTGAACAATTTGTAAACGTTGTTCACGCGTAAGTCTTTCCATTATGAAATGCCAAACAATACTAAACAAAAATAACATGACAGCATGACACGACTCACACGTGATCTGTCAAAAAAGGCTATTGAAAAAAGTATCTCTACTTGGATCACCCGTTATTATACTGAAATAATAGAAGAAGATTCGCAGTCAAAGTGAGTTAATCGAATGCGCTTTTCAGAATTGGTTGTTAATAAAACCCGCAATTAATTTTATTTTAGATGCTATGTTTTTAGTATGATAACGGTGCAACAGATCTAAAAATGGATATTCAACCATGTGTTCAAAATTATGCTATCTAACTGCAACTAATGAATGACATAACTAAGTTTGCAGAAAAATTTTTGTTAGCTGATATTAAAGAATGCTGCCAATATTTGAAGATGCAGAGTGTTTTATTATCATTGGCTGATCTATATACATCACTTCCGATTATAAAAAACGGCTTAATGAAGACTTGTGTCAGCTGGCCTGGAATATCAAATCTGATATATGAGTGATCCGACATCGAGGCTTCATTTGACATATGCCAATTTACAATGTAATTGGAAATAAATAAAAGGACTAGTAAGTGTTTGGTCAAGTACCTCTTTACGAATAGCATTTGTGAAGGTAGGCTTTGAGCACAGATGAGCAATTAACCAGATAGTCAACTCTGCAATCCCCTATCACTTTCAACCCGCAAAAAATATTTAATAATGGCCGTAAAATCCTCTCTCAATTTTCCTATCTGTGAGTACGTGTGACTCAGCCACATGAAGTTAGATCTAATAAGCTTAATTACCCGCCAAAAATAAGTGTGGGGAGTTTTGCAAAATAAATATCAACAAAAAACAGCTGGTCTCGGCGGATGTGTTGGGAAATTGGAAGTGCTGCGAAGTGTTGAGTTTATGTGATTCAACTTTTATAGCTATTTAAATGTAAATGTTTATGAAGAAACAAAAAATTAGTTATACAATAAATACGAAGGTGTTGCAATTTAATTCGAATATTTTTTGCGGTTACAAGAAATAGTTCTCTATTTCGTGCTACGTTTCCACCGAGTACCAGATCGAGATTGAGACTAATCTGACCCTAATCTACATTAAATTTTAATCTGCTAAACACAAGATTACAAAATAATCTTGAAAAAAACTAGGTTTGCATGTAAGAATCGCCTTCTGAACACACTCAATACCAATTTGCCATAACTGGATATGTCAAAAGGGACCAATTTGGGAGCAAGTAAGCAATTTGACAACCAGATGTTGGAAGAAGGAGAACAGAAGGTAGCTGGAATGGATTGCATAAATGTATTGTGGGTTTTGCCTTCGAAAATGCTTGGTAGTTGAGTGCAACTCATAAATATACATGCACATTATGTTACATATATATATATATATATTGAATTAATTAGCCAATCTTTTTAACAGATGATTTTATTTGTCAAGTTATAATGTTTTGTAATTTTTTTTTATGAAAATATACGAAACAATTTACTACTACTTCCACTATTAAGTGATTGCAAATGTTGTTAAAAAAGTGTTTTCATGTACTAAAAATAATATTTGTAAGAATTTGGATATTACATTGTTTTAAACTAGTGTTCAATTGTGTAGAAGAACTTAACTGCTTCTATATAACCATCAGTAACCTACGAAATCCGTGTTTGTATAGTTATATTTATATTTAATGTCAACCGAAAATGTATGATCAACTTAATTATTATATATTAGTCACATTAATCAATATTATTTTAATTATTTTACATTTAAAATTAGAATAAATTGGTTAAAATGTAGCTTTATTCTCTGTATTATAATAATTTATTATGTTATTAGTTGTGTGGTAAGTATGTTTTTATAAATCCATATTCACCGCATATTTTTCATCTTTATTTTTCACACCCAAATTGTGAGGCGTAATCTGCTCAAATTCAACTGTTCCCAACTTCTTGCTATAAAAAAATATATTTCATATCATTTCAATGGCCGACCCCATGAAAACCCATTAAAACCGATATAATTCGAAACATGTGTGCACGGTTCCCATTTGATTTTCACGTAAAAACCCATATTAGAGGAAATTATTTGGATATTTTCAGCTCGATTTAGCTTGTAAGCAAGCTGAGATATTCTCTCTCGAGTTGACTATCTGGTTAATTCCTCATCTGTGGCTTAGAGCCTCTATTTAATACATCTACATTACTACTAACTAGATATTAAAAAAGCGACTCACCACTTCTGTTGATGTTACTACCTCCCTTATATTGTGTGATGCGCGAGTTACGTATTCCTAACGTACCTTTCTTAAATATATACATAAATGCATATATACATTAACTAAAACACATGTACATAAATACTCAAATTCATAAATTAACTATTATATTCACTTACAAATATTATATAGACAAACAAATTTACATAACTTACATTACATAAAAAGTACAATAGTAAATGTGCCAGTAACGCAGCGTCACTTACAGATCATATATTGTAATGGTAACCAAAAAAGTCATTCGATGGTTAACAATCAACGTAGGAATTTTTGTAAATTAAGTTTAGGTTTTTGCGTTTTATTCCAAACTTGTAAGTGGGGCAGTCGAAAAACGTGTAAATTCGGAGTTCGCGTAGAGAAACCTAAAATAGACAAGTTATTGAAAGAATTGATATTGCAAGTGCACTTTTGTAACGAATATCAAATCAATCACACTTTAGCGCACCCTTGCAACGTATATATTTCAAATGGAGACATCATGAAGCACAACCTTTATAAATTATTGTGTTATTGTCTCTTTTGTCTCTGCATATTGATGATTAACTGTTTCAGATAACCCTTATCAAATAATAAAGAGAGAGGGTGATGTCAACCTCGAACATATTTCGACACCACAGAATTCATCGAAATACTTCGAGAAGCTTGAAGGGTTGTTCAGTCGACAGGAACTTGGACATGCTTGCATAAAGCACAAACTAGCTCGCCGGAATGTGGGGGGACTTGTTCCTATCGTTGAACCACCGTACATGTTTACATGTCCTGGATTTTTAATTTGCTTGCTTGTACTAAAGTCAGGTATTATCCCTATATCTCAACCAACCAGGAAATAACCTGACACAAAAAGGGGGAGACCTAAGGTGGTATCTGGTTTCCCTGAGTGTGGCCCTCCCTCCGTCAACTACTTATGAAAAGATAGTGTGACACCTTGGCCATTGCTCCACTCTTATATAATATACAATGACCCCGTATGTAAAAGTGAGCTTTAAAGTAGCTCACTTAGAGTATATTAACACTCACCAATTCGATCGCCTTCCCAATATCGCACTAAAAATCATGCCTTCATGTTAAGTGTAATAAAACATGATGATAAAAAAATTTCTTTTCTTCGTTATAATGCATTAAAACTTTAATCTCAATTTTGTATTCATAATATTATCCTTAAAGCTCTAAAATATCTTTTATGATTAATTAGTTGCTACTTCAAATCACGCATGTCAGTTAAATTTTAAGAATAATACAAAATACTAGCGCATATGTTTCCTTTTTTTTGTAATTCAATCTTAAGTATCAATATTGGATCCTGGTAAAACAGAAATATATTGCATCCTCAATTTACTAAAATGGGTTTCGAGAGGAACTAAATAAATCTTAAATTGTACTCCTATAAGCATACTGTTTACTTGCTTATCTTTAATCAATCACAATTGTTCATCAAAAAGAAAAATTAAATTGTATACTTTTAGGCGCGAGTCAAAATTGTATTGTTTCAATGACTATAATTCTAATTGGACGGAGAAACGTTCAATAAAGTTATATGGCATGTAAAAAAAATAAAGGGTGATTTTTTAGCTGGTTTGGTTTTGGCAACACTGGTTTTGACAGCTGACGTGTGTTTAGTACCTTGTGTCACTGTCAAACAGCTTCAGTTTGGTTTGCAATTTAACCATGGATCGTCTTACAAATGAACAACGCTTGCAAATTATTGAATTTTACTATCAAAATTCGTGCTCTGTGAAAAATGTGAAAATCCGCTGTTTTATCGAAAAATTGTGTTCAGCGATGAGGCTCATTTTTGGTTGAATGGGTACGTAAATAAGCAAAATTGCCGCATTTGGAGTGAAGATTAGCCAGAAGCATTGCAACAGCTATCAATGCATCCCGAAAAAGCCACTGTTTGGTGCGGTTTATGGGCCGGCGGCATTATTGGGCCATATTTCTTCAAAGATGATGCGAATCGCAGCGTTATTGTCAATGGTGAACGCTACCGAGCGATGATAACAAACTTTTTTTTGCCCGAAATGGAAGTTCTTGACTTGCATGATATGTGGTTTCAACGAGACGGTGCCACATGCCACACAGCACGCGAAACAATGGCGCAATTGCGAGGCGAGTTTGGTGAACAGTTAATTTCACGTTTCGGGCCGGTCAATTGGCCGCTTAGATCGTGCGATTTGACACCATTAGATTATTTTTTGTGGGGGTATGCCAAGGCTAATGTGTATAGGGACAAGCCCGCTTCGATTGACGCACTGGAAGCCAACATCCATGCATTCATTCGTGAGATACCGGCCGATATGTGTGAAAGAGTATGCCAAAATTGGACTCAGCGGATGGGCTACCTGAGACGCAGCCGCGGTCAACATTTGCATGAAATTATCTTTAAACATTAAATTGCAAGGTTCAAACTATCGATTCAAATAAATATTTCATTCATTTTTTCGAATTTTTTGTGTTTTTTTTTTTAAAAAAGTTCTAAACCTCTTAAAAAATCACCCTTTATAATCGCGATAAGAAAAATTTTTATTTTAAAATGACTTACAGCTTGTACTTTTCTTTTTGCTGCTTCTTCTTCTACATTCCGAGGTGGGAATGTAACTAAATAATCTAAACGTGGAAAAAATGGAAGTTATATAGCAAAATTTTACACCGTAATGAACGATCTTTACATGTCCTGTGCAGAACCAGCTACAGAAGATGAATCTAATGATTTTTTTTTTCTGATATTTAATTTTTTTATTCTTTGGGACATTAAGTGTATCGAGTTTGCACAACAAATGACCTTATCTTTTGGTTACCATATGGGTTTGAATATGCTAACTACACTTATATATTATCATATGCATACATACGTTGAATATTTTCCTGTAAAATCCTGGTATGTCAGTCCAGGTAACATACCAGGATTTTATATTTGATACTGTCGCTGGTTGAGCTGATCGAGGTAAAGGTGGTGCGATGGCTGTTCTAGTGGTTGTGGTGTTACACGTGGTGATGTTGCTGGTGGTAATGTTGCTGGTGGTGGCAATGCCGTATCTCTTGGTACGGGTGGCTTGTCTTTCTTGAAGATCCTGACGCTGATGAAGGTGATGCCGTGTCTTGGTGCTGCTACTCGTGGTAAAATGGTGGGGCACGTGGTGCACGTGATGTTCCAAGAGGCTCTCTTGCTGCAAGAGGTGGTTTTCACCGAAGGTCTCTTGATGCTAAAGGTGGTGTTCAAAAAAGATCTCTTAATGCAAGCGCCCGTCTCGTGGAGGAAGAGAGATTCGTGGTGGACGTCGTATGCAGTAGAAAGCCGTCAATGGGGTTAGCTTTCTTTCTGCTTGTGCGTCGCCGCTCGGTTGGCGTATCGTGAAACCACGTTGTCACTGCTCGGAGGAAGTGCTCATCTCTTCTCTATCTTGTGAGGTCTGATGAGGAGCTTCGGATGGTGAAGAGAGTTTTTCTCGTGGACACTTGTCCCGACGCCGACCTATTTCGAAAAGGAAAGAAACTTCTTCCGTTCGGCTAAGTTTTGCCGCTTGTTTAAATTTCTTTTATTTCTACTTTTTTTTTCAGTTGGCATTAAGTGACAGATGAAAGTTATCGTTTCATCACAGGGTTCTTTGCGAGGTATGGTTTATGAACGTAGTAGATTATTTACAGACAAAATTTCTTTTTTCTTTCGGTCTGTCCCCTACAAACCAGTCCATTTGGTCAAGCTCAAGCGAAAACCAAGTGGATGAAAAAGGACAGAACCTTTTGATTCGCACCCTCATAGGCTAATGAGGAGTGAGTTCTACCGACTGAGCAGATCGGGATTTATACACGGATGTCTTTTGCGTGAAAGATACCGAGATTATTACCTTCTAAATCTTGCAATTCGAATAAGTTTTTGGCAGTTATTGCATTTATTTTTGCTTGCACAAGTTTGGGGCACAGTTTCGCATTGCGCTTTTTGCTGCTATCGCTGAGTACAAAGTTACGTTTGTAGACTACCTGACCGACTTTGAATTTGACGTTTTTGCTTCTGGTATTATATTTTCGCTTATAGGTGTCGTGTGCTTTCGCCAATGACTCTTTTATGTGATTATGAATAATATTCATTTTCGCTGCTTTTGGTAAATAATCGAATTCAGGATTGTTCAGGCTTCTTAGTCTACGTAGTCCGAGCCGTGTTCCATCTTGGTCTGGCCGAACACCGCGTCGTGTGGTGACATGACAATGGCTGAGTGTATGGCTGTTCTAAGAGCACTGTCCTACCCGTCTGGTTTGGAACCTATATATGATCTTATCGCTGCTAATATGGATCTATTAACGCGTTCGCTCGCGTTGGCTTGCGGCGAGTAAAAGTGAAGACCTTCATTGCAGACTGCAAGGATTGTAGGACCTCGAAAGCACCAAATTCAACCCTAAGGCCTCCGATGGGACAAGCATTTGTGGTGGATAGACCTTTCCAACATATATACGTCGATTTTCTTGGACCATATCCAAGGTCCAAGAGCGGTAATGTCTATATGATTGTTTGCTTGGATCAGCTGACCAAATTCATCGTTGTCTCAGCTATACGAAAAGCTACTGGCGAAGCAGCGATAAAATTCTTGGAAGAGAATGTTTTTATGACATTTGGAGTACCAGAGTCAGTTTTGTCTGACAATGGGAAGTAATTTGTTTGTAAAGAATTTTCCAAATTTCTTTCCAATTATGGAGTCAGATATGTAAAAACATGTTTTTACCCTAGAACCCTAGAAAGTGCATCTGGCACTACATTCTGTGAACCCTTTAGATGCTGTATGATAAAAGAGAATCGCTGAAGTCTAAGACTCCACCGAGCTAAACGTTCGCTCAGGTCCTTCTGATTCATGAGCCACTTCAGGCTCGCATGGTCTGTTACGATTGTAAAGTCTAGTCTTTCAATGTAGGAGCGGAATCTTTCTACGCCCATTATCGCAGCTAAGCACTCCAACTCCATCACGCTATAATTGCGTTGGGCTGGATTCAGTTTATATGAGAAATACGAAATAGGTTTTTCGACGCCTTCTGAATCTTTTTGGCATAGCACACAACCAATGCCGGTCGTAGAAGCGTCACATAATATTAGGAACGGTTTATTAAAATCTGGGTTTATTAGAACAGGGGCAGTTGTTTACGCCGTTTTTAATTTTCGAAAGGCTTCGGTAGCTTCGGAGCTTAAAACAAAAGATTTACACTTCTTGAGCGTATCAGTAATCGGGGCTGCGAGTGTTGAGTAATCCTTCACAAACCTTCTGTACCACCCTGTCAAGCCTAAAAATCTTCGGACTAGCCGTGGTGTTTTTGGCAGGGGGAAGGTTTTAATCGCCGAAAGTTTATCTGGGTCCGTTTTAAGGCACCCACCTCCGATGATGTAGCCTAAATACTTCAACTGTTTAAAACAAAATTTTGACTTCGTCAGATTTATTGTTAAACCAGCGGTCGTATGTCGCGAAGCTACGAGCCGTAAAAGCTCTAAGTGTTCTTCAAATGTTCGTGATACTATCAGGAGATCATCCAAGTAAACAAAGATGTTTTGTTTTAATTTGTGAGGCACCACTTTGTCCATAAGCCTGCACATGCATTGTGCCGCATTGCATAGGCCAAAGGGCATAACCTTAAATTGATAAAGAGGTCTACCTGGCACAGTAAACGCAGTCTTTTCCCGTGATGTTCTTTCCAGTGGTATTTGCCAGAAGGCATCTTTCAGAACCACACTGGAGATAAAGTGTGTCTCCGAAAGACGACCTAGCAAACCCTCAATATGAGGAAGCGGATATGCATCCGTTTTTGTTACCTGATTGACTTTCCTGAAGTCAAGGCATAAGCGAACCTTACCGGGCTTTCGGACCAAGACACCGGAGAGTTCCAGGCACTTTCACTTTCCTCAATAACGTTCATCGCTATCATCCGGCCCAATTCCTCATACATGAGGGCCTGTACCGCTGGTGATACGGGATAGTGTCTTTGTTTAATGGGCTCAGCGTCCCCCGTATTTATATAGTGTTCCTCGAGCTTTGTTTTTTCCAATCCAGATTTGGCAGAGGATAGGAATAAGCTTTTTACACTTTCAAGTTCCTTGGATTGTTCCTCCGACAATTCGTGGGCATTGGGATCACACGAATTTTGTTGTGTATCCGACGAAATTCCAGAGATCACTTGAGGTGCTATCTCAAACGATCTCCAAAAGTTGACCCCCAGATACAACTGTTGGTCTAATTCGGGTATTAGATATAAGGTTATTTCTTTAGATACTCCTTTGTATTTTATATTGGTTTTTACTACTCCTACGATCGAGTGTTTTTGTCCGCTAGCAGTTTTAATTGAAGACGTAAAAGGTTTCAAACCGATGTTGGCCTTTTTGATGATGTCCAAGCACCCTTTCCCCCAGCAACTAATACTAGCTCCACTGTCGAGCAGACCAAGCAATTGCTGATCGGAGACAGTGACACTGGCATATGGTCTTGGATCATCAGAACCATCAAGTGTTGTGGCTGAAATTGCTTTGTACGCTTCTTTCTTATGTTTAAAACGCTCTTGTAACTTTAGAATTCGCGATGATAATTTTCGTTTAATAATGCGACTTCGCGCTTCGTAGTAGCTGACTAGTCGTTCGTGGAGAGATTTCTGTTTATTTTTTGTTAATTCAGGTGGAGAGACTTTCGAGGTTTTATCTAAAATCTTTAAGACGTCTGTCTTTGGAATTTTCAACTCTGTGCTATTCTTAGGCGTTTGAAATAATTCTGTGGTTGTTCTCGATTCTGGTGTATTTTGTAGAGCAGAGTTGTATGAATTAGAAACATTCTCTGAACTTACTAAGAGTTCTCCCGGGTCGTGGATGGACAAAACTCCCCAGTCGTCGGATTGCCCTGAGTTCGGTTTTCCGAACACTTAACGCAATTTGGTGTCGTCATGTTTGCCAACCCACACTTGTAACAGAATAAGTTACGCTGCGGGCTGGGGCATTGGACAAACGAGTGGCCTTTAACCTTACAGTTCCAGCAAATGTATGCGCTGGAATCGCGTCTATTGAAAGCTGGTCGTAGTGCTTCCACTTCACCAGAGGTTTCTACTTCATCAGGTAAATCAATTTCGTTCACTTGCCTTCTATAATTGTGAGGATTAGTCTGTTTTGGTCGAACCGCGTCACTTTGGTTCACATATTTCTCAATGGTTCTGCAGATGTAAACCATTTCTGGCAAACTGTTAGTATTGTACGTGATTAGTAATTCGCCAATACGACGTTTTACGTTCTGTTTGATCAAATCAATTATTTCCCTTGGTGGTTTTGGGCAATGAAGTCTGATGTTCAAATGTGATATGGCGTTGTAAAAATCATCGAAACTTTCATTTAGACCCTGACGCCTATCGAACATTTGACGTGAAAGTTCCGAGTTCACAAACCTTCTGTACCACCCTGTCAAGCCTAAAAATCTTCGGACTAGCCGTGGTGTTTTTGGCAGGGGGAAGGTTTTAATCGCCGAAAGTTTATCTGGGTCCGTTTAAGGCACCCACCTCCGACGATGTAGCCTAAATACTTCAACTGTTTAAAACAAAATTTTGACTTCGTCAGATTTATTGTTAAACCAGCGGTCGTAAGTCGCGAAGCTACGAGCCGTAAAAGCTCTAAGTGTTCTTCAAATGTTCGTGATACTATCAGGAGATCATCCAAGTAAACAAAGATGTTTTGTTTTAATTTGTGAGGCACCACTTTGTCCATAAGCCTGCACATGCATTGTGCCGCATTGCATAGGCCAAAGGGCATAACCTTAAATTGATAAAGAGGTCTACCTGGCACAGTAAACGCAGTCTTTTCCCGTGATGTTCTTTCCAGTGGTATTTGCCAGAAGGCATCTTTCAGAACCACACTGGAGATAAAGTGTGTCTCCAAAAGACGACCTAGCAAACCCTCAATATGAGGAAGCGGATATGCATCCGTTTTTGTTACCTGATTGACTTTCCTGAAGTCAAGGCATAAGCGAACCTTACCGGGCTTTCGGACCAAGACACCGGAGAGTTCCAGGCACTTTCACTTTCCTCAATAACGTTCATCGCTATCATCCGGTCCAATTCCTCATACATGAGGGCCTGTACCGCTGGTGATACGGGATAGTGTCTTTGTTTAATGGGCTCAGCGTCCCCCGTATTTATATAGTGTACCTCGAGCTTTGTTTTTTCCAATCCAGATTTGGCAGAGGATAGGAATAAGCTTTTTACACTTTCAAGTTCCTTGGATTGTTCCTCCGACAATTCGTGGGCATTGGGATCACACGAATTTTGTTGTGTATCCGACGAAATTCCAGAGATCACTTGAGGTGCTATCTCAAACGATCTCCAAAAGTTGACCCCCAGATACAACTGTTGGTCTAATTCGGGTATTAGATATAAGGTTATTTCTTTAGATACTCCTTTGTATTTTATATTGGTTTTTACTACTCCTACGATCGAGTGTTTTTGTCCGCTAGCAGTTTTAATTGAAGACGTAAAAGGTTTCAAACCGATGTTGGCCTTTTTGATGATGTCCAAGCACCCTTTCCCCCAGCAACTAATACTAGCTCCACTGTCGAGCAGACCAAGCAATTGCTGATCGGAGACAGTGACACTGGCATATGGTCTTGGATCATCAGAACCATCAAGTGTTGTGGCTGAAATTGCTTTGTACGCTTCTTTCTTATGTTTAAAACGCTCTGGTAACTTTAGAATTCGCGGTGATAATTTTCGTTTAATAATGCGACTTCGCGCTTCGTAGTAGCTGACTAGTCGTTCGTGGAGAGATTTCTGTTTATTTTTTGTTAATTCAGGTGGAGAGACTTTCGAGGTTTTATCTAAAATCTTTAAGACGTCTGTCTTTGGAATTTTCAACTCTGTGCTATTCTTAGGCGTTTGAAATAATTCTGTGGTTGTTCTCGATTCTGGCGTATTTTGTAGAGCAGAGTTGTATGAATTAGAAACATTCTCTGAACTTACTAAGAGTTCTCCCGGGTCGTGGATGGACAAAACTCCCCAGTCGTCGGATTGCCCTGAGTTCGGTTTTCCGAACACTTAACGCAATTTGGTGTCGTCATGTTTGCCAACCCACACTTGTAACAGAATAAGTTACGCTGCGGGCTGGGGCATTGGACAAACGAGTGATCTTTAACCTTACAGTTCCAGCAAATGTATGCGCTGGAATCGCGTCTATTGAAAGCTGGTCGTAGTGCTTCCACTTCACCAGAGGTTTCTACTTCATCAGGTAAATCAATTTCGTTCACTTGCCTTCTATAATTGTGAGGATTAGGCTGTTTTGGTCGAACCGCGTCACTTTGGTTCACATATTTCTCAATGGTTCTGCAGATGTAAACCATTTCTGGCAAACTGTTAGTATTGTACGTGATTAGTAATTCGCCAATATGACGTTTTACGTTCTGTTTGATCAAATCAATTATTTCCCTTGGTGGTTTTGGGCAATGAAGTCTGATGTTCAAATGTGATATGGCGTTGTTAAAATCATCGAAACTTTCATTTAGACCCTGACGCCTATCGAACATTTGACGTGAAAGTTCCGAGTCCGTTTCTAGAGTCCGATATTGCTCAATTAGAGCCATCCTTAGGTTGTGCCAGTCAGCAGTGGGGTTGGTTTTGAGGTACACCCAATACCAATTTTCAACTTGTCCTGCCACGAAGAGATGGAAATGCAAGGATATCTCTTCCCACGTACTGGCATAACATTCCTTTAGGCGACTTAACCGGAACAAAAACTCATCGATTGTCATATGTTGGTTATCAAATTTCAGTCCCCATTTTCGAAATTCAACTGTCCTTTGTGAAGTACACGATGGAATGTTTCTTTCTAGTGGAGACTCTGAATTTAAATTCAAGGCATTAAGCTGCCTGATAAAGTTTTGAGCATTTTCGCTTTTGTTTGCTGGGACTGGCTCCGAACAGCTGGGTACTCTTTGCTCGTTAAAATTTGATTGTGATTCCACGTTTCTAGTACTGCGTGGTTGCTGTACTCGGTTTATATTATACTCTTCTCTATTATCATGAGGAGTCGTAGCTCGAAGTGTCGCCCTGACAGTTTCGGCAACATGCTCACTCATAACTTGTCGATCTCTTTCCAATTCTTCCCGTAAAACTCGCAACTCTGCTGATCGGCTCAGACCTACAGAAGCAGTAACAAGTTCTTCTATATACTGGGTTAAGCTAGAACAGATTGACTTGTACCTGGAATATTGGAGATTCGAATGGAATCATCCACGGGATACAGACTACGCGCATTTGCGCTACACATTGCCAGGATGTTGCGTATTCGACACCGAAACTTGGCTGTCGTTATTGCGATCGTTTTCACGGTCTTGAACATTTGGTGTAGTATTTGGTGTTGTTAGCGTGTCGTCGCGAACGTTACTTCGCGAAAGACGATTAACTGGCAAATTTTGGGAGCGATTGCTCCGATTCGGAAATCTATGGGGCATCGTAAAGGCTTATCAATAAAAAAATTAAATATATATATAACTTTAAAGTATGGTTTTAGTCATAAACTAAGGGTAAGTAAAAGCTAAATAATATGCTATCAAATTATACCAAATAATTTAAAAATAGAAGTAAAGTGAAAAAGTATCAGATAATGTGCATGGGAAAGCGGATCTTAGATATTGGTTGTGTTGTAGTGACAATTTTTTTTTGCTTTGCTTAATTTTTGTGTAATGGTTGTGAAATAGCGGTTTATGTTACTAGGGCTTACATTCAGCCAACTCTTTCTAAAAGATAACTTGATGCTGCAAAGAGACTTGACTTCGATTGAGCCGTTTTCTCTTGGACATCCATATCTTCGAAACAGTTATCGAGACTGTATAGAACCTTCGCAATCATTTTGAAGAATTATTGAAACTCTCTGACTAAAATTATTCTTCTGGCATGAAAGGACATTTTGTAATACTTCAAGGTGTTAAAAAGTATTTAATAAAGTATTTTGCAAGCAATTCAGTTAGAGGAATACGATGTTTTCTGTTCTTTTTATGAGGTAGCAAACAATATAAAGTAGCTCGCCGGAATGGAGGGGACTTGTTCCTATCGTTGAACCACCGTTCATGTTTACATGTCCTGGATTTTTAATTTGTTTGCTTGTACTAAAGTCAGGTATTATCCCTATATCTCAACCAACCAGGAAATAACCTGACACAAAAAGGGGGAGACCTAAGGTGGTATCTGGTTTCCCTGGGTGTGGCCCTCCCTCCCTCAACTACTTATGAAAAGATAGTGTGACACCTTGGCCATTGCTCCACTCTTATATAATATACAATGAGCCCGTATGTAAAAGTGAGCTTAAAAGTAGCTCACTTTGAGTATATTAACACTCACCAATTCGATCGCTTTCCCAATATCGCACTAAAAATCATGCTTTCATGTTAAGTGTAATAAAACATGATGATAAAAAAATGTATTTTCTTCGTTATAATTCATTAAAACTTTAAACTCAATTTTGTATTCATAATGTTGAGAATGCAGCAGACGCATATCGTGTTCTTTATTATTTTTGTATTTTCTTAAAATTTCTTGTTATTTCTAAAATTATTATTTTTATTTTCATTTATATTTGGTATTTACTTTTTTGTTTTTTTTGCCAAACATTTTGTTAACTACCTTATTGCTTATACATATTCCCTATGTTCTTTGACTTTGTTAATCGTTTATGTAATACTTGTGGTCATCACCCCTGCAATGACACATATACTTGCTGCGACCGTTTAACATTTACATCAACTCTCATGCAGATCATTGGACCATCGATGACGTCAAAAATAATGGTTTTGCAAGAAGAGTGTGGCTAACTGCTGCCTGCTCACATTCGGCAAAGCGATGGGAAATCACTTTTGTAGCAACTACCACACCAGACGGTCGAACCTGCCCTTTAATTGTAGTCTTGATTTAAGTCAATAAAATTATTATAACGTTTTTGGAAGTTCGTGAGTTTTATTGAATCGTTCTTAAACAAAGTTGGTCCTTCTACGCCTGGATATTTTTGAATCGTTTTCGTTTACTGGTTGGTGGTTGCTAGACTTTGGATTCCTACTTAGATAAGTATCAATCGCAAATCTGAAATTGGTCTTTTGTTCCTGTCTGTTGCTGCATGGATTTTTTTTGGGGCTCGATTTGCGTTTAGTAAAATTTTGGTGAAAGCTGAAGAAGAAAATTTGTACGGTTTTTTTTTGTTGAATTTACGTGTTCGGTAATTAAACTTAATCGTGTTTTTTGTAATGGAAGCATTGAAGCAAGCACGCGGTCATTATAAAGGCTCCACTACTAGGGTTTTTTCATTTTCGCAAAATATTCCCGACAATGTCCATGTGCTGGAATTAGAAGTGCGGTTAGAAAGACTGGAAAAGGCATGGCAAGACATTTGCAGTAGCCAATCTGCTATGTTTCAGTTCCATTCCGAGGAAGGATACGGTGACTCTGAAGCCGAGTTTGAAGTCGTAGAGTCGAAATATGTTACAGCGAAATGTGCTCTTCTGAAACGCATACAAGAACTAGCTCCGGTCCGCGATGAATCTCAGGATACTTCGCTTAAAGAATTAGTTGCTTTTCAAACTGAACTCTTAAGTAATTTGGGACAGGCGACTTCCTCTACCATTTCCTCTAAAGATACAAAGATACGTTAACGGTAGTGTTACAGCCCATGCAAATAACCTAATTTTCTGGTGATTATCGTGATTGGCCGGGCTTTCGTGACGTGTTCGTGCAAACGGTGGACTGCAATGCTAATCTTTCCTGTGCACAGAAATTTCGCTACCTGAAATCGGTGTTACGAGAAGATGAATTTAATCTTCTAAATGGCATACAAGTTTCGGACTCTAATTATCTACTTGCTTGGGAGAAGCTTGAACGCCGGTACGATAAGCTTCTTTACATAATAAATGCGTTTATTGAACAATTTCTAAAATTGCCAAGTGTCAGTTCAGGGGATGGTGTTTATTTGCGCAAGCTCGTTGACAAAGCGGACGAAGTTATTCGTGGTCTAGAAGCGGTTAAGGCGATTGGTAGGGATCCGTGGCTCGTTTACTTACTCGTCAATAAAACAGACTCGGAAACTCGCAAGGCGTGGGCGTTTCAAAGTAAAAATTCGGAGGAAGCTGCCGTCGACGATCTTCTACAGTTTTTAGAAGAACGCTCTAGTGCTTTGGAAGCTAGTGTTCCAAAATCCAACCGTGTAGGAAGGACTGCCCGTGCGTCACATCCTACGAATATTAAAAGCTTAGCCGTAGTTAATGCGTCCTGTCCAAAATGTAAATCTAAACATTATCTTCCGCAGTGCCCAGAATTCGTTTCGATGCCGGTTAGTGCGCGTCGCAGCTTCGCTAGAGATCAGCGATTATGTTATAACTGTCTCGGTACTAAGCACTCATCGATGCGATGTCGAGTTAAGGCGCGTTGTTCCTTCTGTAATGCTCGTCATCATAGTTTAGTGCATCTAGAAAAAAACTGTCAATCCCCTAGTCCTACCAGTCCTCCAAATGCCACTGGTACTACCGAGAACGCCACTGTATCCGTCGTGAGTAACCATATGAAAAATGATTCGCGTTCCTCGGGAATATTACCTACGGTTGTCGTTAAAGTACCTGATGCTGTTGGAAAAACTCACCTCGCGCGCGTTTTATTGGATACCGGTTCGCAAGTGTCATTTGTCACTGAAGGTTTCGTGAAAAGACTTGGTCTTCGTTGTTCTCATGCTCGGTTGCCGATATCAGGAATTTCGTCGGTGGAAGCTGGTGTGACTCAAGGTGCGGTCAACATAACCTTGAAATCACGAATAAGTCCGCATTTCATTGAAATTAAGGCTTATATACTTAGCAAAATAACTTCACAAACCCCATCGCTTTCGTTCGAATGTCGTAACTTCACATTCCTCGAGGACCTACAGCTAGCTGATTTAGAATTTAATACCCCAGGGCACATCGACATACTGTTAGGGGCTGATAAGGCTTGGAGTATTCTGAGAGGTGGGCATCGTTCAGATGCGGAAGGAAGGGTTTTTGCGCATGAGACACTCTTTGGGTGGGTTATAACGGGTTGTTTGCCAGAAAAACCTTTCGTTTCGTTACATGCAGGGGTTGACCTTGATGTGATTTTGAAATCTTTTTGGGAAATTGAAGAGGTTCCGCATAAGTTCTCTTCGACATTAGGTGAAGACGAGGTTGATGTTTACTTCTCAAAAGGCCTTACTCGAACACCGGACAACAAATACATGGTAGAACACCCGTTTCGACAAGACAACATAACCTTTTCTAATACCATATCTGGAGCGTTGTGTCGACTCTTTGCGATGGAACGCCGGTTCGCGCGAAATGAAGGCCTTAAAACCGAATATACCAAATTTATTAAAACGTATATGGACTTAGGACACATGGAGCGTATTCCAGATCATGACATCGAGCCTACGTCGGGAAGGGTTTTCTGGAACTCTGTGGAGCTCTTCTCTTGTGTCGGTTGTTGGAGCTCATACGGTCGTCGTTGGATGAAACACCGGTTCGAATTTTTGCGTTTTGTGACTCCCAAATAGTTTTGTCTTGGCTCTCATCTCCCCCACGAAGATGGAATACATTTGTAGCGAATCGTACATCCGAAATATTGTCGTCGTTGCCTCGTTCTTCTTGGAATCATGTGTGCTCTGCTGAAAACCCTGCTGATTGTGCTTCAAGGGGTCTTGCACCCAATGCTCTAATGGAATTTGAAATGTGGTGGAGAGGTCCGGCTTGGGTGCGTCAAGAGTTAGACCGTTGGCCAAGTCATCGTGAAACTGTTATTAAAGATATTCCTGAGGAAAGGAAAAGGGTCATAAGAGTTCACGTTTCCGTTCCGGTGGAGCATTTTTTCGAAAACCTTTCACTAAAGGTATCTGCTTGGCAAAAACTCGTGAGAATCGTTGGGTATATTCAACGTTTTATAAAGCTATGTCGAGTTCAAAAAGAAGATAGACAAATTGGATACTTATCACTTAAAGAGCTTCGCCTTGCTAAACAAACATGTCTCTTGTGGTCTCAAACCGCGTTCCAGGCTGAAATTTCTGCCCTCAATAGCGATCGGTGTGTTTCCAAAATGTCCAAGTTGTTCCCCCTTTCGCCTTTTATTGATGATGTCGGTTTGTTGCGTGTTGGTGGTAGAATTTCAAATGCTACGGGGGTTCCCTATAATGTAAAACATCCTACTATTCTGCCTAAAAATCATCGTATTACCCAGCTTATTTTACTGGATGCCCACCGGAATTTTCTTCACATTGGTATCTCGGGACTTTTTTCGTTGATTCGTCAGGAGTATTGGATCATCGGGAGCAGAAACCTTATTCGAAAACTGGTTCACGAATGCATTCCTTGTTTTCGTCATCGGCAGTCTACGTCTACGCAGCTTATGGGGAATTTACCCTCGTCACGTTTGAATCCATCCTTTGCTTTCGCACACACTGGCTGTGACTATGCTGGCCCCATAACTCTTCGTTTATCCAAGGGAAGAAAACCTCAGCTCGTAAAAGGATATATTTCGTTATTTGTCTGTATGACCACCAAGGCGCTTCATCTTGAAATGGTCTCGGACCTGACCACCGATGCATTTTTAGCGGCTCTCAAAAGTTTATCGCGAGGCGTGGAAAATGCAGCATAATATATTCTGATAATGGGACCAACTTTCAAGGAGTAGCACGTGTCCTTTCGGAGATGCACAAGTTAGTCCCATCGTCGGCGCATCAGCAGAAAGTTGCTGAAATGTTGACGGCAGAAAGCATCGATTGGTAATTTATTCCCCCACACAGCCCTCATTTCGGAGGCCTTTGGGAAGCCGGGGTTAAATTGGTAAAGCAACATCTCCGTCGCGTCATTGGAAACAATATTCTTACCTTCGAAGAAATGTGCACCTTATTAGCCCAAATCGAAGCCCTCTTGAATTCTAGGCCCCTTTGTGCTCCCTCTGATTTAGATCTTGACCCATTAACACCTTCTCATTTTCTTATAGGAAGGCCATATACAGCAATCTCGGAACATAGTTATCTGGAGACCCCGGTTAATCGTTTGGGAAGATGGGAATTACTGCAGAATATGATGCAAAGTTTCTGGCGAAGGTGGCACACCGATTATTTAACCGCATTATAGCAACGCTCAAAATGGAGAGAACCTACCAAGAATTTTCAAGTTGGCGATATGGTAGTTCTCAAGGAACCCAACATGCCCCCCCTTCCGATGGTTCCTAGGAAGAATTGAAGAAGTACATCCAGGCCAAGATGGGCATATACGAGTGGTTACGCTGCGCGCTAAAGGCGGAACGCTCAAGCGCCCCATAACAAAACTAGCTATTTTTCCATGTTCCTGAAATTCCTTCAGCGGTGGCGGCGTGTTGAGGAATGCAGCAGACGCATATCGTGTTCTCTATTATTTTTGTATTTTCTTAAAATTTCTTGTAATTTCTTAAAATTAATATTTTAATTTTCATTTATATTTGGTATTTACCTTTTTGTTTTTTTTGCCAAACATTTTGTTAACTACCCTATTGCTTATACATATTCCCTATGTTCTTTGACTTTGTTAACCGTTTATGTAATACTTGTGGTCATCACCACTGCAATAACACATATACTTGCTGCGACCGTTTAACATTTACAGCAACTCTCATGCAGATCATTGGACCATCGATGACGTCAAAACTAATGGTTTTGCAAGAAGAGTGTGGCTAACTGCTGCCTGCTGACATTCGGCAAAGCGATGGGAAATCACTTTTGTAGCAACCACCACACCAGATGGTCGAACCTGCCCTTTAATTGTAGTCTTGATTTAAGTCGATAAAATTATTATAACGTTTTTTGAAGTTCGTGAGTTTTATTGAATCGTTCTTAATCACATAATATTATCCTTAAAGCTCTAAAATATCTTTTATGATTATTTAGTTGCTACTTCAAATCACGCATGTCAGTTAAATTTTAAGAATAATACAAAATCCTAGCGCATATGTTTCCTTTTTTTGTAATTCAATCTTAAGTATCAATATCGGATCCTGGTAAAACAGAAATATATTGCATTCTCAATTTACTAAAATGGGTTTCGAGAGAAACTAAATAAATCTTAAATTTTACTCCTATAAGCATACTGTTTACTTGTTTATCTTTAATAAAGGTATTAAACACAATCTTCACAATTGTTCATCAAAAAGAAAAATTAAATTGTATACTCTTAGGCGCGAGTCAAAATTGTATTGTTTCAATGACTATAATTCTATTTGGACGGAGAAACGTTCAATAAAGTTATATGGCATGTAAAAAAAATATAATCGCGATGAGAAACATTTTTATTTTAAAATGACTTACAGCTTGTACTTTTCTTTTTGCTGCTTCTTCTTCTACATTCCGAGATGTGAATGTAACTAAATAATCTAATCGTGGAAGAAATGGAAGTTATATAGCAAAATTTTACACCGTAATGAACGATCTTTATATGTCCTGTGCAGAACCAGCTACAGAAGATGTATCTAATGATTTTTTTTTTCTGAATTTTAATTTTTTTATTCTTTGGGACATTAAGTGTCTCAAGTTTGAACAACAAATGACCTTATCTTTTGTTTCCCATATGGGTTTGAATATGCTAACTACACTTATATATTATCATATGCATACATACGTTGTATATTTTCCTGTTATACCTGGACTGACATCGAGGATTTTATATTCGATACTGTCGCTGGTTGAGCTGAAGCTGCTTATGTTGATGTTGCTGCCGCTGGTCGAGGTAAAGGTGGTGCGATGGCTGTTCTAGTGGTTGTGGTGTTACACGTGGTGATGTTGCTGGTGGTGATGTTGCTGGTGGTGGCAATGCCGTATCTTTTGGTACGGGTGGCTTGTCTTTCTTGAAGATCCAGACGCTGATGAAGGCGATGCCATGTCTTGGTGCTGCTACTCGTGGTAAAATGGTGGGGCACGTGGTGCACGTGATGTTCCAAGAGGCTCTCTTGCTGCAAGAGGTGGTTTTAACCGAAGGTCTCTTGATGCTAAAGGTGGTGTTCACAAAAGATCTCTTAATGCAAGCGCCCGTCTCGTGGAGGAAGAGAGATTCGTGGTGGACGTCATATGCAGTTGAAAGTCGTCAATGGGGTTAGCTTTCTTTCTGCTTGTGCTTCGCCGCTCGGTTGGCGTATCGTGAAACCACGTTGTCACTGCTCGGAGGAAGTGCACATCTCTTCTCTATCTTGTGAGGTCTGATGAGGAGCTTCGGATGGTGAAGAGAATTTTTCTCGTGGACACTTGTCCCGACGCCGACCTATTTCGAAAAGGAAAGAAACTTCTTCCGTTCGGCTAAGTTTTGCCGCTTGTTTAAATTTCTTTTATTTCTACTTTTTTTTTCAGTTGGCATTAAGTGACAGATGAAAGTTATCGTTTCATCACAGGGTTGTTCGCGAGGTATGCTTTATGAACGTGGTAGATTATTTACAGACAAAATTTATTTTTTCTTTCGGTCTGTCCCCTACACTTTGCTATATGTAATTAAATTCGGTGACTTAATTGACTATACTACGTAAAACTCACATCGAAAGAATATCGGTGTATAGTGGATTTATACAGAAGGACTAGGGCACACCCCAAGAGTGGAGAATTTTAGCCCAGGAGTATCCCTCGAAACCCCAACCACCACACGACCAACTGTACCCAGATCTTGCATAGATTTTCCAGCGCATGAATAAGTAATACATGTAAGTCGATAAGTTGGAATTATTACATTTGCTCAACACTCTCTCCCTTCCCATATATGTACTTACAATTTTTGACTTACATTCACATGTATATATATGTCGAACAGTTACACTAGGTATACAAAAATAATAGCGTCGTGCAGATATAAGCCATATTGTGTGGATGGTGATAGTGAGGATGACCTACCTACATACATAAACATGGAGGGCCAACAACATTCAATGCAACTTAATATAAGCAATGGAGCTTCTAATGTAGAACAAGGTGATCATTGTAATAATATTCTAGGAACTAACGGCCCCGGAGCATACGGAGCTTTAGGTATAAGCAACTTAGCTGGTAGTAGTAGTTTAAGTAACCAAAATAGTGAAATAAGCCACGTGTTAAATAATAACTCAATTAAGAATGCAAACGGTATTCCAAATTTGAGTAGCGACGATAAAAAAATACCAATTAATATAAATATAGGCGATGTAAATAATATTTTTAATGCACTCAAAATTCCAGATGCTGTTAAAGATCTACCTCAATTCGATGGTAATCCCAGATTACTTTACGAGTTTATAAAAATGTTAGGGAGATATTATGGTTTATGGGAGCAATTCATAATACACCATATGAAGGAATTATAATGCGATCTATACGTAATAAAGTGGTAGGGCAAGCAAATGAAGTTCTAAACAAGTTTGGGACACCTTTGGACTGAAACCAAATCAAAACAAATCTTATCTTACATTACTCAGATAAAAGAAATGAGACTTCTTTAATTAGAGACCTACATTCATTAAGATAGTCTTCTGATACTGTAGAGATCGTTTATTCTAAAGTCGTAGAAATTATGTCAACCCTTAACAACCATTTGCGCATTCAGAAATATGTCTAAACACGTTTTTAATTGGCTTAAGAGAACCTTTGGGACCGACTATTAGAGCTTTGGAGCTTAGCAGTATTCAGGAAGCGTTTCATTTTTGCATAAAAGAACAGAATTCTTATTATATGCGATACACTGAACGCAATATAAGACCACTTAGGTACCCCTACGTACAACAAACATATTCATATACCGATATATATATACAGAGTTCATATACCATTAATCAGAGCGCTAACTCTTTTGAGTATAAGCCAAACACCCCAAATTGTAGGGGAGCTATACAACATACTATCCCAAATAATAATGCCTTTGCTCTAAGACCTAATAATTACACTCAACATCGACAAAACCAAAACATCGCTTATCAAAACAACATCCTTTACCCTTCAATTTCCAAACAAAATCAAAAGTTACATCCAGGCCAGTGAATCAATCACAATCTCACCCCATTCCAATGGACATATCTAGTTGTAACACTCGTAATACAATTAGAACTCAATTAACAAATTCGGAAGATTCACCTTCATATAATAGACAAAATAATATAAACCTAAATAATAACAGTACAGCACCCAACCGCAATTACATAATATTCACTCAAATACAACAGAATGTAAATCTCCTACTATATCTATGAACCAATCAAATCATGTAAACTTCAACCCTGAACCGTACTACTACTCAGAACTAGACCAATTTTTACCTAATGAAAATCATGTTTTCGCGGAGGATAACTCCAATATGCATGAAATAGATGATAGAAATTTTCAATTAGTAGCCTTGGACAGCAAATGGGATTTCTTGACGTTAATAACCATACATAAGGTGTGCTACCATACATTAATATTTTGTCTAGCACAGGCCGATCACTTAAGTTTCTGGTTGATACGGGAGCATCCGCAAACTTTATCAATCCGAAACTTGCAAACCCTGATTCTCATGAAACAATTGTCCCTATTTTAATAACTACTGTGTTTAATAAACACAAACTAAACCGCCAAATAACATTCCCCGCTTTTAAGGAATTTAATACGGACGAGAAATTTCGATTTTTAGTTTTCAAGTTTCACTCCTATTTTGATGGCTTAATAGGTTTAGAGATTATGAATCAACTGAATGCCAAAATAAATCCGGCTTCACTTTAAGCCCAACTTTATGTCAAAGGTCTATCATGTTCCTCCAAATTGCAAAATAATAGCTAGCCTGCCAGTGGATATTGAAAACGGAGATATCTTTATGCGTCCCACTCTAATAAATGATTTCCTTAAAATACCTGAAGGTATTTATAATGCTATGAACTGGTACAGTAATCTCGAAATAATTAACTTTTCAAATCAACAGCACACACTCTATTTGGAACAACCAGTAAAAGCAGAAATCTTCAACAGTTTTCACGAAATCAATAAAGTTGATTTAAGATACAATTTAAATCAAGTGGAACCAGTAGCGAATAGCGACATTTCAAGTTTATTAGAACTGATCATCTTAGCAAAGATGAAAAAGGAAATCTTTTTAAAATTTGTAAACAGTTTGAAGACGTCTTTTTCGGAGAAGGTAGTTCTCTCTCATTCACAAATGCGATCAAACATCGCATTCAAACAAATAATGAATTACTGATCTACACAAAATCCTATAGATATCCAGAGATCCATAAAAAAGAGATAGAGTCCCAAATACGTGAACTCCTTAAGCAGGGGATCATTAGACCAAGCTACCCCCCATGGAGCAGTCCGATACGGATTATTCCAAAAAAGTTTGATGCCTCCAATAAACAAAAATGGCGTTTGGTAGTGGACTATCGGAAGCTCAATGAAAAAACCATTGGCGACCGACATCCACTTCCCAACATTACTGATATTTTGGACAAGTTAGGTAGATCCATATATTTTACCACCCTATATTTGGCTTCTGGATTTCATCAAATTGAAATCGATTCCAGAGACGTTAGTAAGACTGCATTTACAGTGGATAATGGCCACTATGAATTTATCGAATGCCTTTTGGCCTACGAAACGCTCCATCGACGTTTCAAAGAGTGATCGATAATGTCCTAAAAGACTTGCAGGGAAGAATATGTCTCGTTTACATGGATGACATAATTGTGGTCCCCACTTCCCTACAAGCGCACACTGAAAATTTGACAAAAGTCTTTTCTCTATTACGACAAGCGAATCTTAAAGTTCAATTTGATAAATCAGAATTCCTACGAAAGGAAGTAACAAGCCTTGGACACATCGTTACAGCAGATGGTGTGAAGCCAAGCCCGGAGAAAATAAAGTCCATACAAAAATTTCCTGTACCTCGTACGCAGAAACAAATAAAATCATTTCTCGAGTTTTTAGGGTACTATAAGAAGTTTATCCAAGATTTCGCCAAAATAACAAAACCATTAACAGAATGTCTTAAGAAAGGTAGACAAATTAAATTAGATGAAAACTATTTAAATGGTTTTGAGCAATGCAAAGATATCCTTTGTAATGACCCCCTATTACAATGTCCTGATTTTTCGAGGCTTTTCAACTTAACCACAGATGCTGGCAACTTTGCGATAGGTGGTGTTTTGAGTCAGGGCCCTATTGGCAGTGATAAGCCTGTATCCTACGCATCACGTACCTTATCTGAGACTGAAACAAGGTACAGTACTATTGAAAAAGAACTACTTGTGATTGTTTGGGTAACAAAGCATTTTCGTCCATATCTTTACGGACGTAAGTTTCATATAGTTACAGACCACAGACCGCTTATGTGGTTATTTTCGTTAAAAGACAGTAACTCAAAGTTAACGAGGTGGCGACTGAAACTTGAAGAGTACAAATATGAAATTCATTACAAGAAGGGCAAAGCAAATACTAATGCCGACGCATTGAGTACAGTAGAAATAAACATCAATGAATCTTTACAAAATAATGTGGCCGACCTTGATCTAAGTTGCGATATATCCACTATTTACTCTGCCTGCGAAAACTTGGACGATGGAATATCAATTTCAGAACGCCCCTTAAATGAGTTCAGTAACCAACTAGTTCTTGAAAAAACCGACTGTACATTAGACAAACAAACTTACACAATGAACAAGCAATAACATCCCTACTTAAAGAGTATCTTAATCCAAAGAAGATGACTGCAGTGTATATAGACGACGATACATTCAAAGTTGTACAAAAGTATATTCCAAATTCTTTGCTAATAGTAGAATTTTTAAATTGATCCGTTGCAAAGAAATACTTATAGACGTAACTGGGAGTGATAATCAAGACAACATTATTAATGACTACCATCTTAAATCAAATCATAGAGGTATCAATGAAACTCTTCAACACCTGCGAAGAACATATTTTTTTTCCTCATATGAAAAATAAAATAACCAAGATCATAAATAATTGCGATATATGTCAATTATTGAAATACGACAGGCATCCTCCGCAGGTAGCATATGTAGTGATGACGACCTCAACCCATCCTTTAGAAACCTTGCACATTGATGTGTATTCAGTTCAATATTAAAACATTTTAGCAATTATTGATAAATTTTTAAAAATTTGCATCAGCTTACATCTTGTCTGCTCGAAATAGTATAAACATTATACAAGCGTTAAGAGAATTTTTTGCACATCACGGCATTCCAACAAATATTGTCTGCGATTCAGCATTAGAGTTTAATTCGAGTTTGTTCAAAGAATTTTGCCATCAATATGAAATCAGTTCACATACAACAACACCTCAAAATTCGACAGGTAACTCACCAGTGGAGAGATTTAACTCGAACCTTACAGAAATTTATAGAATAATATATGACAAAAATGAATGAATGAAGCTCTTACCACATATAATAACAACATACATTCAGTGACCAACTTAACACCTATAGAGTTACTCACAGGCAGAACACCTCAGTTCAGGAAAAACTTATCTTACGAATCTGAACATGACTACATAAATAAATTAAGAAACTTCCAGTTTAGATTATATGAAAATATTAGAAGTCAAATAGAAGAACAATAGGTAAATTAAATGCAGATAGGGAGGTACCACCAAAATTTCGCGAATGTGAGACTATTTACACTATTATAATAATTGGTGTAACAAACTTGCCCCTAGGACTAAAAGACTAAAAGCTAAAATAGATAAAAAAGTAATCGTAGTTACAACGAAAGACAGAAAATCTCATAAGAACAAAATTAAAAGCAAAAGAAAATTTAAAATTTATAATGCAAGTAGTATGGCAGTAGAATAAGCTAACTAATCTATTGAAATTAAAATTAGGATTGGTTGTATATAAGAAGAAGTTGTTACAACAATTATCAACTAGTTCTCCTCTGGAAGATCCGTTGCAAACATATGTAAGTCTTATTACACTACATTACCCACCCAAGTACCTACAAATTTACAGAGAAAACATAACATCGAATATCTAATGTAATTGTTTAGATACTATATTTTAAATAAAAGTCTGTTAGCATTATGTATTAAAAAGAGCGAATATATTATCCCAACTTTTCGATAAAACATGTTACTGTAAACAAGGCTGAATAGTGACATCATGAACATCCATTATCATGCATCACCCATATCGTGGATATTCAATCTGGCGGCGGAGGAGTTACGTATTCCTAACGTACCTTCCTTAAATGTATATATAAATGCATATATACATTAACTAATCCACATGTACATCAGATTCGCGGGTACCTGCGACCAAAAACAGTTCTCATGTGAAAGAAATGTCCGAATTTTCGAATTCGCCTGTTCGCTCTCATGTAAATGATCCTTTAGTGCTTGCACTTCTTCAGGAGGGACGTTGTTGCTGTTTGCAGGAATATTATAATTTTGATATCTTCATTGCCTGATTTAAGTATGACGTGTGCAATGGCTAGCGGCTTTGAAGTGTTTCTGGGATTTACAGACAGTAGATCTGTCAGGTTTACATAAGGAATGAATGCTCCATTGAAGTTGGTAGAACTACTACTATATGATGTGATGGTTATCGTATCATGTTCAGGGATACAGTTTGACTGCAATATCAATACACCGTTATTTGCAGTGAAATTTCCAACATGTTTCTACCACAAATCACTTTAAAGCTGTACATCCTGCCCAAGACGTAAATCCAGCTGTTGCCATTGTGTAGCTGAATCCATATAGGAGATGGTTTGATACTGCGCAAGGTACAGTGTGATGACAAATCCTCCGCATGAGTTAGTAGATCCATTTCACACCTGCTGACATTGGACCGACGATTGAACACCGGATGCTGCTGCCTGCATAGATATTTTTCGCTGGTTCTTGTGCACAGGACAAGGTCCTCTGTTGTAAATCTGTAGAAGGCTTTCGCAGTAGATTCACTGTTAGATAGTCCAGCGACGGCTCTACAAGCAAATATTTATTGTTAAGGGGAGTCGGAACGGGTGTAATCTTGAATAGATCAAAATCTTCTTTGTTAATTAGAGGAACTCTTAAGTCGAATATTACATTCCGATCAGTTATTCTCGCCCTTGCGGTGAAAATTTTGTAGAGCCCTAGCAAACTCGAATGCATTTAGTCTTCTGCTATAGCTAGTTGTGGCGGCAAATGGCTTCTTATCAACAGCAGCTGCGATCTGAGTTGGTCTGGAGTAATCACCAGAGGGTTAATTTTGGCATGAGTCAGAGCTAAAAATGTCTTTTCTGCTTCCTTCTGTTTGATCGATTTGGCTGCCATGCCCTTAAGGTTCTCAAGATAGGTCTGAAATGCTTGCAGCTGTGCAATAACAGTTTCAGTGTTTTTCTGAAGTATATTACTCGTTGCTTCTACGAGTGAAGTCTGGTTTTTTATCAACTCCAGTAAATGATTTTCATTAGCTCGTATATGCTGAATTTGTTGCTCATAATGTTCAGTATATGACTCAGCAAATGACTCATCCCATCGGCGATCGTTTTGATCTGACCTTGAGTGAACTTCCACCTCCTTGTGTATATAGCAAATCGTTATTGTTTTTTATAATTATCAGCTGATGGTTGAATTGATGAACTATATTGTGAGTCAAAACGTTAGACTTCATTTTACAAAAGTCGTTCATATTCTTCACCAGTTCCTGGAATCCTTCAAATTCTCTCCGATAGTTCGTCATGTCGTAGTAAACAATTATTTTCCAGCAAATGGTTATTAGATTTACTCTTCCGATCTTCTCAAAGCAAATCCCTGGGCGGTTTTTGAATGGAATAACCTTTACGGGATCAATTTGTTCATTTTATCTTAATGAGTTTCCTTGTCCAAGAAGCATCATGACCAAACTGGTGAAGATAAACCACCTTATTGGGTTTAGTCTATACGTCGTTTTATATTCCTTTCTCCAAATATATGAGATTTCGATACTTAATCCAAGATGTACATTAAGTGAAGTCGTCTTATTTCTTGGCGATCTACGCTGAGTGTGGTTTTTAGTTTCTTGTTGGCTTGCTGCATCTGTTATTTCATTCGCAGTTGATTCAATGGGAAGAGGACATAATTTAATAAACGGTCTCTTTACAAGTTTTTTATTACTAAAAACTATAACAGCCCGAACTTTATTGTCTTTTCCACTGTGGGACCACTTAGTTGATGGCATCCGCTCATCCCTTATGAGCAAAATATCTCCGATATGAATATTTGGCTGTTTTAGTTTCCACTTTGAGCATTTCTGTAGTTGTGACAAATATTTCCCTCTCCAAATTTTCCTGAAATCTTGTGACATATTCTATACTAACAATCAACGAGAACGATAGCTTCGATTTTGATCCACGACAGGCTCAGGCAATTCGTTTAGTGCGGATCCCACAAGAAAATGTCCTGTAGTCTACACAGGAATGCTTCAGTCGTAAGATCGCTAACGAAATCAATATGAATTGCCTTAGTAGCTTAACATACGAATATCGCAATATATCCTTATGTAGTACGTTATGTTATGTCCTCGTCCTTTCGAAAGTAGTATTTGAATAGGTCCAGCATAATCGATCCCTGTGTGTGTAAATGGTTTTGATGGGGTCGGCAATATACCCATTGTTTGATTTTTCGAGGCGGCGTTGAAACGGTGACATCTTACGCAATTATGTATTATAAGTCGTGCCACGTGCTTTGCTTGAAGTATCCAATTAGATTGACGCAATATTGGCATTGTTAACTGGAGACCTCCATGTAGTGTTTGCTTGTGAATATGTTCTACTAAAAACTTTGTGACTTGGTCATTTCGTGGTAATATATATGGATGTTTTTGCTTCTGTGGTAAGTTCGAGTTCTCTATCCTGCCTCCGACGACTAAGAGCTCATCTTCGTCAAAATGTGATGCTGAAGATAATAGCTTGCTCGTCTTTGGAATATTACAGCCTTTTAGTAAGCACGAAATTTCATGCGAGAAGTGTCTTTGTTGTACTGCTCGACTTACGACCTTGCTAGCGGTTTATAGTTCCCATGTTTTTAACCCCCCTCTTATCTTATCGTTCTTATGTTTGCTGTTATAGCAAAATCGTTGACAGTACGCCACTGTTCTGATTAATTTGTTGTATGAAGAAAACCCTTGAAATATCTCATTGTTTGTACTGTACGACGGGTAATTTAATGTCTGACGGGTGCCACCTTAGTTTTCGCTGTTATCAATGTAATTTTGTAGGTTGCATTTGGTAATTTGATTCTTTAGTTAACCACAGCTGCATGGCACTGGAACATTTCCTGAGATAGAATCCACCTTGCTTTAACAGAGCTCTCAGTAGGGACTGCACTTCTCTGCACTCTCTAATCGTTCTTCGCCCAGACATAACTTCATCGACATAGAAATCATTTTGTACTATTTCGGCTGCAGCAGAATATGTTCTGCCTTCATCGATGGCTAACTGTAGCAATGTTTTGACAGCCAAATATGGTGCTCCTGATATTCTACATGTGATTGTTGTTAGTCTGTAATCCTTGATCTCGTCATCCGTGGAATCTCGCCGTACAATGCGCTGATAGTCCTGATGATTACGACAGGTTTGTATTTGACGACACATCTTTTCAATATCTGCCGTAAACACGTATATGTGTCGACGCCACCGCATTATAATAGTTGTCAAATCTTCTTGAAGCCTTGGTCCAACAAGCATCAATTTATTTAAACTAACCCCAGTCGATGTCGCTGGCGATGCGTCAAATACAACTCGTAGTTAAGTAGTTGTACTATCTGATTTATGTACATATAGTTTATGTCGTTTTTATTGTTGAAGCTTACTTGGACCATGTGGTTAAGATCTAAGTCTTCCTTCATAAGCCTTGTGTATTCCTTTCTTAATGTTTCATCGGAGCCAAATCGCCTCTCCAGCTGCAGTAGTCTAGCCACTGCTCTGTAGCGTGATTTTCCCAGCTTGTGAGTTGCTAATAGCTCCTTTTCGAAGGGTAAGCTGACGATCTACCTTCCGTTTGCACCACGGTAATGAGTGTTTTCATAGATTGCCTCAAATTTTTGATCATCAGGTTTTTTTGGACTTCGCTCAGCTACTTCTTTCATTTCCCAAAATCGTTCAAGTTGCAAATCAATGGATGTCTGTAAGACCATTGCTGTAATTCTTTTGGAATTATTATTATTCTGTGTTGAGGTTCAGCCTGTTATCAGTCTGTTAGATCTCTGTGCTATAGAGGAGCATCTTGGCCCTTTCTTTACTCCCTTCAGAATTATATCAGCATATGTGTATGTCTATACGGCCGGGGTTGTTAAATGTAGTGTCAGTCTTTCAAATTCATGAGCTAAAAATCTTCCAGTTTCCTCGGATGGCAGAAGTTTTGTCAACTTGGGTAGGATTCTACTTGGACGATGAATTCAGACTTAAACCTTGGAAGTATCATAAACTCCACTCCACTATGCGAGACGCCTGCATCAGTTGCTCCTAGTCCACTAACCTTGACGGACACCTTCTGTTTTCGCAACTGTAACGATTGCGCTACTTCTTCCATAACTAATGTTACTTGGGAACCAAGGTCAATAAGGGCTCTTAACGATCTGTTATGACCTTGCTGGTTTCTTGCCGTTATGACTGCGGTAGCTAGTAATACGTTCTGTTGTTGGTCGCCATGGCTCGACTGAACCGGTGGGGTGCTACTATTAGGGTGATAATTTTGTTCTGGTTGAGCTTGCCGCTTTATCCGTTTGACTCTTTCGAACCCATCCACATGTAGCAATGAATGATGCCTCTTGTTGCAAAGCTTACACGTCCTTTTACTTCCGCATTGGCCCCCTTGTCATGTCTCAAGCAATTGATGCATAGCTTATACTATTTTGCCTGCTCGTATCGGTCCTTTGGTGTCAAAGCTAGGAATTTTTGTCACAAGTAGATATAATGGTCACTATTGCAGATAACGCAATTATAAGCCTTTGATGATAAGTAAAAGTTACGAAGAGCGTGTCAGGGTCGTCTACCGGCTTGAAATTATTTCTGCTTATTGGGTAATAGTACCTCAAGCGATTGGTATCTGCTTTCAAAAAAGATAAGGAGTTAAGTCCTCTGCATGTATGGTGTATGGTGTATCTTCGTGATTGTCGTCATATTCCCTACATATCTCCTTTAATAACGATAGTTTTTCTATGTATTGAGTGTTTTTTCTGGAAGGGCTGTCCTTTGAGATGTTCGTATCCATCTTCCCAGTTCCTTGTACAACGTTCTCTGCCTTGCCACGTAAATAACAATGTCGTCCTGACCCATTTTTGTTACTTGTTTGGATTCCTTGGAATCCTACTTGTTTGGCGATTGGTAGCACTTAATGACTTTTTTTTTATTTTATGAAGGATTTACCAATGTTAAAAATGAACAAAATTGCAAAATAATATTCTAAGAAATTAAAAATATAAATGTAAAAAGCTGCCTGGTGTTGTCACCATGACAAGGCCTTTCGTTATAAATTCTGTTATGGAAAAAAAAATATTTATATTTATTAAGCAGGCCGCACTTGACACTTGCTCTCCTCACTTAAAGATTAACTTACTTATCGCATTCCTTAGACCGATTATCTGTCCGCCCGTAACCCATGTTTCACACCTTGATGTATGTAACACCTTGATGGTGTTCATTTATTCCCTTTGGACGATTTGACTAGCCGTAGTAATTGGGCCCTTTTGGGACCTTTTCCTCTACGACAAACGTTCGGTTTAGGAGGACTCCATATGGTGTACCCAGAGGCTCAACCAGGACGATGAGAACTGTTTTCAGTTCTATTAAACTGCACCTTATTGCTCTTGGCGTTATGACCTAACCGGTTCAGAGATACGGTTGCCTTAACTTTAGGATCGCCCCCGGAACAGAAAGGGTTAACATGCAAACTGGTGCTGCTTGGTACCTGCCCTACTATATGAGTGGTCCGTAGGTTTAGATACCGTTGATCCCGAAAATTTAGGCCACATGCACAGTTGCTCAGCTCAATTGGGATGTCTATGACCGATTCCTGGACCAGACCCATGTGCTTAGGTGATAGGGGTAGCTTGGACAAGTCGGTCAGGATAACACGCAACCTAATAAGACTAGCTACCCCACTACAGGGGGGAACATCAAGTGTGGGTCCTGCCATAGCATTCTTCGCAACTGATTAGGGGAAGCTTGATTTTCCGATCTGACTCTTTTGGCAGTAGTTTTGATAGGAGGGGCAGTTTTGGCTACCGCATGAGCACTGTCAGACCTTCGCCTTTGGGTCTTGCCCTTCTAAAAGGTCTTCTTTCGAAATAATTTAGTTTAGCAAATCCACCTTGTTGAATCTGTAGCTCAAGGATAACCTTCCCACTGGTAGAGCAGCCCGATTTCGCAGTTAAAACGCTGCAGTTGTCTACCAAGGTGGACGTGTCAGGGTCGGAAGCAGTTGAGTCTACTACTTCAGTACTGACACGGGAAAAAGTTTCCGATGAGGCCCATATGGCATCTCCCTCGTTGCCTTGTAGCTTTGGTTGCTCAACAGCAGACCTAGGTACTTCAGCCTAGTTGTGCACAACAGCACTGGTAACGATGCCCGTCGAGAGCTCAGCAGCTTCACGACTAATAATTAGAACTGGTTGCTTAGCAGCATTACTGCATAGGTTCATGCGATTGCAGAAGCATCTGTTTCTTATTTATTAATGTTATTGGACATCCTTGATTGCACGAGTATCCGGGAAAGTGAGCCATCCATACGGGAAGGCTAGTTTCAAACCGATGGTCGCCTGGTATTCGAAGTCCGCTTACTAGCACTAACCCAGCCACGCATCCCTCAGCGTATGCTGTTCCACCTTGGATTTGAGATTCGTTATAGGAGTTTACTCTCCATTGCGAAGTCCTTAGTTTATTGGTCATCAAAATGGCCTGTCTGACAACGGTAGTCCTAAGACAGCATATTTCAATATATTATTGCAATTCAAGCCTCCACACCAACGTCCTAATGACGCAACGACAAGGTGGCTATACCGTAGTAGGGTACTGTTGCCATAGGCACATGCAATTTGTCCCCAAACTAAAAAGAATTGCACGACTGCATCATACGAAACTTTCTCGCTACATGAGATGCGTTTTTGAATCGCAAAATTAATCCAAAATGAATGGTGACAAGTTTATTTAACTTTCATTTGAGGTTTTAAAAAAACTAGATTTTCTCAAAAACGGCACCTACGATCTTAATTCCTTTTCGCACATTGGACACATTTAACATAATTGTTCAAAATACAATTGATCAAAAATGTTAGAGCCGTTTTTGGGAAAACGAATTTAATTTAAATTTTAGAAAATCGTTATATGCTAAATTTGTTCAACTTAATTTTTTTTTATAATATAAAATAATATTGATTAACGTGACTAATATATATTAAGTAAGTTCATCATATATTTTCGGTTGACAATAAATTTAAGTATAACTATACTAGCAAGGATTTCGTAGATTATGGATGGTTATATTGAAGCAGTTAAGTAACTCTACACAATTGAACACTGGTTTAAATCGCTTTTAAAAAAACGTAATCCAAATTCTTACAAATATTATTTTTGGTACATCAAAACACTTTTTTAACAAAATTTGCAATTACTTCCTAGTAGTAGTAGTAGTAGTAAATTGTTTTGTTTATTTTCATATAAAATAAAGTTACAAAACATTATAAGTTGACAAATAAAGTCGGCTGTTAAAAAAGTGGCCAAATAATTCAATATATATGTAACATAATGTGCATGCTTATTTATGATATGTACTCAAATACCAAACATTTTCGTGATGTATTCAACTACCAAGCATTTTCGATAAAAAAATGCACCCCCAATATATTTATGCAGTGCATTCCAGCTACCTTTTTTTCTCGTTCTTCCGTCTATCGCTTACTTTAAATTTTAAAATAAAGCATATTAACTTATATAAAAAATTTCAAAACCGCCTTAGAAAAGAAACAGCTAAGAAAATTGATTGACTAAACGTACAAATCTTGTAACACAACATAATTTAAAGAGGATTACATATACTTCTTTTTCACTTTTTTTTATCCATGCACGGAACCCGAATATATACATATATTCATTAAACTTTCATATGTTGAATAAAAACAATCAAATAATAAATAAATAATAAAACAATCAAAGAATTTAATATGTATATATATAAAAAACCATTGCAAACTATTTACTACAAATATTTTACACCCAAACATTACTAATTTAGTAATATTTATGCAATAATACAATAAAATATGCATTTTATCTCATTTTATTAACCAAAATGGAAAAGTACAAAAACCCAAGAATGTTTATTTTTAGGCAGATAAAAAATAGAGAACTATTTCTTATAACCGCAAAAAATATTCCAACTAAATTGTAACAACTTTATTGGGTAACTAATTTTTTGCTTCTTCATAAACATTTATATTAAAATAAAATAAAAAGTTGAATCACATAAACTCAACACTTCGCAGAATTTCCTATTTCCCAACACATCCGCCGTGACCAGCTGTTTTGTTGTTGCGATTTGGATATATTGCAAAACTCCCCACAATTATTTTTGGCGGGTAATCTAGTAAATTAGATCTAACTTCATGTGTCTGGCTCACACGTATTCACAGATGGGAAAATTGAGAGAGGATTTTGAGGCTGTCATTAAATATTTTTTGCGGGTTGAAAGTGATAGGGGATTGCAGAGTTGACTATCTGGTTAATTCCTCATCTGTGGTTAGTACCCTTAAAATGCTTTTAGTAACACAGCACGGGAATTAAGCTAATGAGGGATTAAAAGAAAGGATGATAAGCCGATGCACATTGCTTTTAAATGTTTGTAAATTGTAATTGTCAGGAAAAACAAAGTGAGGTAGAGCATTCTACATTCGTGTGATGCGGCAGAGGAACAAATCTTTAAATTTCACAGTTCACCCGAATAGGGTTTAGGGTAAACTGATGAGCATTCCTAGCATGACGGGTATTGCGGTTGAAGTCTTGAAGTGGTGAAATGCAACTGGCTATTTCGTTCGAGCACTTTCGATGGAAGTAACGATAAAAACAGTTAGCGGCAGGACACATTGCGAATATGACTAAGAAAGTCAAGCGATTTCGCAATGTCTCGATCGTCAATAATTTTTATCACGCGTTTTGAATCCTATCTAGTAGCTCCAAATATGTTTGTTCCATATTAAGTGCTTCTTATTGCCAAACATTTGTAATTTACCATATTTTTCGATTTATGTAATTTATATAACTGAAATTATTAATTGTGTCAATTTCCTCTTTTTGCTACATGCTGTATATTTTATATGTTAACGTAACATTTGCTCTTATACTATCGTATAAGAGTTACATTTCTTGGTTTATTCTTTGTTCTTTGCATTCTTCTAATTTCATATCGGCTGTAACGTAAAATTGTGTCTAAATTGCTTTCTCTTCTTAATCGACCGTCAAGCAGTAAGGAACTCCTCATCATTATATATGTATATAATGTATGATTGAATAAAGATTACGTTATGTTTATATCTATTGGATCGATCTTTCTTATTTTCCACTTCAAACTATGATAGTTTTTTTCGTTCTTCGTTCGTTCACTAAATTTACATACAAACAACAACATTTTTTGGTCCTTTGGAAGCCGAATTTAATCGGAACAATAGACATTTTCGCCTAAAAGTGATAAATTTGCTCGGTTGCGTTCGTACATTTGTTTAATTTAAAACAAAACTGCCCATAAACTTAATCTCTCGCATTAATAAAATTATCGATAAAGCTATTGAGCGCGATTTATTATTATTTTTTCTGATCGTTTGGATTATAAAAAGATGAATATCATAAAAGCAAAACGTGGTCGTGCAAAAGCTGCAATATCTCGCGCTGTAACATTTGCAGAATCGGTGGATGTAGAAACCACACTTACAATGCTAGAGGTGAGATTAGACAGTTTAAAGAAAACGTGGATTGAGTGTGTGGAATTGCAAAACGCGTTGTATGAGTTTGTGGCCGATTCAAATTTCGTTGATGCCGAACCGGAGTATGAGGAGTACGAAGCCAAGTACTTTTTGGCACATTCAATTTTTAAGAATTTTATGGATGTGCATAAAATGGCTAGCGCTCCAAGCCAACTACAAGAATTGGTCATTGAACAATTAGCCAGTTAACAAACCTCATTTTTAAAGAAGCTTAACACCAACGCTTCGACGACAGTTAAGTTGCCATATCTCTCAATACCATCTTTTTCGGGCGATTGTAAAGATTGGCCTGCATTCAGAGATATCTTTCACGGTTCAATCCCTAACTTTAACGCAAAAATTACAATATTTAAAGTCATTTTTGAATGGAGAAGCCAGAAATCTTTTGAAGCATAGATTGCCGACTTCAAATTCGTTCAATATAGTTTAACTGCGGAAAATAACTGATGGCGCCGATGAAGTAATCCGCGGTTTGAATTCTTTGGAAACCAACGGTCGTGATCCGTGGCTGATATATATTCTTTTACAAAATCTTGTTATACACCATCTCGTTCTATACATTCTCGAAACAAGGTTAAGGCGTCATTCGAACACATGTAGTAGAATCTAACCACGGTTGTCCAAAATCTAAATTGGGCAATAGTCTTCTCCAATGCTCACAATTTCTCGGTCTTTCAGTTGGTGCTCGTCGTCTGTTCGTTAAAGAACAATCATTGTGTTTTAATTATATTCGTCAGGACATTCCTCAAATAAATGTCGGTTGAATAACAGCTGCAAGACATGCAGTTCTCGTCATCATACCCTCGTTCACCTTTCAACCTCGTCGCCAACTTCTACAAATTTCTCCACTCCAGCAACTGCTTCGGAAAAACCACCAACAACACCATCGTCTTCGGATTCAGAATCAGCAACAACTTCACCAACCTTGCTTTGTTCTTATGCCAACATAGTAAGCAATTCGCTCAAATACATTCGTTCGACTCAAACCATATTGCTTACTGCCATCGCTCGTGCTTAAAATAAGCAAAGAATTCTTCAGATAATTCGATTGTTGCTTGACTCCGGTTCGTAGGTTTCCTTCATCACAGAACAAGCAGTACAACGTTAAGGCCTGACTAGAAAAGCTGCTCGTATTCCTGTATCAGGAGATGCTTCAATATCAGCCGGGGCTATAAACGGAATTGTAACACTTCCTATCTTCTCGCGTCTTAGTAATCAATCTATCGAGATTCAATGTCATGTCATATCGAAAATAACTTCATTTGTACCAAATTCTTCGTCGGAAATCTCAGATAAAAACATCTTTTCATCATATACGTTGGCAGACCTTAAATTTGATGTGCCAGGTCACAAAGATGTTCTCATCGGGGCGAATAAAGTGTTCAGCGTTTTCAGTGGTTCTCCTATTCTTGGCCAACAAGGAAAACCTTACCTTGTTCCAACAATTTTTGGTTAGGTTGTTGGTGGGAACAATGCACTCAAATAGACCCATCGTTTCAATTTGACCTTGAGCGCTTTTGGCAACAGGAAGAAGTTTCCCTGGAACCCACATTGTCCGCTGAAGACCAACGTGCTGAAGACCTCTTTGTTAAATCTCATTCGCGATTTTCAGACGGCAGGTATCTTGTGCAGCTGCCCTTTAAATCCGATCAAGAAACTGATTTCGGAGATAGCTCAAACGTCGCGTTGAATAGCTTGAATTACAGTGAACGTAAAATCGCTTCGAATCAGTACTTACGCCATAAATACTGTCAATTTATGCTGGAATACCTTTCCAGGTCGGTGTGTTACCTTAGGTAACTTAACCTAGTCTTAAGTAGTTTTAAGTTGCAAGTTGATTAGTTGGTGCTCTGCATGTCGGCTGCAAGGTGTGGTATTTCTGAAAGTCGACTGACACATTTCGATTTCAGTGGACTCTCGGTGGCGCATGTGCGCTATGTTGGTGGCTGATGGGTGCTGCTAATGGTGTTGGGGGGTGGGCACTCGTTTCCCCTGTAGATGAGGCGGCGAGTGCACATCAACCCTGATTATACTTAGTATTAGTTTGGTAATTTTAAGTAGCATTAGTTAGATTTTAAGTTTTTAATGTATAGTCGTAAGTAGTTCCAGTTTTTAGTTTTAAATAAAAATAAACATAATAAAGTAGTCAAGTTTTTAAAATAAATTTTCATTTAAAAAAAAATTTAATTTAAATAGTAAAAATGTATTATTAATTAAGACCGCAGGGTAATAGAATTAAGTTATATAGTTAAGTTTAGAGCGTCCGCATAAGGACCAGTAATCTAGAATAAGTATCCTGTTAATTTTAGAAAAAAAAAAATAAAAAATTGGTTTAAAATAGAAAATTGAAATTTTATGCAAGAATACCTAAGCCTAGGGCACGTGGAAGAAGTCCCTGCAAATGAAATTACTATTCCCACTAATAAGTGCTATTATCTACCTCACCATGCTGTAGTAAAAGAAGACAGTAGCACGATAACCGTCAGAGTAGTTTTTGAAGGTTCGGCAAAGTCTGGTTACATCAAATCATTGAACGAAACATTACTTATTGGCCTAACTTACCAGCGCGATCTTTTCTCCATATGCATTCGTTTTTGTCGACATCTCTATACACTGACGGGCGATATAGAGAAGATGTTCCGTCAGATACGAGTAACAGAAAACCATTCTGATTCCCAAAGAATATTGTGGAGGGAATCTAGCGATCAACCGTTGAAATGTTTTCGGCTTACCACGGTAACTTATGGCACAACTTGTGCGCCTTTTTTAGCTGTTCGTACCCTCTATTAACTCGCACTGGACTCTATGGATATGTACCCTCGTGCTGCATCAGTATTGCTTATCGACTTTTACGTTGATGACGTAATGACCGGTGCTGATACTATAAATGGTGTAACTTCTCTTCGCTTAGAACTAGACGGTTTACTTAATTTAGGCGGTTTTAACCTTCGTAAATGGACCACCAATTATTCGCCGCTTCTTCTTAGCTTGCCAGAAGACCAACGAGAACTATGTGCAAAGGATTTTGAGGAGAATACCTCGATTAAGTTGCCCGGTTTGCAGTGGTCACCTACTCGAGATATGTTTTCATACAAGATCGACTTAAGTGACAATTTACCGGTCGCTAAACGAAGTATTCTTTCGGAATCTTCGAAAATATTTGATCTCGAGTAGCACCTCTAACGGTAATTTCTCTTCCACGACTTGAACTCTGTGGAGCAGTTTTGTTGATACTATTGATCAAAAAACTTAAAACTTCTTTGCAGCTCAAGGAAATGCAAGTTTTTGCGTGGACGGATTCCGCAATCATACTTCATTGGCTCTCGGATGTGCCTAATTTATTGACAATCGCACCTCTGAAATTCTTTCTACCCTACCGAGAGGATTATGGCATCATGTGCGATCACAAAACAATCGAGCTGACTGCGCATCTCGTGGTATTCCACCTTCTCATTTGTTAACGTATGAATTGTGGTGGCTTGGACCAATGTGGATAAACAAAGAACGAGATCAATAGCTTATCAACGTGTACTCAACGAATGATATTCCAACCGAACATCTTGAAGAACGGAAAAAAGCTACTCTACAGATATTAATATCCGAAGTCGATCCCCATAACCTTTTTGAAAGATTAATAAATAAATGCTCGCGTTTCCTTAAAACAATACGTGTGCTAGCGTATACCCTTCGGTTTATTTCGAATTTACATGTGAACTCAGTATCAAGGGAAACCGAATCGTTATCGTCAACTGAACTCAGCGCCGAGAAAACACTACTTATCAAATACCACCAATCTGTGATTTTCTTCCGAAAAAAACATTATAGCGAATGGTGAAGTGCTTAAAAAGGGAAACAAGATAGCTTCTCTAACCCCCTTTCTTGATGTGGACCGAGTCCTTCGCTTCGGTGGTCGCATCCCAGAATTCAATGTCTCCTTCTCTACAAAGCATCCGATCATAATAGACAAAACTTCTCCATTTGCAAAAATTATTGTGGAAAATATTCATAAACGTTACCTACATGGCGGTGTGTCTCAAATGTTCGCTATTCTTCGACAAGAATATTTCACCGTTGGTTGCCGTAACCTCTTGCGCAAAGTCGCCCATGAGTGCGTTGCATGTTTCCGGCAGCGTAAAATAACCTCAACACAACTGATGGGAAATTTACCCACGGAGCAAGTACGGTATTCGCGTCCCTTTAGCAAGGTTGGAATTGATTACGCCGGACCCCTAACATTACGCTTAGCAAGAGGACGAAATCCAAAATTCCAAAATTAGCTATATCGCTATTTTCGTTTTTTAAACAAGTTATATCTTTTGAATCGCTCTTTCGTATTTTCTAATTCACACTATTTTTTTTTCGTTCTTCGTTCGTTCACTAAATTTACATATAAACAAAAACAATGTTATTGGTGCACCAGACCAGATATGAGCATTGTGCTCAAGTTTGGGACGAATAAACGAATCATATGTTCTAGCTAGATCAGAAGGGGTGAAATATTTCTTACATCGCTTGAGGAAGCCTAAACATTTCGCAGCGTTCTTGGCGACGTCGAATATGTGGTCGTTCCAACAAAGTTTGTCGTTAACGCACACACCGAGGGCGGATAGCCTTTCGGTTTCAGCGATGCAAGTGTCATTCATGGATAATGGCAGAGTATTGAGGTTTCTCTTTAATGACAGAAGACAGCGTTGTGTTTTGGAAGCATCAAATTCCACTCTATTGCTTTTACCCCACTTAAGAATGCCGTCAAGGTTAGAATTTAATGAGCTTACTTTACTTACTACTTTTTTCATATAAGATAAAATTATTTTCGGCATCAAGGTCGTAACATCCTGTATAACTAGATACATCTACGATGTTTCAGATGATAATTTATTTATTTTTATTTATTTATGTATTTGAAATAGAGTAGCTTCGTACAATTATATAATATTATTTAATACATAAATTACAAATAATAATAATAACATCTAGTTAAAACAGAATAAAATAAGAATTTTAACATAGAGAAAATTTGAGAGCAACGATTGTATTTCGTTAATTTTTAATCTATTTATTTCGTTTATTGACTTTATATATGACTATTTTTGTGTCCAGTCTGCTTTAGAGATTTTAAAATGATTGAATAGAGATGAACCGAAATCTCGTGACCCTACCATACCTCTAATTGCATACGGCAGTGAATTCCATAACCTTATATCATGAACAAAAAACAAACGGCTACTTTCTAAATAGTGATGAATTGGGGGAGTGAGTTATGTTTCCAGTTCTGGAAGAACAAGGAAACTGCAGGTTTGGTATAAGTAATTTGGTGTATGCCGTGATATTAAGTTTCTTAGAAATATACAGTTTAAATAGATTCGCAGAGATCATCCTAAAATAGACCTATTAAACATAGAAATATGATCAAACTTTCCCAAATGATAAATATATATAATCATCGCGTTGAAGGCGAGTTCTAATTTTATATACGATGTCGAATCAAAGTTGTTAATAGCTGTAGATAAATTGAGGTACCAGCAAAGTTTTAACCAATTTCAACCGGATGTTAATCGGGGTGTAGCCAGCAGATGTCCACAACATGCGCAGTCCGGAATATATATTCTTGGCTACTAAATCAATATGTTCTATTGCTGACAGAGAAGTATTTAAAACAATTCCAAGATTTTTTATTTTTTTTAACAAATAATTTTTTCTCCGTATAAATTTACTTGGGGATATTCGTCCACCATACCAATATTCGAACCTATAGGTAAGTATAAGGATTTTTTTGGGTTGAATATGAGTTTATTAGAGATAGACCAATCCTGTATTGCCGTCAAATTCTGTTCTAAACGTGTTTTACAATCTCCAATCTGTGATCGCAAAGACAATTTATATACTTGGACGTCATCAGTATATAAATGTACAGAGGTGTGCCTGCAAACGGACGGAAGGTAATTTATAAACAGAGCGAAAAGTAACAGTCCTAGGATTGAGCCTTGTGGAAACACCGTTTCGAATTTCCAACATCGTGAAAGCAATGCAATTTAATGAAACCTGCTGAAACCGCTTTTTTGACAAATCCGTACTTGAAAAAGAGCTTGCTACAAATTTTGGTGTGATTTACAGAATTAAATGCGTTTGAAAAATCTTAACGACAAAGCAAGGTTATTTCAGATTTTTTGAAATTTGGACGAATATCCTCCACTATTTTGATCAACGCGGTGGTGCAGCTATGGTCTTTCCGATACACAGATTGGTGCGGACTAATGAAGTTGTGGGTGTCTATGTGTGTTTGTATGTGTGTTTGTAAAGAAAGAATGCTAATTGGCGGAAAATCAGAGTATTCTAAAGGATTTGATTTTTTAGGAATTGGTGTTATTTTGGCAAGATGAGGGAAAGCAAGATCTTGTTATGCAGCTACTATATATATGCGTTAGAGTATCGATCACAAATGGGAGGATTATTTTAATAAATTTTAATGATATTTCATCCAATCCTATAGCAACGGACTTAACAGATGGCAAAAATAACATCGATGCTATTTACGGTTTTAAAGACAAATTTTGGCCCCTCGTACTTGGGACGACTATAGATGTTGTCAGATGAGAAATCTCGATCAGATACACTGGAAGAGAAAGACGGTAAAGGCAAAGATGAAGAAGAAAAGTAATTGTTTAATGCATTTGGACTGGTATTGATATTTTCAGAAATGCCCTTTTTATATGTTATACCGAGCTTTCGCAAATTGTTCCAAAGATCACGGCTATTTAAGTTAACGTTGAGATTAAAAGTGTAAAAGAGTTGTTTCCTTCCACATACTTCGACGGTTGTCTCATTTCTTAATTTGACATATGTGGTCCAATTACCAGGCGAAGGATAAGTTTTTACCTATAGTGAGCTTTATCACGAAGTCTCATAAGCTTTTTTAATTCGAAGGAAAACCAAGGGCTTCTGGCATCTTTTACATAACTTCTTTCATTGGGACATATTTATCGAAGAGTCCTGTAACCATCGATTCTAACAAAGCAACTTTATTATCTACGTCAGAAAGGCTCCAACACAAGTCCCAGGGGTAATGTGAGGCTTCGCAATGCAAGGCCTCTATGTTAATATTTTTGAAGTTTCTAAGCCTCAGGTTTTTTCGGTGAATGACGAAGATTTATGTGGATATCGTAGGTTAGAAAAATTTAATCACGAGGAGAATTTAAGCCTGGTACCGAACATTGATTATTAAATAGTACTGCGTTTCCGTCAGATACTAAAAAATAGTCCAAGAGCGAAAGATGGCAACTAGCTTTGTAATGCGTAGGCACAGATTTATGTGTAATACTAAGCCCACAGTTTACAGCAAAATACTGCATCGAAATTGATTCAATATAATTTTGCCAATACAGCCAACAAAGCATTTCTGACTATTGTCGGAGATTTCAACTAACAAAAACTCGATGCCGGTTAAAGACGCATTCTTTTTAATTATATCACACTTAAACGAATTGCTACCCCACCACCCCTACTGGATCTATCACTACGATGAATCTTGTAGCCAAAAAGCTCAACAAGCTTGTCACTATCACCATCATTGTTTTCGCTATTAGGAATCAACCTCGTTTCAGAAACACATATTACGTCTACTTGCTGCGAAGAAAATAGTTCCCTAAATTCGTCTATGCTGGGTTTAAGGTCTGCACATTAGTGTGACAAACACTCAACCCCGAACAATAGTTTCCAAAAATGTTGAGCATAATACAGCCGCTGTTTATATTGTTCATGCCATCTATTATATTACTATCCATGTAATTGAATGAAAAAGAAAAAAGAATAGACGACTGATCTCAATGATTCTCTCCTTAAAGCATACATAAACTATTGGCACACACATTCTACAAACAAGAACAAAGCTAACAAAATTACACTAGAAAAAATAAAACCGTCAAAAAATAACGCACTTGTTGACCTAATTTTACAGTATAAACCAATTATTCTTAATGTCACTATCATAATAATTTCATAACTCGAACAAATGCTCCAGCATAAATCGGTGATAAAGTTGGATATTCTTGATTTCTGAAGACTTTAAATCTTTAAGAGAGTTGTGTTGTTAAAATGACTTTCGTCTCGATGTCATTACAGCTCTTTTTAATGTAGATTATGCCTCTTTCCGCAACCGAAGAGCATGACGTAGCAAATAACTATTTTCCAATGTTAGGCTCTCGTTGATCTACATGGATCTACGGATCTACCGTTTAGAGAGATTATTGCTGACATCAGGCGCTTCAGAGTTTGCATTGATCTGCTATAGTGTTAGACCACCATTCCCGCAAATAGCTGCAAGCATTGCACGTTGCTCCGTGTGCGAAGAGAGGCGGATTAACATCGGACTGTGATCATCTGATGATTTCGATTTTAACCGGAAGGCGTCAACATGCGGAGAAATTTGGTGACGAAGTTTATCTGCGATGCTTTTTAAAATAGCGGTAGTATTTTCGCCAGACCGCCGAGGAATGCCACGCACAATAACGTCAAGGAGATGCTCTTTTCTTTTCAGGTCGGCTAGTTCCTCTCTTATTTTTTTGTTCTCTACTCGAAGCTCACTGGTTTCTCGTTCAAATTGCTGTACTTTTATCTCAAGAGAAGATATAGCGTCACTTAATTTCTTGTTGAAACTGCATTTGAATTCATGCAACAATACTTTAAATTTGTTTATCAAACTAGTTTCGATTTCACGAAAATGTGCATGAAGAGGTTGTGTTATTTCGCCTGGTTTTATGGCTGGAGAAATGTGCTTCGTTGGATTGGTAGAAGGCAGGGGATTTGTCTGGGGTAAACGAAGGAAACATATCCGTCGAACCATTTCGCCATACGGCGTCCGGACAGTCAAACAGATAGATCGACGGACGGCATTGGCGGAATTTTTTGGACTTCTCTATAGTCGTAATATCATTCCTATCATTCCTCATACTCAGTTTGAGTTCGAAATTTCCGCACGATCGCAATAACTTTCTCTTTAGTATACTAATATATACAAGAAAGTTAAAAATGGAAAAGGGCCCCAAATTAAGGCTCCATTTTGTTTAGAGTAATTTTTTATTTTGAAAAATGAATTGAATTTTTGGCCAATTTTACATTTTTTGCTTGCAGCTATTTTTCGTGGGGCCATATTTCATGTAGCCAATTGTCTCAACAAATTATTGGAGTAAGCCACTGTTCTGTAGCAAAGTGCGTCTGCTTCAACTATCATCAGACTATTGTATAGGTATAGGTATGAAAATACAATACGCAGGATAACATATCGGTTCGTCAGCCTGTTGCCGGGAATTCAGGAACTGCGAGAAACACTTTTTTAGAACAACGAGAAAAAAAACCAACAAAGTTTATAAGCGAAAATAATCAGCAGACAATGAAAAAAAATGCTATCACAAAAAGAGATATAAAGGAAAAAAAAACAAGCCCTTCTAACCACGTTATAATATTTAATGTTACCAAGAGACTGGTCCAGATCCAAGTGAACGACAAATCCACTCAGCAGCAACCAGCAACTCACTTACGCACTTATTTACCTCTACGGTCATAAGCTTTACAATCGGTTGCAATCGGTTCTTTTCGCGATGAGAGTATAATAATTTAAAGGCACGATTGCCATATGTGGGTGCTGTTAAGTGGATAGCTCGTTCTCTTTAAATGCATCAAGTACATGATAAAATATGAACTGCATGTACAGTGAATAACACGAGTTTGATATGGTAAGTTAACAATTTTAAATTTAAGATATTAAATATAATGAAATATATAAATTTAAATTTACAAAAGAAGAAACATAAATGAATCCAAAACATTCCGCCGCCCCGGAACAACGTTTCAGCACACAGGTAGCACCGCCAATTTATGAATGGGGCGTTTGAAAGTGCCGCTTGCCGTTTGCAAAGTTACGACTCGAACAAGGCCGTCCCGGCCTGGATGAATTTCAGAGACACGTCCCAAAGCCCATTTACCTGGTGGGAGATTAGAGTCTTTTATGACGACCAGGTCGTTGACTTTGATGTTGACTACTGCTTGCTGCCAGCGGGGACGTTGTTGCAGAGACGTCAGGTACTCAATTAGCCAGCGCCTCCAATAACCATACAAACAATAACCAAACAAATAACGCAATATAGCCTTTAGTTAATATACTTCTTCTGCCCGATTTTACTTTTAAGTTATGGGACCGGCGTAATCACAACCACAATGCGTAAATGATCGGCAAGGTTGAATTCGTTGTGGTGGTAGATTACCCATCAGCTGAGTGGCGGTCGCTTTTCTTTGACGGAAACAGGGGACACAGTCGTGTACAATTTTGCGAAGGAGATTTCTGCACCCGATTATCCAATATTCTTGGCGAATAAGGGCAAAGAGAGTCGATACCCCTGCGTGCAGATAATGCTTGTGGGCGTCGATGATGATAAGTTGAGTGATGATGTGCCCCTTAGGTGTGATTATCGGGTGTTTTGTGTTGAATGACAGGTCAGCTTGTTGAAGTCGTCCTCCGACTCGCAATATGTCATCGCTATCCATGAAAGAAGAGAGATTAATGATCGTACAGTGTTTGGGAAAAGAATTATATTTTTTGTAAAATTTTATATATTGACCAAAGTATTGATACTGTAACCATTTGATTTTACTTATCTTGGCGTCGTAAAATGCCTGCGGTTGGTTAGCGACGGTAGCTGTTTGCGAGTCCGAGCAATTAAACCAAGGTATCGAGCTACTGTTCGGATAAGGATGTTCCACGATGAAATTCGAGTTGACAGCCGTTCGTATGGATGGTCCTTGTTGATGACGTGATGTGATTGGCATGAGCTTTTCTTCATTTCGAAAAGGCAGGTAGAGTCCTCATCAGGTGAGTCTGCAATCGTGGACCGGGCCACCAAATTGGGTGATCAAAGAGCTGCGAGGGTGGTATACCGCGAGAGGCACAATCCGCAGGATTAGATTTACCCGACACATGGAACTAGCGATTGCGTGGTATTGTGCTAAAAACTTCTGAGGTACGGTTACCGACAAAAACACTCCAGTGACGAGGGGGAGACGACAACCACGAAAGGACAACTTTTGAGTCACACCAGGCATACACTTTAGTTACGTGAAAGTCCGGCGAATTGACCAATTCATCCGCGTTGGTATGAAATGGAACATTTTCGGTAGGAGAACTATTTACATTCTTAAGGAGATCGACACAATTACTTTTTCATTTCCTTAGTTCCATACCGCACTTGGAAAAGAGTACAGTAAGCGAGTTTTGTTACGATAAGGCTTCTGACAATGTGTCTGCCCCTGAGGCGACGTAAAAGTCATTAAGGATCACTTCCGACGCGATTGGGTAATCATTTTAATAATCTTTAGCGAGCTGCGAGAGTTCTAACCGATAAATAGGGTGCACAGGATGTGCCGTATGTTACTGTGCGAAGTCGAAAATGTTGGAGTTTTTCAGATGGCGATTTCCTCCAAATTATGCGCTGGAAGTTCGAATCCTTCTCTGACACCCATATCTGTCGGAACATCTTTACGATATCCACCGTAAACACAATGGCAAAGCGACGAAACCTGGTGCAGACAGAGAAGAGATTTCGCTGCTCCCATTCAGACCAATCATGAGGGAATCATTAAGACATTTATACAACTTGTCATTGAATGACCCATCGAATACGACCCGCAATTTTGCCGTGGTGCTATCGGACGGCATGATGCGGAAGGTAGTACACATTAGGATTTCCGGTTTCCGTGGGAGGAACGGGTTCCATATGTCCTAGTGCAAGATACTCGTCGAGAAAATGAGTGTAGTTAGCAAAAAGTTCGGGGTTTTGGGAGAATTTTCTCTCAACCGATTTAAGGCGCGAAACTGCCCCAGATAGGGTATCAGTGAATTGTGGCGGAGATTTAAATGGGAGACTGACGACGTTTTTCCCCTCTGTGTCACGGTGAAAGTAATGAGAGTAAATGATCCCAGTCCTCAATCGAAAAGGAAAATGTTGGCAAGTTTGTAGTAACGTTGGGTAATATGTAAGTATTAACTCTAATACAAAATAACCCACAGCGTGACGAGATTGCCAAAGAGGTGAGGCCTCTGGATGTACCTGCATTGGTAGATCCAATACCGTTAACCGATATCCTAGCATTTCTTCATTTGAGTCCTAATCGCTGAGCACATGACTCAGTGATGAAAGAAACCCGGGAGCCTGATTCGATTAGAATGCGAACTTCTTGGGATTTTCATTCAATCTTGGAATTGTCATTTCAAGAAATTGTGGACATTGCCAAAGTCCGTGAGAATCACTGCATTTAATGCAACGCGAAGAAGGGGTAGCATGCATGCTTTTCACAGGTGATGACTTCGTTTTTAGGGCATTGCGAATGTTACATGTCGAGTTTTCTAAAGCCTCAGAAAGAGTCTCCAAAAACTTAAGAAATTGATCAATAGTAGGGTAGTCTTCAAGAACACTGGTCTCCGACCATTTCTTTTGAGTGTCGGGATCCAGTTTGTTTAATAGTATGTATATTAACCATAGATCCCGATCAAGCGAGTTAAGCGAAATAAGACCTCTTACCACTTCGTCTGTTTCGTCAGAGATTTTCCGAAGAATGCGGGCGTTAGGTATTTGGGTTGAGGGTAAATCCATAAAAGATCGAATAAAAGCGGTTTCATAGGTTGCGTCACAAAGAGGCAAATGGTTAATTAAGCTTAGGGCATCGTTCCGTAAATAAGACTTCAGATAATGAAATTTTTGAAGAGGCGTTAAATTAGTTTTATAATGTATTGCACCCTCAAACATTCCTCAGAAGGCAGGCCATTCCTGATAATTTCCCGAAAACGGTTCAATTCGAATTGTAGGGAGAATGAAGTCTGTTCGCGGCGAATTCTGCGACTTTGCAAATGATTCAATAAGAATTTGTTGTTGTTCTGATATTCGATTCATTGTATCCCTACTCTTTTCAACATTTCCACGTTTCCGAAACGCGGATAATAGAACCGATTTGACTAGTTAGTATTTAGCCTCAAATTCCTCGTACTCAGGCATTGGGTCCATATAACCCTCTGCCTCCCTCATACATGAGTTTCTGCGAACCATCAAACTCTGTCTTCAGTTATATCCTCTGAATACTTGGCTAACTTGGTCAATGAGCCTTTAATGTGATCACGTGTCAACCGAAGGGCAGAGAGTTTGACCGAGGAAGACATTTCGATAACCAGACGAGAGCGAAAGTCAGATAAATGTTAACTGTTTTTTTATTAATAGGAATGTTCAACTATAATTAGAGCGCAACAAATATTTCCCAGCAAAAAATTAACAAGTAATAATTGCACTTTAACTAATTTAATATCTTGTCTAAGCAAAAGTCTTTAGCAATTCGAAACACAAGAATCCGGCTCGATTTGGACCAAAAAGTTTGTAGAACAACGAGAAAAAAACCAACAAAGTTTATCAGCGAAAATAATCAGCTGACAATGAAAAAAGAGATATAAAGCAAAAAAAACAAGCCGTTCTAACCACGTTATAATATTTAATGTTACCAAGAGGCTGATCCGGATCCAAGTGAACCACAAATCCACTCAGCAGCAACCAGCAACTCACTTACGCACTTATTTACCTCTACGGTCATAAGCTTTACAATCGGTTCTTTTCGCGATGAGAGTATAATAATTTAAAGGCACTATTGCCATATGTGGGTGCTGTTAAATGGATAGCTCGTTCTCTTTAAATGCATCAAGTACATGATAAAATATGAACTGCATGTACAGTGAATAACAATGAGTTTGATATGGTAAGTTAACAATTTTAAATTTAAGATATAAAATATAATGAAATATATGAATTTAAATTTACAAAAGAAAAAACATAAATGAATCCAAAACAATTTTATTAAGCTCGATTGCAGAGGATGCTAAGTACAAGTAATTTTGTCCATAGTTGATGTTAGGGTTAGGAACTGGGGATATGAATTCGTCCCAGCTAGAGCCCTCTTATATTCAGGATCCCGAAATAAACTTGATAACCCAAGCTTTGCACAAGCCTGCAATTGAAGTCAGTTCGTACTCCAATTAGCATTAGTAGAGTCAGTGCAATAGGTATGACTACGACTCGCCAACATCACGACGTTACGAACCAGGTTGAACATTAAAAAAAAAAAGGTGAGTTCTGGATAGCTTGGTCAATAACCGAATTTCAATCGCTACGAGAAATTGGAATATTTCCAGGGACTTTAAATTTGCCGGATCCCCCGCTTATCGATAGGCTTCGGTGAGCTGTACACTTTTTTGTCAGATTTTTAGTAAGGCTGCCATTCAACGATAGCCCATCAATGTTAAGAAGCAAAGAAAAGATGCTTTGCATTGGAACACAGATTGGGTAAAAACTTGGAGTTGAAAACTCAATATTTACAATTTATCGAGGAGTTCTTAGAATTAGGACATATGTCGCTAAACGAACACATAGGTCTAAACGAACCTCATTAGTTTATGCCACATCAGTGCGTTCTCCGTCCTGAGATTTCCTCAACAAAACTAAAAGAAGTCTTTAAAGCCACCTGCCAGACGATGTCATCTCTTCGCTTAAAAATGTATTGATATGGTTACATTGACAGATGAGGTGATATACTAAAAACGTATTGTCAAATTTAAATTTACATAGTAGTATTAACTAGACAATTTCTTTAGTATTTACTTATTTTCATATGCATAAAATCAAGGTAAATTCTAGCAAATAAGTATTTACTACAAGATAAAGTACTTACTAGCTTTGGATGAATTTTGGTAGTAAACACTACATATTTCGGTATGCAAAAACCTAGTACAAACTTTATTATACTATTATTTTAGGTTTTACTATAAATTTCTCAAGTTCGAAGAGACTAACTTGAATATTTACTAGTAAATACTAAATACTGATGCTTAAAGCAGAGATTCACGGATGGGGACTGCTGCAATACAAGAGTGTTTAACTACAAAAAATGGTAAAAAACCATTTGAATTAGTTCAGAATTAGCCAAGTGAAATTAAAACTTCTAGAAGTAGATTAACCAAGAAGTAATATAAATCTCTATCAAACGTTATAATCATCGGTAGAATACAAATCTCGTTTTATTATAAGCTCATGCAACCGGTTCTCATGATTTATTACAACCCTCCAACCTTACTAAAACTTTGCCTGTCTAAACCTATCAGGTTCAACCTTAAAAAGAATAATGTTAACTGGATGATCAATTCTACAGAATACGACATTTTAATGTAGGTAGGTAACTAAACAGATTGCTTTTTTTCAAGGTGTATGGAATACTTTCCCTTGGCAAGCTGAATGCTTTCCAATTCTACAGAACTTTTTCTATGGTCAGTATTAACACTATTTTCCTCTCAAAAATAGAGAAAAATCTTTCTGCTTCCAAAAGGTTTTTAGATCCACTGGTTTGCTTGGACCAATCGTAGTTAAGGCAAAAATGTTTCTCAAAGAGTTGTGGGTTTAAGAAAATTTAGAATCCGACGGCTCGCTGCCGAATGTACTGGTAGCTGTCCAGGAGAGGATACATAGCAGAATATGCGAAATTCTATATTATATTTGAGACTAATAGGATCAGCGATACTCAAGAGCTTACTGAAAATTTGTATTAGAGACATAACAGACCGGAAGACGACTACACCGATCTAAGGATTTAAATTCAATAATCTAGTTCGATGGACCTGTTGTGTAAGGTTTATATAGCAAGTAAGGTTCCTAACCAATTTCGTAATGTTTATGTTCATATTAGTATATTAGTATATAAGGAGTGCAGTTATATCCGCATAGCACTTAGCCAAAAGAGTGTTTTAGCACGAAATGTTTCGCTTTGGAAAAACATAAAAAAAATTATGAGAACTTATGGCAGCTTTCTAATTTGTTTTCTTATCAAATTCTTTTCTTCTTTTCTTCACAACCAACAATTTAATTATTACTCTTAACTTTTTTAAAAATTACGAAATTAATCAGAAGTCATCAAAAACTAGGTGGATAAAACTTAAGCCCATTTTCGAATGCATAAATAAAAGTATCTAAAAAACATAACACATAAACTACAATCCGCTTGGGCGCACAGTATGGTAACCTATCCATATCCGTATATGCCCTTAAGCAAAAAGTGTTAGGAACATGATCGATATCAATTTATTTCATTCTATAAAATTTCTGAAAAAAAAATTTTTTTTAAACGATCATTTCTCTAATCTACAATTTCTCATCGATTTTCTACGGGATTAAAACCAGGCGATTGTGCTGAACACTTCATAACAGCAATACGGCTTTAGTTAGGCAAGATTATTTATATATTAGATTAGCGGTATGTTAAGGATCGTTGTCACGTTGAAAGAGCCATCGTAACGGCATATTCACCTGAGCATGAGGAAGCGTGTCATTTTGAAGAATCTTCCGATACATGATAATAACTGTAAATTGGCAATAGAGAAATAAGGTCATATATCAACTTTTGAAGTTATTTCACTTTGGAAAAGTGATATAAAACCGATTCAGTGTGTGAAATAAGACCAAAAATGTCTTTATCTTTACGAAAGTGTATTAAGACCAAATGTTTTGAGCTGTATAAGTGGGACATAAGTCCCAAATTTTCTGAGAGATCATATATATATATATATATATATAATATATCGAAAAAACCGAGAAATAAGACCACTTTATCCCATTTAAAGATATTAAAATATGGGGGGCATTTTGCCCCCTTCAATCCCCCTGCTTGGTGTCACTGTTAGATTTGGAGTAGGCGCGAGGTTGGGTATATGCAAAGATTGCATTTTAAAAGATCTATTGGGTATAAACAAAGTTTGCATATACAAAATCTCGCGGGTAATCCAATTATAACAATGAACCACATATTGCATTCGACGATCCTTAATACTTTAAATAGGGAAAAGTGGTCTTATTTCTATGATGATGTGGAAATAATACCATACTTCCGTTTCTTCTATATCTTATAAATATATATATACATTATCTCTCAGAAAACTTAGGACTTATTTCCCATCTTCCAAATGCGCTCCAAGCGGCAAAAAGGCCAAATCGGTCTTATTTTACTTTGCCGAAGTGAAATAACGGCAAATGTTGATATATGGCCCTATTTCACTATTGCAAAAAGAAATAAGGCCATACTTCCAGATTTGGACATATTTCACTTGGCCTTATTTCACGGCCCCGTCAGAAACCTTTAAATTAAATTTGGATTCATCACAGAAGAGCACCGTTTTCCATTTTGCCACAGTCCATAATAAATGTGCCTTTACAAACTCCAACTTTGCACATCGATTTTTTGTGAAATAAATGCCTTTTTACTGCACGATATGATGACAAACCACTATCTACCGCCTTCCGTCAAAATTGTCCTAAGCTTAAGTAATATTTTATAGATCTCGACGATATGAAGGTGTCCCTTCGATTAACCTGATAATCCGTTTATTCTCGCGAGTAGTGCCTTTTCTACTGCCACAATGAACCATTTGGACATTTCCACGAGCATGGTGTCGATCTATTATGCGGGAAATTACCGATTGGCTTATACTGGCAATTAAAGTTACTGATCCACTGTTATAAAAATCAGAAACTATTTTTTCTTTTAGTTGCCCGGAATACTTGTTGCGCCTCATGTTACCTTTTTATACCCTATCCTAAGGGTATACTAATTTTGACACATAGTTTGTAACAACTCTTAAGATTCGTCGTAGACCAATAAAAGTATACATATTTATGAACAGGACGAAATCCTAAGACTATTTAGCAAAGTCCGTCCGTCTGTATGCAATTTTTAGGCCTTCAAAGTTAAGTTAGGAAGCTGAAAATTAGACCACATATTCCCTAGGGCTCCGAAATGGTTAAGTGTAAACATTTTTTGAATTCACTCACTGCCACTGAAGTTAGAGAGATAGAGTGTTAGAACCTTCACAAGATATGTAGGAACTGCCCTCCTTTATGAGTTTTTCATATAAAGTTTTTTTCCACGCCTTCTTTTTGTGAGCGTTTTTCACTAAAATGATGTTTTCTTCGAAAATGTTCACAGAAAGCGAAAAAAAATGTCAAACAAGATATTTAGCCAATATATCTTCCAACATATCGCATAAACAATGTTTTTGGCCACGCGCACTTTTTGTTGGCGTTTTTTCAAAAAATCATTTTTTTTTAAATTTAATAGAATGAAATAAAATGCTATCCATCATCTTCTTAATGCTTTTTTCTTTGGGACATATAGGGATATGGATAGGGTATCATACTGTTCGCCCCAAGCGGACTGTAGCCTTTCCTTATGTTGTATTTATATTTTAAGTATTCATTTCAAGAACATCCGGAATTCCAGTTTTATAATCTACTAGAAATTTTGCAAGACTTAAACTTATTTTTGTACATAAAATTAAAGGTGCATTTACTCTAGTGTTAATATTACTAAAATAATTTTTGTATCTTTATACTTCGCTCCAAATTTTAAACTCCAAAAGTGTTTAGGAGAGCCACACTTTTATATGAGGTTTGCATATTGCAGTAAGAAATGAGCTTTCGGTTTAAGTGATCCTTAAAGCTGGACATATATTCCGTTATGTTCGGTTACTAATAATATTAATTCTTCCAAATCGCTGTCAGTATATTTATTTTTATACCCTATCTAAAGGGTATATTAATTTTGACTCATAGTTTGTAGTTTGACACATTGTTTTTACTTTAAACATTACCGGCCGCCTTGCCGTTATACGGCTAAATAAGAAATCATACATAGGCTTATAAATATTTACATTTTAGAATCCATTTCATAATTATAGCTACAATATACAAAGAATATAGTTACAATAAGTAATATAGTGAAGTGCATGCAATAAAAGTAAATTAAAAATGAAATTAATATTTTAAAGTATCAAAATTTCCAAATATAGTTGCAGATACTTTTTTTTTAAAAAAACTTTAAAGATACTTCATATTAATCCATATGTGACACAACTTATCATAAGAGTTTATAGATACTTTATCTAAAATGAATCATGTGACATCCTCGTCATGATGGTTTATAGATACCTCATCTAAAGAAAATGACTTGTGGATAATTCTCATGTCGTTTTTTACTATGTTGTCGGTAATAAACAAAGTTTGACAATCGGTTGGGTAACATTTCTAAGCTTGGTTCTTATAGTCACGACTCTGACTATGCCATCTGAACCAGGGTGAATCTGAATAATACGTTCGAGACGCCATTGTGTCGAAGGTAGGTTTTCGTTTTTAACAACAACAAGATCATTTATTTTAACGTCGGTCTGAGGGTGCTTCCACTTATACCGTTTGTAAGGTTCTTTAAGGTATTCCTCCTTCCAGCATCGACAAAATTCCTGCTGCATACACTTTATCTTTTCCTAACGGTTAATGATAGAAAGTGAAGGGTGGTGTATCTCAGGTTCAGGTAGTGTAAGCAAAGGACCACCGCGTAAAAAATGGCCTGGCGTTAGCGCTAGCAAATCAGTAGGATTTTCGGACATAGGCGAAATTGGCCTTGAGATAAGGCAGGCTTCTATTCGAGCTAATAAAGTCGAGAACTCTTCAAATGTAAATTTATTTGAACTGGCGATTTTTCTGAAGTGCGTTTTAAAGCTCTTGACCCCGGCTTCCCATAAACCACCAATGTGTGGAAAACCAGGCAGAATTAAATTCCAAGTAAGTCCTTGGACTTCGTATTTTGTTACTATTTCGCCAGAAGCGGATTTGAGCAGTGATTGAAAATCCTTTTGAATTTAAGTAGTGGCGCCGACAAAGTTGGTACCATGATCAGAAAATACTTCCTTTGGTAGGCCACGACGAGCTACAAAACGCGCAAAAGCGGATAAAAATATTTGGGAAGAAAGGTCACTAGCAGCTTCTAAATGTAGAGCTTTGGTAGAGAAACAGATAAATAGGCACGTGTATCCCTTAGAAATGCGACAGTTTCGACGGCTAAAGCTTTTAAAGTCGAAAGGACCGGAAAAGTCAACGCCAATGTACGTGAATGGGGGAGAAAAGGTGCAGCGTTCCGAAGGTAAAGCTGCCATTAGTTGCTTACCCATATTTTACTTGTGGATAAAACAAGTTTTGCAACGACTTAGTCGAGTCTGAATTAATGTTCTTAATCTGAGAATCCAATATTCTTGTCTTACCATATGTAACACAAGTGCGTTTCCGCCGTGCAGCGAAAGTTGGTGAAGAAAGTCGACAAAAGGGGAAGAGTACGGTGAAGCGTAAGGAAGAATGATCGGATAACATTCATTGTATGAAAGATCCGCATTAACCAATCTGCCATTGCAGCAAAGAGTTTGATAAGAATCAAGATATGGATTAAGTGTTAAGATACTCTGCAGAAAAGTATCTACGTTGTGCCAAGTGAATGAGCTTTAGTTTCACTAGCTTTACTTCCATTTGGGAGAGTGAGAGAGTACTAGCGCGTAAGTGAGGTTGTACGTGGTTACGAGTATGATAATAAAATCGGAACATGTATGCAACTACTCTTAACGCGCGACTAAAAGAATCTGGTCAAAATATCTTCAGAATCGTGAATGAAAAATGCTTTTAAAGATTTCTGCTCCAAATTATCATCTTCAGTAGGATCTGGAAGACTGTTATCCCACTCACATTCCGGCCTTTGGAGCCAAGAAAGTCCATTCCACCAAAGAGAATTATCCTTTGGGTCGAGTGGGAAGATGCTACGAGTAGCGAGATCGGCAGGGTTATCGTGAGACTTGACATGTCTCCACTGAGCATTTCCCAAATTGTCCAGTATGATTGTTATGCATTTGGCTACGAAAGTCTTCCAGGTACGAGGAGGTTTCTTCAACCATGCCAAAACAATCGATGAATCAGTCCATAAAAACAGACTATATAACTCAACAATGAAAATTGGGAAGGTAAAACTTAACAAGTTTTGACAGAAGAACTGAACCGCACAATTCTAAACGCAGTAGAGATATTTGTTTGATTGGGCAGATTTGAGCAAATTGAAGAATCTTCGTCGGTAACTTGCATGTATAAAGCAGTGGAAAACGCACTTTCAGACGCATCACAAAAGCCATGAAATTGTACACTAACGGAGGGACGGTAATTAACTCAACGACAAATTTCCAGATATTGAATATCCGGTAAAGTTTGAATAAATGCGTTCCATCGTTCTGCTGTTTCCGGTTTTAAACAATTATCCCAATCAGTACTATTACACCAAATCTATTGCATAAGAATTTTAGATGTAACGATAAGAGGTGCAAGCCAGCCGGCAGGATCGAAGAGGCGAGCTATTTTCGAAAATACTTCGCGTTTGGTCGGTAGATGCGAAACTTCATAGGGTTGAACGGTGAAATAAAAATAATCGCCCTCAACCAAGAGTTTATACTTTGCTGTCCTCATCGAGGTTCAGGAAGTTTTCACTAAGAACGTGCTCAGGAAGTAAATGTTTCAAGAGCTCTGAGGAATTTGAAATCCATTTTCGTATTGAAAATCCAGCGGCTGAAAGAGCTTCAACCAAATGACGTTGTGAATTCCGTGCCCTAGTTGATTGTTGTTCTTGTTTTCAGTTTTGAAAGGTAATCGAAAAATATATCTTCCATCAGAGCCTCTTTCGGTTGAACTTCGATAAAGTTCTTCGCAATACTGGTCAGCGGCAGAGAGATGGAACAGCATCCGGTATATCTTCCAGCTCCCAGAATTTCATGATTTGGTTATCGAGTGTTGACGATGAGCAGATAACAGAAGTCGTAAGTGAATTAAAATGTTTAGGGAGAGGACCTGATAGAATCCACCCGAAGACAATATTCTGCGTCACTAGAGAATCTGAGATGCTCAAAAGCCCATGGCGAATTATCGTAGGATAGAGATCTGCTCCCAATAGAAAATCAACTTGAGATGACTTATCGAATGAAGGATCAGCTAGCTTAGGTCCTGATAGTTGACTTATATCACTTAGCTGAATGGAAGAAGCTGGAAGATGGCCAGTTTGATTAGTGAGAACAATGGCTTGAACAAAAATATCAGAAACAAACGATACTTCAGAACCCGGATCAATCATAGCCCGGATAACAAAGAAGGAATCTTGGTAAATGATTTTGATCAGTTTGGTTGCAAGAAGAACCGATCTGCCGTTGAGAGTAAAAAAGGTTTGAACGTTCGATGATTGATTTGAAGAAGAAGTGGACTGTAAGTTTGAGTTAGATGTGGAGGGTTGATTACAAACGGAGTTACTTGAGGAAGGCATTTGAGATGGAAGAGTTGCATTTGGGACGACATGTAAAAGAGAATGGGGACGACCTTTACAAGTAGTGCAATTGTATGAGCTTGTACACTCGTCGCTGAAAAGCGTAACTGAAAAGCAATTGGAACACAAGTGATTGGTTTGAATGAAGTTATTCCGAGCTTCAATTGTCTTGAATTCAAAAAGTGTATGACTTTGCATAATAGCTCTGAACTTTATTTTTATTGGAAGAGTTATACTTAAAATTTTGACGTGTGTTATTGGGAACACTTAAACTTGACATCACGTCCGAGATCGATTCCAGGATTCGATAACGAGAGTCCGAAAAATTATTTAATTGTTCCCATGTTGGAAGCTCCGTTGGTCTTTGGATTGATTGTTCCCAAAGTGCAAGAGTGGTTTTCGGTAACCGATTGCAACATGCATAAATCAAGATTGGATCCCAGTTTTTGGTATCAATTTGGTGAGAACGTAGGGCTGCAATCGAATCGTTAATTGAGCTTTGTAATAATTTTAAAGCTTTGGTCGATTCAGCCTGAGCGATAGGAAGATTGAAAAGAACTTTCACCTGGTTATTCACAAGTATGCGCTTATTTTCATAAGTATTTTTTAAGGCTTCCCATCCTAAATCAAAGCTGTCATTCGTTAGCGAAAACTTGCTCACAATATTATTAGCTTCGTCTCTCATTTTTGACCGCAAGTGAAAGAGTTTTTGTACCGGTCCTAGCTTGGGATGCTGCCTGTAAACTGCATTAAACATATCCCGAAAGGATGGCCCTGAAAGATAATCACCACGAGAAATGTCTGTGTCGCAAGGAGGAAGTTTGATGCACTGATGATCGTTAATCGTTAACATACTAATGTTATTTATTTAACTATTTTTTTTTAAACTTTCATAAAAAGTAATTGCTAGATCACTATAACATGGTTTAAGAGACCAGTACTTGCTTTCAGTCATTTAATGTTAATTTATGTTAGAAATTCATTTAATAAAAAAAATTATAGGATCGTTAATAAAAGCTGAAGAAGCACCAATAATTAAAGAAGAACTTATATTTAAACTTGGTTGTGACTCTTTAAGATTGGAAACTAGTTCCAATACATTACCAAGACGGGAAATATACGTTTCATTTGACAAAGTGTATTTTGATTTAATTGCCCCAATATCAAAATCTCCTTTTTCCAATTCAATGGCATCGCGAATACATGCAGCGTAATAAGATAATTTTACCCCGTTCCATAATTCCCTTAATTCAGTTTGACGCGCTTCTAAATTCGAAACCGTATGTTTCGCAATAGCAATTTCTTTAAAATGTGCATAATAATCAACTAGTTGATCAGCGGCAAAAATAAAATTAGAAATCGATGCATTCGTTTTGAATTATAAGAGTTGTCTAAAAACAATAAGAAAATGTTAAAAAAAAAACCCACGGAACACGAGAATGCATTTACCTAATGGCAATACTTAATTAAAGCGATAAATAGAAAAGGTATTATGATGTGCAATTATTAAAGTAGAGTGGCAACTCTTATTCGACGAATAAAATTATACACATTAACGATCTAATACGGACGAACCAAATGAAATGGAACAAATGGTCACGAATGGTCGAATGTCAAAAAAAAATTAGAAAGAATATGCAACTATGATTGAAAATATGTAGGTTTGCAATGTAAATGTCATGGTTTTTTTTTTGTAATTAATTACTATGAATGCACTGCACTAACCTGGGTTTTATGTTGGTTAAAGCTGATGGTTTCTGCTGGGTCTCTCTTGTCTTGTGTTTTATACTGTTGATGCTAGAGATGATCGGGTGTTGGAGTGGTGATTGCTGACAATTTGCGAGGGATAATTGATGGCTGATCAAAGCTCATGTCGACGATGTAGGGGATGATAATGCTGGAATAATCTCTGACGTTGAAGTGGCAGCAATGATGATGAGATGACGGTGATTAGAAGATGTTGACAATGCTGACGATGATAATATGATGATGGCGATGATGATGACGGTAGCGATGAGGATGGTGCTGTATGATAATGGTAGATGATGACGATTGCATCGATGATATGCCTGTAGGCTAATGGTGGTGGTGATTGCGGTTATGATGAAGAAAAGCTGAACCGTATAGAGCCAGAACGAGGTGTCTGTATGGCTACCTTGACGGTGTATAAGATTTAATTGTTTGGCCAAATTGAGCCAAATGACTGGGGTGTCTGTGTGACAAACGGTGACCGCGCGATGAACAATGTGCTTGGCTGTATAAAGCCACTTGCCGTTTGAATAAAAACAATTTCAACTTAACACTTTATTTTCTCTACAGACCTTTATTAAATTTAAAAACTTAAAAAACACGTTTCTGCGTCGCAGCGATCAAAGATTGTTAAACTTTGGCTGTATGAAAGAAAAAGAGAACGAGAGCTTTTGGCGGCATCGGTTTTATGCCAAAAATTTTAAAGCACCCAACTTCAGGAGTTAACTCACAATTTACATTTTCATAATTAATATGCTATTAGGGTTGGGCTACATTTTTGGAAGTTATTTTTTAGATTTAAATTTATAATTAGATTATAATAGTTTTTACTTTAAACAATGTATGTTTGTGTGTATATTTCTCACAGAACTCAAGTTCATTAAAAGTATTTGCAAGCATTCATATAACTTAATTAAATTCCTCTTTCCGTAACCTGATCTAGAATTAATTCTTATGTTGTAAATAAAGTTAAAATAGTTTTAAATTTTATTTTTGTAAAAGTAGTCAGTTGTAAGTAAGATTGCAGCGATTAAAGACATTTTTCTTTTTAAGAAATCAAACGGCGTATTAAATGGTATATATAAGGATTCCTATAAACTGAAGGAATCCATATAAGATCGTGTTAACGTGTATTAAACAAACAAATATTGTCGAACCCTAACTCGGATAACTCTAAACAACACTCTGTAGAAAAAATAATAGTGTGAATATATAATATAATATATATGAAACTCATAAAATCAGTGTGAGCACAGTCAAATTAACATTGATTTAATAATGAAAGAATTAACAATTCGTCGGAACAGAGCACTCAGATTCTGGAGAAGAGAGGTTGGAGAAATAATGCATGAAGGGATGAAGAATCGATTAGCGGAGTTATTGGAAGCATTAGTAGCACCACCAAAGGCCGAGTAGAATAGTCTACTTAACAAAATAAAGTCAACACATCCAAACTTCCGAAGGAAAAAAAGAATCGCTAAGCCAATTCAGCTTAACTCTGTGGAGAAACCACTAAGAGCTGAAATCTGGCTAACTATTTACAACACGAAGATTATAGGACGAACAACAGACCTGAAGTATGGGAAGCAACAAAAATAATCCTGAAGGAGCAGTTCCGCCCGATATGCAGCTACAAGGATGTATCTAGGATAATTTGTATTATTAAAATGATAATCTTAGCGTTGGTACTAACTACTAACACAAGTAGCACCACAAAACGGTTGATAAAATAATGACCGAAAACAGATATTCTGATATAAACATGACTGAAACATAAATTATTTAGTACACGAAGATAATACTCCACATAATAAACATTCAGGACTTGAAACTCACAATTGGGGCAATTGAGACAAACATCCAAAATTTAAAATTATATAACGATCCGACAATTAGAAAACAATTAGATACAATCAAGGCCAAGTAAATAGAACCAAAGTCAAATATTAGAATGAACATTTTAGGAAAGACAATCAACTTCCTCTTTGGATGACGACGATATAAAATATATAAATACTAGCACACATTAGAATATTACAAAAAAACACTGAAAATGCAATTGATACAGTTAATAAACAAATAGAAATAAATCAAAGTTTTAACGAAAGCATAAGACATTTCAAAAAATATCATAGAAACTGGAATTTTAATTTGAAATTGATAGCTCCTATTCCAAATAAACCAAATTTTGAAATCCAACTACAAGAATATTATTTTATTGAAGTAAACAAAGCAATGTACTCTTATCAAAATAATGATGTTCAATATAAAAAAGATTTAATTATTGTTGATAATTGCATAACAAATAAGTATTGTAAAAAATCGTTTATACAGAAATAAAAAGAATATATGATAGTGCTATCATATGTAAAAACATTAAGAACGAAAACAGTATTAATAAATGCGATGATAGGCAAATCAAACTGAAAGGAAATTATTTAATGTTTACTATAAACTGTACCAGTTATATATTTAAGGAGACAATAGCTAATACATTATTAAAAGATTTTACTATGACGAAAATAAAAACTATAATTATACTAAACAACTAAATTTTGAAGAAATTATTCTTAAAAACATAAGGAAAGGCTGCAGTCCGCTTGGGGCGAACAGTATTATACCCTATCCTTATGCCTATGTACCCCAAAGAAAAAAAGCATTAGGAAGATGATGGATAGCATTTTATTTCATTCTATGAAATTTATAGAAAAAAAATTATTTTTTTCAAATAACGCCCCCCAATAGTGGGCGTGGCCAAAAACTTCGTATGGGCGATATATTGAGAAAAATTTTGGCATAATATATTGTTAAACAATTTTTTTCGATTTCTATGAAAATTTTCGAAGAAAACAGCATTTTAGTGAAAAACGCCCACAAAAAGTAGGCGTGGCAAAAAACTACATATGACAAATTAATAAAGGTGGGCAGTATCTACATATCTTGTGAAGGTTGTACAACTTTATCTCTCTAATTTAAGCCTTAAAACAGTTTTTTCTAAATTGTGGGCGTGGCAGTGGCCGTATTTTGAAAATTTTAACACTTTACCATTTCGGAACCCTAGGGAGTATATTTTCTAAATTTCAGCTTCCTAGCATAATTTTAAAGGGCTCAAAAGTTGATACGGACGGACGGACATTGCTAAATAGTCTTAGATTTTGGTCCTGATCATAAATATATATACTTTTAGGGGTCTGCGACGAATATTAAGGGGTGTTACAAACTATGTGTCAAAATTAATATACCCTTAGGATAGGGTATACAAATTGTTAATCTTAAGCCACTAGAATTGTTGAAATTGCATAAAAATATCTATATTATACGTTCTACAAAACCGATAGTTTACTACTTTTCGCCTTAAACCGCTTTTATAAATATTAGTTATGAAAGAATATTTCCATTCATTTAAGGAGTTTCCAATCAGGACCGGGGTTGCTATTTAAAAAGAGTTTTTCTAACGCGTTTATTAAATCGTTATCCGAGCATTGCAACGCACCGATGTCCATAACTTCGGGAATCATAATGTTATGAAATGGTTTTCGAAAAGTTATAATATAACGCGGAATTAATATTATTTAAATCACTGGAGTAATTAAGAAAATTAATCTCCAAAAGCAAGGCTTGGTGATGCATTTTATTAGAATCTATTATAAAGGATCGTTCACATGAGAGCGAATCGCGAACTGCGAACAAGGGAATATTCGTAAATTCTGACATTTCTTTCACATGACAACTTTTTTTGGTCGCAGGTACCCGCGAATCTGATTTGTGAATTTTTCATTCGCGGATTTGTGGAGCGCGTGTATATTATGTGGATTGTGAATAGAGGGTGACAGTTCGCGGCAAGAATTTTTTAAGTCATGGGAAAATGTTTGTAATTGTAAATATTGCTATTTAAATCAATTTAGAGTTAGTTTTTTTAAGGTAGGATGTTAGATCAGTTATATATAATGCTTTTGTGGTAGAAGCAATAGAAAATTTATATTCATAAATACATTAAAATTGATTTCTTCGCGATTCGCCTATTCGCAATTCGCTCTCATGTGAAAAGTCCTTAAGATCTAGCGCTTCACTTTGACCCACTTTTGTTATTGTTGTTTGTTATTGACCTATATCTTCGTGTTAGTTATCCTAACATTTTACTTTTCGCAGATGACTGTAAGCTGTTTTGTTCATATTGTGACCCACAAGGATATATCTCCTTGCAGCCTGTTGTTCATGTTTTGTATAAAAGTACATTACACATGAAAACTATATGTTCCAAAATCTTAGGAACTGTAAATCCATGACATTCACGAGACGTCACAACCTTAATGAACTTACCTATTTAGTGTGCAAGGCAAGAAGCCGATTGGATATCATAAAACGATTTTCTTAAGAATTCAAAGACCCGACAAAAAGCCTTTATTATTCTCCTGTCCAGCCTGTTTAGAACTCTCTAGTCCTGTGTGGTATCCTGGGTATGAACTTAAGATATCAAGAACTGAAAGCATACAGAAGTAGTTTCTTCTTGTTGCGTTGGGTTATTTACCGTGGAATATAGAAATTCAACTTCCATCCTGTACAAGCCGCTTACAGTTACTAAATCTTTAAACTTTGGAAGAAGAAGAGAGATATCTAACACTATTTTGTGTCTTATGTTTTGACCGGGAACATTAACTCCACCTATGTTCTTAAATCACTAAAACCTAACACCAGACCGAGAACAACAAGGAACCCGGAATTTTTTACCAGAGTACGTCTAGGTGTAACTATGGTAGCAACGGTCCTATAAAAAACCTGACGAGGGATTTCAATAAATATATCCATATGCTGGATTTTAACCTAAGAAAAGATAAAGTAAGTGGTGGTCAAAAGGATGGTGAATGCGATTATATGAGAACACAAGCGTTCTCACTTTAGCATAACACCATCAACTCCTATTTCTCACCTCCGAGTGATGACTGCTGGGTGCCTAGTACCTCGATGGGGTAACCAATTCCTGTGGGAGGTCGTTGCTGGCAACTGACGAGAGAGGGGGTGGGATACCAGCTCACTAAGGAACTTCTCCTGTTGACAGACGGCGGCGGACGAATTCTAGGGATGGATCAACGGCGGCGCTCACAGTTCCCGTTAGGTGGAACAAGTGATATCCCTATATGAGCTACTTCGACTCATTTGAGGCCCAGGCCTATAGGGATCTCCAATACTAAGTCAGGGTATTGTAAAAGAGTTGGTGGTACGAAGTCAAAATTGTACTCGGGGACTTCAATACTAAAGTCGGCAAGGAAAACACATTCGGCGGATTAGTTGGTAAGCAAAGCCTCGACGAAACGACAATAGATAACGGCTACCGACTAATTGACTTTGCAGCAGCTTGTAATATGGTGATAAGTAGCTCTAGGTTTCCACAACTAAGGATCCACACTCTCCTGACGGTCGAACCGCAAACCAAACCGACCATGTGCTAATCGATACGAGGCATGCATCGAACATCTTGAACGTGTACACTTCACTCTGAACATTTTCTTGTTGCAGCTAGATTTAGAGCTCTACTGCCCAATGAGAAGAAGTTGCGAACTACCCAATAGAAAAAAATTCGACATTGGACATCTGGAGTCGCCAGAGCCTACAAGGAGCGCTAGAGTGACAAACTCTCCAATGTGCATTCACATACCACATACGCTAACAACCAGTGGTCTCAATATCACGACATCATCAAGGAGGTAGCCGAAACCACCTTATGATACCAGCCACCCCAGAGAAAAAGCCTGCGGTATAATAATGTATGCGTTACCGGATAAAGGTGACAGAAGATGCACACATTATAACGCTGCAGAGGAAAACAAGGGCAGCAATAGAGGAGTACCGAGCCAGGTGGGGAGATAACAGCGGTGCAATGTGGAGCTTGGCAGGAGCTCGTCTAAACTCTTTCAAACATGCACCGGATTTCGGCAAGGAGATGCGCTGTCGTGTGATTTCTTCAATCTTGTTCTTGGAGGTAGTTAAGGCGTTCATCTACATCGGGGTAAACTTCAACTCCACAAATGACATTATGGAGATTCGTCGAAGAATTACCCTAGGAAACCGCTGCTACTTCGGTTTGGCAAAACAAATGGCTTCAAAACTCCTGACTCGAAGGACAAAATTTGGGATCCTCCGAAAGAAAAATCCTTCGACGGATATTTGGTCCTCTGTGTAAGGAGGGCGAATGGAGAAGAAGATACAACCGCGAACTCTATGTGCTGTACCAAGATGTGGATGTAGTCCAAAAAGCCAAGAAACGTGAACTACATTGGCTCTGCCACATCGAGCGAATGCACAACAACTCTCCAGCCAAGAGTCTCTTCGAATCCCAGCCCCCTGGTTCAAGACGACAAGGAAGACCGAACCACCATTTTAAAGACCAAGCCATCGAGGATGCCAGAGCGCTTAGTCTGGACAACTGGAAGTAGCGTGCCCGGGATCGCAGAGGATGGAAGGCTGCCGTGTCTCGGGCAGCGACTCTTCCCGGGTCGGGAGCCCGTTAAGTAAATAAGTTAGATAAGGTAAACGAAAAAGAAAAAATTAACATATTTATGTATGTTTATGTTAACATATTTATTATGTATGACATATTGAATAACTGTGACTAATTGTAAATAAATAAATAATTAGACTCGCTGTCATTACTTTCAATAACTGGTAAGTGGATTACATTATTTCCATGCTCGTCATTTTATGATTCACATCCCTCATCTTCGGGCGTGGAACTGGAGCAGCAGCAGTAACGTATGTTAAGCTCATTAAATTCTGAACTTGACAGCATTCTTAAGTGGGGTGAAACAATAGAGTAAAAATATCTACGCTACATACCCCACAGTATCGCATCGTATCTCTATTTTCCCACACAACTCCTTTCATAGCAACACATATTATGATATCTTTACTTTATAATTAACTCTATCGGGTTATTCCAATATGTTATGCGTCCACATAAAAAACCAAACCAAAGTGTCGGCACTGGGTCACTATCACACCAATCCATTTTAATTGTGCAGCCCACTTTAATTCCGTAAACATTCAAATGCAACCCTTGTATATTGATACACAAGCAACATACAATACCCATCAGATACACTCATATGAAATACTACGAGTATCATATATCAATGAAGGTAACGTATGGCGACCGCCGGGAACGCAAAAGGGAGCACTAGTGCTAATGACATGGGTAATGCCGTAATGCTGATAACGCATTTGACTCACTTTGGGTACCAATGACATGTTGGGACACATTGATGGTAGTCCATATTCTTTGCATATTGTTGCCACACTATGATTACGAAAATAGGTTTTTGGGATAAGAAATGGCGTGGGCTGCTGATCCTAAGTGATTGGAGGGGAATCAAACTAAACAAAAATCGGTATAAAAAGGAGTGGGTGAAATGTTCAGGCAGAGAGTTGTTAAGCGAATTCCGAATAATAAAGGTTGCAGCCACGCTCAAGACAGCGGGCGTAGTTACGGAAAGGGAGTTTAAAAAAAATCGAATTTTGAAAAATATATTTTTACTTCTCTTTCGTGTCACCCTATTTTGTTTCGGCAAATTTCTAAGCTTTCGACTTGACCGACATATTGACCAGCGGAACCAGTAATTTTTTTTCGTTCTTCGTTCAATGTATGTATAATGCCTTTAGACAATCTGTCTATGCTTCCTAGCCACATCTCCTCGCTTTAACTTTCTTTTTGTGATGGACATTAAGAAGAGACAGATCTCTTGGGTTTTTACTTGGCCATTTGCGTAAGTGACACGATTGTCCCTATATAGCCTTAAATAAATACACTGTTTTGCAGAATTAAGCGACATCACAAACAAAAAAATAAGTCGTATTTCGACAAGCCACAAACAATGAAAAAATTAAATAAAAAAAACAAAATTAAATCTATCAAAACCGATAGAGTTTTTTCGTACACTGACTGAAGCCTAAAGGACAGGTACATGTTTTTTTACAAACTAATACCCCATGGTCTTCACTAAAGGAAGGAAAGAACTCTAAAAAAACCAACACTTTACGTGTTTCAGCGACCTCCAAGTCCCCATCATTTCAAAGAGGGGATTTCATCAACCAACTGAATCACCGTAAGTCACCATTCATATATTTCTATTAAGTACATCCATTTATACTATTTACCATACAGTTCCACAAAATATCAAACGCTAACCAGTGAAAAGCCCCCTCAAAACCCTTTGGAGACTTCCAACCTTACCCGCACACATAGACCAATTGCGCCATCACGATCCACGATCATTGCCCTATCGGCGCAGTCGTTCGGGAGCGTGAAATACACGGTGTATCGGTTATAGGTGAGTCGGATGGTCCGGTTAAGTTCGGGGGGGATTGTGCCCGTAAAAGAAGCATTTGCTATTTTGCTACCCAAGTAAGGATATCGGTGTATACTGTGCCGTAATTACTATGCTGAGCGGTGATTTGGACACGCAAGTGGGTCAACACGCTGTAAAAAAAATAAAAGATCTACAGAAGACAAAAAAGAAAGAAAAAACATAAGGAAAGGCTACAGTCCGCTTGGGGCGAACAGTATGATACCCTATCCTATCCTTATCCCTATGTACCCCAAAGAAAAAAATCATAAGGAAGATGATAGATAGCATTTTATTTCATTCTATGAAATTTATAGAAAAAAAAAATATTTTTTTGAAAAAACGCCCCCAAAAAGTGGGCGTGGCCAAAAACTATGTATGGGCGATATATTGGAAAAAATATTTGCTAAATATATTGTTAAACATTTTTTTTTTCGATTTCTATGAAAATTTTCAAAGAAAACAGCATTTTAGTGAAAAACGCCCACAAAAAGTAGGCGTGGCAAAAAACTTTATATGACAAATTTATTAAGGTAGGCCGTACCTACATATCTTGTGAAGGTTTTACAACTTTATCTCTCTAACTTAAGCCTTAAAACGGTTTTTTCAAAATTGTGGGCGTGGCAGTGGGCGGATTTAAAAACTTTTAACACTTTACCATTTCGGGACCCTAGGGAGTATACGCTTCAAATTTCAGCCTCCTAGCATGACTTTAAAGGCCTCAAAAGTTGATACGGACGGACGGACGGACGGACGGACGGACGGACATTGCTAAATAGTCTTAGGATTTGGTCCTGATCATAAATATATATACTTTTATGGGTCTACGACGAATATTAAGGGGTGTTACAAACTATGTGTCAAAATTAATATACCCTTAGGATAGGGTATAAAGAGACAAAAAAAAAACTTAAAATAAGAGGAAAAAGAAGTGAAGTTTTGCTACCTATCTAAATTCTAAAAATAAATTTTTCTAACTTTCTTAAAATTACAATACGTAAATTAAATTAGTTTGGGTTGTAAATATTATATTTTTTTGAATTATCACCAAGTGAAATTTGGTACAGCATTGGATACCGCAGCCACGTGGGACATTGTGCACAATTTCCAGACGGACAAGGGTGAATTTGTATACCCTATCCTAAGGGTATATTAATTTTGACACATAGTTTGTAACACCCCTTAATATTCGTCGTAGACCCATAAAAGTATATATATTTATGATCAGGACCAAATCCTAAGACTATTTAGCAATGTCCGTCCGTCCGTCCGTCCGTATCAACTTTTGAGGCCTTTAAAGTCATGCTAGGAGGCTGAAATTTGGAGCATATACTCCCTAGGGTCCCGAAATGGTAAAGTGTTAAAAGTTTTTAAATCCGCCCACTGCCACGCCCACAATTCAGTAAAAACCGTTTTAAGGCTTAAGTTAGAGAGATAAAGTTGTAAAACCTTCACAAGATTTGTAGGTACTGCCTGCCTTTATAAATTTGTCATATAAAGTTTTTTGCCACGCCTACTTTTTGTGGGCGTTTTTCACTAAAATGCTGTTTTCTTCGAAAATTTTCATAGAAATCGAAAAAAAAATGTTTAACAATATGTTTAGCAAATATTTTTTCCAATATATCGCCCATACAAAGTTTTTGGCCACGCCCACTTTTTGGGGGCGTTTTTTCAAAAAAATATTTTTTTTTCTATAAATTTCATAGAATGAAATAAAATGCTATCTATCATCTTCCTTATGAATTTTTTCTTTGGGGTACATAGGGATAAGGATAGGATAGGGTATCATACTGTTCGCCCCAAGCGGACTGTAGCCTTTCCTTATGTTTTTTATTTTAGTTATTGGTAGTTTGATTATTTCCTACCACCTTTATATAAATTTATAAAAAACAAACAACATCTACTTTTTCTTAAATTTAAAATTTGCTTAATGTTGATAATTTCTTACATAAATTAAATAAACCTAGCTAAGATAAATTAATGAACTTAATTCTAAATTACATCTAAGCTAAAACGAGTATTGGTAAAGAGGGAAAGATTTTAAGCATTAAAGATTTAGTAAAAAAATATTATATTTTTTTGAATTATCACCAAGTGAAATTTGGTACAGCATTGGATACCGCAACCACGTGGGACATTGTGCACAATTTCCAGACGGACAAGGGTGAATTTTTTTTATTTTAGTTATTGGTAGTTTGATTATTTCCTACCACCTTTATATAAATTTATAAAAAACAAACAACATCTACTTTTTCTTAAATTTAAAATTTGCTTTATGTTGATAATTGCTTACATAAATTAAATAAACCTGGCTAAGATAAATTAATGAACTTAATTCTAAATTAAATCTAAGCTAAAACGAGTATTGGTAAAGAGGGAAAGATTTTAAGCATTAAAGATTTAGTGGCATTACAAAATGCCGTGTGGTTAAATTTATTATGGGGTGGAGCATGGTTATTTTTCACACATCGTCGGGAAGTGAGGTTCGGTAAATCGGTCTAATATTAATTTTGGGGCAGCTCTAAACAAAACGAGTACCAGAGCTGCCATGGTGCACTTCAGAGCAAAACGGGTGGGTCAAATGTACCTTAGGCAACATTACATCAAGTTACCCGCGAACTATGGGGAAGAGGTGTGGGTGATGAATAGAGTCCGTCCGGTATTGACAGATGAATCTTGGCATGAAATATATTTTCTCTTTTTGTTGTGTCTGGTACTTGCGGATCAAAAACCACTCCCATCTTACGTTCCTAGCCGCGCGTATGCAAGCATGCCAAGTGATGATCCGTACAAGTAAATCAGAGTAGTGCAGTAGTCGCAACAGATTTTCTCTTATATCAAACGGAAGTTCTTGTGTTTTTTTTCCAACCTCTCCGTCTGCTGGTTACAGGAAAGCACGATGAACAAATCGCGTTACAACATTTGGTGGCAGCGGTGGGATACCCAAAAGAGGTCGCAACTACCAATCAAAACAAGACTAAAAGATCTTGATGCGTGCTGGGACTGTACTCCAGCAAAACACGCCAAAAAAAGTGAAAAATTGTTAAGTGAATCAGAAAGTGATAGCGTCTCTGGGGCTGACACCAGAAACAGTGTGTAGTGTCATCATCATACAGCAGTGAGCCTGAGGCCCGAGAGCAGCAAATCAACGCAACACGACAACAGCAGCGGCAAATTTCTCAAGTTAATGTATTAAAAAAAAGGAAACATTTTATAATATGTATAACTATAAACAATTGCAAAAGTTCACATCCACACACACCCTTACCCTTCTAATTTTAAACCTACCTGTACAAATTCATACGAGAAGGCCAAAACTTACGTAAGACCTCTTCAAAGCCCTACCATTCGCACAAATGAACCTTCCAACTATCCCGTCCGTCTAAACATGGACATAAAAATAAATCTTAACGACATTTATACCATTGTGCCGAATTTCAATGGCAGCCCCGATGATTTAACGAAATTCATAACTTGCGGCAACACCCTATTTACTTATTTCGGGGAAGAGGATACCCATTCCTTTTTCCTAGACGTCATAAAAACGCGATTAAAAGGACGAGCATTCAATTTATTCCATGTCAAATCATTTAGCAAATGTTCAGACATGGTAACTGAACTGGAGGCCCAGCTCAAAGACACCAAATACCAGTCTACCATTCAAAACGAGTTGACATCCATCAAGTAACAACCGTCGGAGTCAGTCAAAGAGAATAGTGATAGAATTTTGTTTAAATTAACAGCAACAGCAACATTCAACAGCATTAAAGAAGTCCCCATAAGGGAATTCTTACAGCTGGAAAACAATCATTTGGCGTTACAGATTTTCGAAGACTTTCTAATAACACGAAAACACACACATCAGTATCATGCCAAATATGTAACAAGGCAGGACACACAGCTGTCACTTGTTACCACAACCAAAGAAGCCTTCGTGTCAATGAACCTCCTCGTCCGCTCTGCCAAACCTGTAACAAGGTAGGACACACGTCCGCAACATGTTACAGAAACCTTCCCAACTTCGTTGCACAAGGAATTAGAAAGGAGGTACAGTTCCTAACATGCAATTATTGCAACAAAAGGACCCACTCCCTAGAGGAATGCCAACTTCGCCAGTCGCACCTACAGATGCAAAACTTGCAACCACTGTACAAAATCCCAGCCAACAAAGAGTACCCCAAAATAATAATTCACATAACAATAATTACGGCAATAATCAAAGGTGGCTGGTGAATTACTATCACTTTCCGCCTGAAACTAATCAGCACATAACGGGAAACGATCACAGTCGGGGGGAAGACAACGGCTTTTCCTGATCACAGTCGGGGGGAAGACAACGGCTTTTCCTCCCGACAGATGATTCAAGCCGAGGTACATCAGGAGATGAAACAAAATTAGTTGCATCCATATCAATTGAACTCTTACCCTACGACAACCTTAGTACGATTAGGATCCCAAACGATAACGGAAAGCTGCAAAATCTAGTAATTGATACAGGCTCAGAGATTAGTATAATAAAAAATCCAAGTAACCTATTAAGCAATGTTACAATTCAGGTATAATGCAACCCGACTTAAAAAATGATAATAATTTAATAAATGCAGCAGGGTGTAAGACTGAGCCTGAGACAACAAGAAATCCAGCAAAACGTAAGACTGAGGACAAGAGTGCCTCAGCAGAAAGTAAGCCTGAGATGAAAAAATAAATCAGCAAATAAATATATAACGTTAAAACCTCGAACCCAACAACTTGTAGAACTTCCGTTCAGAAACTCAAATAATCAAAACTTATTTCAGGATATAGTTATACATAAAAAAGATATTTATGTCGGTAAAACACTGGTGAGTTCTGGACCAATTAGGAAAAGCCAAATACTTTAGTACCCTGGACTTGGCTTAAGGATTTAACCAAATACTCATGGACGACGAAGGCAATATATAATATATAATATCTCGGTCGCCAATAAGTTTTATCGCACGTTTTTGAATTCTGTTAAGTAGCTCCAAATATGTAATTGGTGCACCGGACCAGATATGAGCGTTGTACTCAAGTTTTGGGCGAATAAACGCCTTGTAAATTCTAGCCAGATCAGAAGGGGTAAAATATTTCTTGCATCGCTTTAGGAAGCCTAGACACTTCGCAGCGTTTTTGGCGACGTAGAATATGTGGTCACTCCAACGAAGGTTGTCAGTACCACACATACCGAGAATGGAAAGTCTTTCGGATTCAGCGATGCAAGTGTCATTCATGGATAATGGCAGAGTATTGAGCTTTCACTTTAATGACAGAAGACAGCATTGTGTTTTGGAAGTATTAAATTCCACTCTATTGGTTTTACCCCACTCAAGAATGCTGTCAAGATCGGAATTTAATGAGCTTAACATACGTTGCCATTCCAGTTCAACGCCCGCAGATGTGGGGCGTTGCCCAGGAAACGAATATGTAAAGCTGAGGGTACCGTCATCGGCAAAGGAATGAATAAGATTAGAAGTAACAGAGAGTAGATCTTTTATATAAATGAGAAAGAGAGTCGGAGACAAAACAGAGCCTTGAGGGACACCAGCATTTATTTGGTGAGTTGCAGACTTGAAACCGTCCAAAACAACTTGTATTGAACGGTCCGAAAGGTAATTTCTAATCCATTGAAGAAAGGTAACAACGATCCCAAATACACGCATTTTCGACAAGAGAGTTTGATGCCAAACTCTGTGAAATGCCTTTGAAATATCAAGCGCAACGACCTTTCTTTCACCACCACGGTGAATAGATTGGTTCCACTTTTCGGTTAGATATGTCATCAAATCACCAGTGGACTTGTTGTCGTGAAAACAGTACTGCCGGTCATTAAGAAGTTTCCGCGATTCAAGACATTTCATAAGCTGACGATTTATCAGTGTTTCCATGACCTTGGAAAGAAGGGACGTAAGTGCAATTGGTCGTTAGGAGGAGACAGATGAAGATTCACCTTTTTTTGGGACAGGCTGAACAAATGCTGTTTTCCATCTTCTCGGATAGAGCCGTGAAGAATAGGACAGATAGAAAAGCTTATGCAGTGGTTTAGCCAGCGTGGAAGAACACCTCTTCAGAATGATAGGGGAAATACAATCTGGACCAGCGGATTTATTTACGTTGCCACTGTACGAGTGCGAAAATGAATTGGTCCCATAGTATATTCTACGCGCTCGAGTACAGGGTACAATCTTGCAGCGTTGAGCTAGCCCCAAAATGAGCAGCAAGCAGATTGGCTTTGTCCAAAGAGCTGACAGCTAGAATGTCATTGCAAATGAGTGTCGGGATAGATGTTAAGGCCGAATTCTTAATGTTCGTAACAAACGACCAAAAGTTTTTAGTATTTTTTGCCTCAACTTTTGGTCGTAGGATAATTTCACGCGATTAATGTGGGCATTTCAGTCATTTCTGGCTCGTTTAAACTTTATTCGGTTTTCCTCAGTTGGGTTGGCCTTATAAGACCGAAAGCTCACCTCTTTTAACCTGATAGCCTCTTTGCAGCTCAAGTCACACCATGCGTTCACCTCGGGTTTGATACTTTTAATCCTATTAGGAATAAAATGTTTTATACCCAAGTGAATTATATATGTTATCATATCGGCAGCAGCATCCACATCGCCATCGAGGAAGCACAGCGACCAGTTAAAAATCCTAAAGGAACCGTTTAATTCTTCCCATTTGGCTTTCTCGTATTGCCATGCGGTTCTTTTACGAGCTTGTTTTTTAACTTTGTGGTTGGAGTACAAGAAATTGGCCGATATGATACAGTGGTCTGACGAACCTAGAGACCTAGAAGACGTACCTGTCTGCGGGTGTTGTCTGTACAGAGTGACGAAGCCAAATCGAATTGTGAACATTGAAATCGCCCGTAACAACGATTTCAGTGTGAGGATAAAGGGTTACAATTCGTGTAATGGAATCGGACAACTCATCAAACTCGTTAAAAGTAAGATTACGGTAAATTTGGGCTTCTATAAATGAAACAGTAGTGGATTAATTGCCTACGGACGTGGAACTTAAGCCAAATTGTTGGAGTTGGTAGGCTACATGACTACGCATATAAACGGCGAGACCACGATGGGGAAAGAAAAATGACACTAAGTTGTAACCAGGTAGACTAAATTCGACGAATCAGAATCAACGCTAACCTGGGTTTCACTCAGTGCCAAAACAGCTGGTTTGTTTTGGTAAACATGGGCGTATAGAGAAAAAAGGTTCGCTCTTAAGCCACGAATGTTACTTACATCTACTCTGAAGCTGCTAAACATTACAAACAATTCAACACTGACGCTACCTAAGTAAAGCCGTTCAATGTAAATTCTATATTAGCTTACCAAAACAAATTACCGCAGGTGTTATGCCCTTACAGCAATTTGCCTTGGTCTACCAACTAAAATGTACACATACGACCCGCTATTCGCCAGTTACTTCGCCTACTCAACCATAAAAAATACACAAATGATATGAATCACTGTGTACTGTTTACACTGTGTGAATAGTGTGGGCAAGCTGAAGCAGCAGCAAACGAGATGGAATGGGAGTAAATGGACCACACGCACTGTGTACTTTATGCAATTTTATTTTTGTGTTTTATTGACACAGCACTGAGCACTTGCTTATGTTTTTTTTTTTTGCACACGCGACCGAGAAAGGGTTTTTTTTGTGTGGTGAGGCACGTGTTTGCGCGTCGGTGGTCAGATCGGCACTCCAACTCGAATATGTGAGATTTCATCATATCCACACAATATGTGCGGTATATCCTCAACAGCCTACATAATACCACCGAATCTGCAGATGTCTGTATCCGACAGTCCGAGTCTCTTTGTATGTTTTCGCAAGAGGTAATGCCCTGTCTCCATATTAGACCAAGAGCCTACAGAAAATTTTAAACGAAAGAAAAAATCAACCTGATTACAAAAATATAGGTCCCATACGTTTTACGTACAGCAATAACCTTGCAAGACTTGCTAATTGTATGCGAAAATTAGTTTTTAAAATAATTGGTATAACCACAAAATTGGGATAAATTGGGCCAAAGTGGGCGTGGCCTAATACTTTCTATGGGTGATATACTAAAAAAAATTGGCTAAATATTTGGTTATAATTGTTTTTTTCGTTTTCTATCCATAATAAAAAAACACATTGTTTTAAAAACACGCTCACAAAAAGTAGAAATAAGGGTGAAGGTTCTAACCCTTTATTTCTTCAACTACAGCTTAAAAGGTTTTTTTTCATAATTGTGGGTGTGGCAGTGGGCGTTTTTAAATTTGTTAAACCTTTTACCGTTTCGGAACCTTGGGGAGTATATGTTTAAAATTTCAGCTTCCTAACATTAATTTAAAGGCCTCAAAAGTTGGTACGGACGGACGGACTGACATTGCTAAATAGTCTTAGATTTTGGTCCTAATCATAAATATATACATGTACTTTTAGGTGTCTACGACGAATACTTAGGGACTTTCAAAAAAGATAGCAGTTTTTCTGTTGTTTGTAAACATTGTAGCTTTGAGAATGGTGAAAGCTTCAGCAGTAAAGATGGAGGAGGAGTCCGCTAGAAGACCTTTTTTGTTTAATATTTCCAACTTCGTCAATGACTGCAAACTCAATTCGTAGATCATTTTTGGAACCATCTGTGTACAGAAAATCCCGATCAGCCCTTTTTCGATTTCTTGCCGTTTCCATGAACACTTTTTTATACATTTTATTGCTTGTTGCTTTTGGAAGTCTTTGCACGTCAGGTTTTATAGTATTTATTATCATTTTCCACGGAGGGAATATTGGACATTTTGTTGAGTTTATCAGATTATCGAAAAGTTGATTGCATTAAGTGATGGGTAGTTTTGTTGTTTAGTTCTCCGCATAATGTTTGTTGTGACATGTTCAATAGGTAATTTTTTGCAGGCATTGATTTTCAGGGGAATGGAGGAAGTAAGACACTCTAACCGTTCAGGTATTGTTGGCAGTCCGGCGTCTCTTAAAATATGTTTAATAGGTGTTGTTCGAAATGCTCTTGTTCGAATTGCGCTATGGTGAGATGGTGTATATAGTCAGAGTGTTGATTTATTACATTTACTGTAGATGAGGAGTCCATAGTCTATTTTCGCCAGCAGAACTGATCTGATGATATTATTAGGAGGATTTAAAATACAAAAGCTGTGTTTAGAAGCTAAGTATCTTATCATATTAACCCTGGTAGCGAGGTTTTTTTTTTTTAAATATAGACAATGTCACTTAAAATTAAACTTAGTATCAAAGAAAATTCCCTTTATTTTCAGTTACTATTGCATCCAAAGTAACTACAGAACTTTAGAACAACTTCCTTTTTAAAAATGTGTAACTTTTTACTCTTTTCCGCAGACTGTTCCAGAGTTTTCACCCCATTTTACTGAATCAGTAGTAATAAGGTGTTTGAAATCCCTGCTGTAGCATTGTTAAAATCCTTGAATTTCGATAAAATAATGAGATCATCGGCGTATAGAGAATAGCTGACATTGCTGTATTTAGGGATTACATCGCGAATTTTGTTAAATGCTATAACGAGTTGCGGGATACCGTTTACATGGTTGTGGGTCGAGTAAAAAGTGTTGTCGTATTTTTATCCGAAATGTCATATGTGATAAAAATGCTTTTATAAAGGTGATGGCTTTTGGAGCAAATTTTCCATTGAACGTCATGGATTCCGATACGATCAAAAGCTCTTTCGAAATCAATCGAAACAAGCGATATATGATTTTTTGACGTAAGTCCTGAGGCAACAAACAGATCAATGTGCAATATTGAATCCATTGCACCTCTATCTTTTTTAAAGACCACTTGGCTAATATCTAACAGGTTGTTTCAGGATTTCTTTTTTAGGTTTGGGTATTTTCACTACTGTAGCAGTCTTCCATACTTATGGTTCACACCTTGAGTTAGGATCTCGTTGTATATGTTAAATATACGCTTTTTGAGATATGGTGGACTGTTTTTGATCATGGCGTATGATATACGTTCAAAACCAGGCGTGTTACCTTTGCGTGAGTTGACGCAGCTTTCCAGCTCCATAACGCTAATATTTTCTTCAATATGTTTTGCTGCCTCATTGATGTGTTATAATTGAATTTCTTGATTCAATTTGTTATCTTTATGGTTGCAAAATTCAAAATGAAAGTTTGGGTCTTCGGAAGCCGTTCACCATATGCTGGCAATACTTTGGGCAATTTCTATGGGGGATGTTATCGTTTTATTGGTTTAGTCTTTTATGAATTTAATGAAAGTTGGATTTTAACTCCCTGTGAGTGGGTGTCAGACCATAGTTTTTTGGAAGAAGAGTTTGGATTGAATTGTAAGTGAATTTCTTAAAACTGTTAATTTCTGCCTCTTTTGCTGCCTTTCTGAATACGGCATTGGGTTTTTTGAATGTTATCTGTTGATTTTATTTGGGAATTTTTTAAATGTTTTCCAAGCTGTTTGTTTGCTTTTACGACGATTGGTTAGCTCTTTATTCCACCAGGGTACTATGTGATTGTATAGTGCATTGTTAGTTTGCATCTTTACTGATATTGTGAGATATGTCCTTGTTTAAAATAAATTCTTTAATTTAGGATTAAAATAATAACCAATTTGCTTTGTCTAATTGAAATTTATATATATTTTCATTGTCTACGTGATCGTTAAATAATATTTCGGTGATGGTAGGAAAATAGTCGCTTTCGTGTGAAGGTGTGTTAAAGCTTTCCATGTTGTATTTGAAATAAGTGAATTTGAATGTTTGATGTTATTTTTATGAATTTGTGCGGAATAGATTTGGACAAGAAGCCCAATTCCTTGCTTGGGTGTGGTGTTTGATGATGATGATAAATGATAATAAATGATGATAAATGATTTTAGTTCGTTTTTTAACAGTTGAAGTTCATTGTGATTATTGAAATACCCGTTCATGTTGCATTGGAACACTTTTACCGTTGCTGGTTTTAAAAGAGGGAATGTGGGTTGGGTTGTTGTACTTTTCTCTAACTCCACTGCATGGATGCTGAAACTTCCAAGATCCTAGGTGAGCAAGAAGTTTTAACGCAGTGGATAAATCCTAAAAAATAATTATTAATTAGAAATTGAGTTTAACTAATGAGTTAACAGTTTGTTAGAGTTAACAATCTGTTATAGTTTAGTTGAACTGTGGAATTTTTTTGTTGTGGAAGTTTTTTTTTTCTGTTGATGTAAGGTTAGAGCATTGCGGAATAGGAGGTTGGGATGATTAAAGAGTTGAGGGGGATGCATGCTTTTCAGTAGGAGTAATAAGTACATCTTGGGTCTGTTGTGGTGGATTATGGTTTTTAGTTAGAATTCTGTTTTTATTGACTTCTGCCATAGATGGTATAGAATTTGGGTTTTTCTTTGGAGAGTGTAGTTGTGCAGTGTAGGGTCGTCTCTAAAGATCTTCCAGGCTGCGCGAAGAGTGTAACGTCGATGGGATTTTATTTTGCTGACGCACTTATGGCGAAGGAAAGGACATCAGGGTTCATAGAATGTATGGAAGGACTGCTAGTTAGTGACGGAAAAATTTCCAAGTGCAGTGTAGTGAGTGAAGTGGTCAGTTAAACTCTGACAAACAGCATACGGCTAGTGGGACAGTAGTGGAGAGCTTTAGCTCTGACGCCAGAAGCCCGGGTTCGTTTCCCAGCCACGGCGGAAATTTAATTTGTTTTTTTTTTTCTGTGGATAAATTAATAATACCAGAACAATTAAATTAAAAAGTGATAGAGACACTCCAACGCGATGGACCCCCGTTTAAAGGCGGTCCCGCGCAAGAGTCCAGCATTGCTGGCAAAAAATATGTCGCCTATTGAAGGCAAAAAATCAGATGCAAAAACAGCAGCAGGAGTGTTGCCAAAGTAGTCACAAGGGCTAAGCCAGCACCCAAATTAAAAAATCGGCAGCGCTTTCAATCGCACCGCCGATACTATCAGATTAAAAGAAGGAAACAGCAGTAATGAAGCTGGCTGCAGCGTCAACATCAGCAGCAATGATGTCAACTTCAGGGTCAGAAGAGGAGGAAATACCTGACAAAAAAAACGAAAAAAGAAGACGGAAGTTGAGTCCGCAGTCGAACCTGTCGGCCAAGAGAGTGGTGATGGCGGCAAGTGGGGGGGGGGGGGGAAGGCGTGCCTGACTGCAGCATCATTCGCTGAGACTAACCAGAGCTCGTATGAGTCAGGCGGTCGCCAATACGTGGGCGAAGGCAACCCATTCAGGGAGCTGTCACAGGAGGGTGACGCCGACCTCGAGGAAGAGGAAGCAGATGAGGAGGCAGCTCTGAACAAGCTGATTGAGAAGATCCTCGTTAAAAGGGACAAAATTCGCCAATTTGCTGCTCAAGCAACAGCAGCTCCAAGCATATGAGGAGCTCCAAGAGCAGCGTCAGCAACAGCAGCAGCAAAAACAACAGCAGCAGCAAATGCATCAGCGACAAAAACAACATCCGCAGCAGCAGCAGCGACAATAACAACACGCGCACCAGCATCAACGACAGCAACAACAACCGCAGCAGAGGCAGTACAGAAAACAACGAGGCAAAAAATCCCTCCTATAAATGTAAGTGATTTTGAAGTGAATGACTGCATAAAACTATGTAAAAAACATAAGGGAAGGCTACAGTCCGCTTGGGGCGAACAGTATGATACCCTATCCTTATCCCTATGTACCCCAAAGAAAAAAAGCATTAGGAAGATGATGGATAGCATTTTATTTCATTTTATGAAATTTATAGAAAAAACATTTTTTTTTTCAAAACACGCCCCTAAAAAGTGGGCGTGGCCAAAACCTTTGTATGGGCGATATATTGAGAAAAATATTGGCATAATATATTGTTAAACATTTTTTTTCGATTTCTATGAAAATTTTCGAAGAAAACAGCATTTTAGTGAAAAACGCCCACAAAAAGTAGGCGTGGCAAAAAACTTTATATGACAAATTAATGAAGGTGGGCAGTACCTACATATCTTGTGACAGTTGTACAACTTTATCTCTCTAACTTAAGCCCTAAAAAGGTTTTTTCTAAATTGTGGCCGTGGCAGTAGGCGTATTTCGAAAATTCTAACACTGTACCATTTCGGAACCCTAGGGAGTATATGTTCTAAATTTCAGCTTCCTAGCATAATTTTAAAGGCCTCAAAAGTTGATACGGACGGACGGACATTGCTAAATAGTCTTACAAGGGGAGTATCAGACATGGGAATCACGGATTCCGATAATTTTTACATATGTTGTAGGCCAGCTTCCCCTGACTAACAGGGTAAAAGGATAAGACGCACTTCTCCCCCCTTTTCGATAAAAATCGCTTTAAAGTTTTGGTAGTAAGTTAATATAAATAATTTTTACAACTTGTAACACAAGCAGCGTAGGTCAGTGGAAGTGTGCAATTGTATTAACACCAGTTTTATTAAATGTGCAGTGTGTGACAAAACTTTATGTTTTCATGCTTCTATGATAAATATCATCCGGATGAATGTGTATGTGAAATGGAATTTGATACGGAAAGTGAATAAAGTGAAAAAAAATAATAGAAGTTGCCTGCGCGTTACTGTTTGCCTTAATTATTTCTGGCATTAATAAGTTATTGGCAAAATTTTAAAAACTCTAAAAAAAAAAAAAAAAAAATAAAAAAAAAAAAAGTGGGTCGGGCATGCATTGAACATGCAGCCATGCGATTAGCTGATTGGGCACATTTAATTTTAATTTTAAATTCATTTTTATTATTTTTTCAATAAACACTTACAGACTAGACAAAAATGATTAAATCTAACTTAAAATTAACAGGATACTTATTCTAGGTTACTGGTCCTTATGCGGACGCTTTAAACTTAACTATATCACTTAATACTATTACCTTTCGGCCTTAATTAATAATACATTTTATTTTATTTCTAATATATATTTTTTTTAACAAGAAAATTTTTTAAAAAACTTGACATCTGTATTAATTTTTGATTAAAACTAAAAACTACTTAAGACTATACATTAAAAACTTAGAATCTAACTTATGTTACTTAAAATTACAAAACTAATACTAACAATAAGTATAGTCGGAGGTTATGTGCACTCGCCGCCTCATCTACAGAGGCAACGGTGCCCATCCCCCAACACCATTAGCAGCACCCAGCAGCCGCCAACCTAGCGCACATGCGTCACCGAGAGTCCACTGACACCGAAATGTGTCAGTCGCCTCTCAGCAACACCACACCTTGCCACCGACATGCAGAGCACAACCAACCAACTTAAACTTATTACTACTTAAAATTAAGAGGAGTTACCTAAGGCAACACACCGACCTGGAAAGGCATACCCACCTCTTCCATTCTTTCCGCAAGCCACCAATAGTCGGTGAATTGCTTAACCGTATCAATATGATCCCTCCCCCTATTGCGGTACTAAACCGAAGGAGCTCGGGAGCATTAGCGACGTCCCCGTCGTAGGTGAGCCGCTTATCAGTCGCTCTGCGGTAGCGGTGGTATAGTACCGGGATACCATCCCTCGTCTGTACCAGCCCTTTTTTATCAATATGGAGAAAAGCCTCTGGCGGAACAAAGCCAGATCGAAGCGTTCTCTCCATGTGTGCTTCATTGGGGTAGTATGCCCCGAAGATCAGGCTATTATCGTTGGTCATCGCCCTCGCAACGTGCCTTCGAGTCACCTTAATGAGGAAATTGTCAATCCTATTCAAGTGAGCCCCATCATATAATACCGTGTTGGGATAATATTTTATGTACTCAGATTCAGGTGTTCGAAACAACCCGAGACATGTCCTAAGACATTGTCTCTCGAAAACCCGAATCCTTTCCATATACGATGGCGCTATATTGGGCCTTATTAGGGCCACGTAGCATATGACCTTAACCCTAGAAGCAAGTTGACTGCTATGAAACAGTCTTCTTGTCAGAGAAAAGGCCATCTTAGCTCCAGCAAGACAAGCATCTATATGTTTATTAAAATACAGATACTGGTCGAGCCAGATTCCAAGATATCTGACCACGTTTTTCACCGCCAATGCCTGCCCATTCTGTCCAATAATGGCCAATTTTTTCCAGTTTTTTCTGGTATCCCTAGTGGCATTAGCCAATGGGGTTCTGAACAGGATTGTTTCCGTCTTCTGGAAATTGATTTTCAACTTCCAGTCGTCGCAATATCCTTTAATTTGCTCGAAGTTACGCTGCAGAAGGATGTTGATGACCTCGATCTTAGGACCTGATCTGTATGCGACCAAATCGTCGGCATACGCTATAGCATGACTGAGTGAACGTACCAGATCACTCGTGTAAATATTAAACAGGATCGGAGAATTCACCGCACCCTGTTGCAAACCGTTTTTGATATTATAGACTCTGCTCGAAGTTACGTTGCCACATTTGACCACGAACTTCTTTTCCATAAGCATATTATAAATTATATATAGCAAGGGTTTGTGCATTCCCAGTCTGATCAACTTGTAGAAAAGCCCCTCTAACCATACGGTGTCGAAGGCCTTTTCGAAGTCAACCAGACAAGCACCCGTGCATTGGTTCTTGCATTTATTCCATTGAATGTCGAAAACCAGTTTTGACGCGGCATGAATAGTGTCATGCCTCGCCCTGAAACCAAATTGGTTGTCCGGGATTATTTTGTTGTCCTCGACCCATTTCAGCAGAGCTCTATTAACAACCTTCTCAAACACCTTGCTAATATTCGGAAGCAAACTAATTGACCGAAGATTAGCAGGGTTAGTATTGTCCTTTCCCTTTTTCGGGATTGGATGTACCACTGCCATTTTCCAATGCGCCGGATAATATGCATTATTCAGCGCATTGTTGAACAGCGTTGTGAAAATCTCCACAGCCTCTAGGGGCAGGTGCCTCAATACGACATTTGGGATACCATCAACTCCCGCCGATTTTTTGTTCTTAAGAGAATCAAGGATCCCCAAGAGATCATCTGTCGTAACGAACAAATGAGGTGGTTCCCGCATATTGGCGACAACGGCATTCGCATGGTTTTCATCACTGAAAACAGTAAAACTGTTATTCTCAGATCGCCAATTCTCAAGTTCATTGCGCAGATAAAAGTGACTCACCAGGGCCCTATTCTCAATGTCGTGATTACGGCGAACAGGATTGTTCACCGTATACACGGCCTCGAAACAAGCGCCCAGTAAGTCTACTTTCTCCTGGGGATCTTCGACCACAAAAAAACCATCGGTCGAAGCTACATTTTCCGGACTTATGCCCGCAGTCAGTAGTGTCTGTCTGTTTTCAGTTGTCTGGGAGATTCGGACAGTTGAAACATCATTGTGATCTTTCTTCCTGAACAGTCTATTTATCTGTGGGAACATATTCGGACTACTGGTTTTTATAGCCCGAATTCGATTGCCCCAATACAGACTTACAGAATTTCTGTAGTTTTGTTTAATCAACTGTTTCAGGTTTCGGATCTCTGAGTTCAGTGACCTTACCTCCGGTTTGTTGCGGTCTGCAAACTGTCTATGAAGCTGTTTAAGCCTAGAGAGCAGCCTGCTTTTTTGTCTGTAAAGTGCGTCTATTGTAGCGTTCCTGTACTTTTCTGTCTGGTCGTCGTCGGAACGTACTATCTGAGGGATAGTCCGCTCCATTGTTCGTTTAATCACATCGTCCATCTGTACTAGATGACGATCGATGTCAATGTTCGTCATGTTTTCGTTAGTTGGTGGATCAATCCCACTCAAACGAATTTCACGTTTTAACAACCCGGAGAAGTGCGGCCAGCGTGCCCTTCCAAAATCGAAAGAACACATCGATTCGCACTCCTCCAGCATCGTTTGCTCGTTCGGGGTCCGAAATGCGGCGGCGAGTCCGTAGTGGTCACTATCGTACTCGACCGCACGCAAACAGTTCCGCGTGAGTCGATTCGCGTTTGTCAGTTCAAGTCTTGCGTCCGTTAAGGCCAAGTCCAAGAAAGCACCGCTTCTCGGGAAAGAAGCGATATCCGTCGCGTACAAATCAAGTTTGTACTCAATCGTATTGAGGCGCCACCAGTCATAAAAATGGTTGCCCCTTGTGTTGGGAGTCACATTTCCCCATGCCGCATGTTTTGCGTTTACATCTCCAGCCAAGAAGAAATAATTCTCCTCCGAATGAAGCTGAAGGCTTCGAAAAAGTGTCTCGAGCTCTGCTAAAAATAGATTTGATGGAGGTGCTTCAGGCGCGTAAAGCGACACCACATACAGTCTCCTCCGGCTATGGAGAGGAATGCATATGATGCATGCTTCCAGCAACTGGAACCTACGCACGTCCCCGCTATATATAACCCTATGGCGCAGGCCTTTTCGAATTAAGATTCCGACCCCTCCCGCATAATCATATGCAGAGTTGGGCCGGTCTCTCCTAACTACATGGTAGTTTCAGTATCCCAATTTGTGCCTCTGATTTAGCTTAGTTTCGCTAACCAAAAGCACATCTGGGTTTTCGGTTTGCAACAGGTTGGACAATGACATTCTTTTCTCGATCCTGACTAGTGAATTAACATTCACCGCAAGGATCTTTAATATTCCCTCGTCTAGCGTAGCCATTGGACTTATCGCACGCCAGACCTACCAAGCAGCTCCGAATAGAGAACGTCTATTCGAACCGCTTGTTCATTAAGTTGTGCTTGGAACTTATCGATCTTTCCGTGCAGGGACAGAAGGATCGCTTTTAAGTCCAAGTCCACCTCAGGCGCCTTTTGAGCAACCCTCGGTGGATTTTCTGTCATTTGGGCTCTACCCGGTCCAGCTGCCATTTGGGCAAAGGACACGTTGGGCGCCACAAAATTAGTAAACGAGCGGGTCTTTTGACGATTCTCATCCTCGGAAAACTGTTTGCGGGCCTGGACTCGCTTTTTCTGCTCTTGGAACCGTGGACAACCCCTGAAATTGGCGGAATGCCCAGAGTTCCCGCAGAGCACACACGAAAGAACACTACGGTCCTCAACTCTGTCCTTACCAAGAGGACATTCTCCATGTCTGTGGTCCTTATCGCACTTGACGCACCTGAACTGCATGTTGCAGTTAGGCGCGGCGTGCCCGAACCTCTGACAGTGCATACATTGAAGTATGCGGTCAGATCTTTTTAATGTTTCCCATTTGACAGAGTGATAGTAGAGGTATTTAATTTTCCTCAAACTATCAATTCTGCTCTCGGGAGTGAGCTGCACCAAGAAGAATGGTAATTTTCGGTTACCACCCCTTGCCACAGACGACGAAAACGGCTTGACACCCACGAACTTGAGGTCATCGCTTTCCAACTTTTTGAGCTCTTTTTCGAGCTCCTCCGTCTCTATTGAGGGATCAATTCCCTTCAGAACGACGGTTTTCAATTTGGAGGCCCTTGGAGTGTACGTACAGTACTCCACTTGGGTTTTCTCCAGGACGGTGCGTACCTTTTGGTACTCCTCCATTGTTTCGCACATGATTATGTGCTTATTCGCACTAAGGCGCTTAATACTAAAATTTACTGTAATTTTTTTGCATAATTTTATGCAATCACTGATTTCAAAATCACTTACATTAATGGGAGGGATTTTCTCCCTCTTTGTTTTCGGTGATGCCTGTGGTTGTTGTTGTTGTTGCCCCTTCGGTGGTTGTTGTCTCTGCTGTTGCGGTTGTCTCTGCTGTTGCGGTTGTCTCTGCTGCTGCTGTTGTTGTCCTGGCTGCTGTAGCACTTTATGTGGTTGTTGTCTCTGCTGATGTTGTTGCTGCTGCTTTTGCTGCTGCTCTTGGAGCTCCTCATAAGCTTGGAGCTGCTGTTGTTTGAGCAGCTCCTTTTTTTCCAGCTTGGCCTGGCGTATTTTCTCCCTTTTGAGGAGGAGCTCCTGAATCAGCTTGTTCAGAGCTGCCTCCTCATCTATCTCCTCCTCTTCCGCCACAAGGTCTTCGTCCTCGTCCTGTGACAACTCCCTGAATGGGTTGCCTTCTCCAACGTATTGGCGGTGACCACCTGACTCATAAGAGCTCAGGCTCTCTGCTGATGATGCTGCCGTCGCGCAGACACCACCCCCCTTTTATCAGTAGCCAGTCTTTTGGCTGACAGATTCGGCTGTGGGTGCAGCTTACGTCTCCTCTTCTCAATTTTTTGATGATGGTCCTCTGGCGACTCATCAGGAATTGTCTCGTTTGGTGCGCCCATAGCTGACGCTGCTGCTTTCAATGCCATCGCGGCTGACGATGGTGCTGTTATTTTACCTGTATTACACAGCCCTTTCCACTACCTTGGGAACACCACTTGTTCCACAGGTAATTTTTATTGACGACACACCGCGCGCTTGTGGACTGCTGTCGTCACGGCTCTTGTTGGTGCTGCTGCTGCTGCTGATGATGATGATGATGTTGTTGTTGTTTTTGTTGCTGTTACTGCTGGTGTTGCAGCAGTTGCCATTTTGTTGCCTTCAGGCGGCACATTTTTTGCCAGCAATGCTGGGCTTTTGCGGGGGACCGCCTTTAGACGGGGGTCCATCGCTAGTTTTTTTGTGTCTATATTTTCACTTATCACTTTATTTATAGTTTTATTTTTTTTTTCACTTGAAAAAAAACCCGCCGTGGCTGGGAATTGAACCACTAGTTCGGGCGTGGGAGCTCTAGCGCTCCACCACTACACCACTGACACTTTTTAATTTTGCACTTTATATTTCCACTTTATTCACTTTAAAACACTTAGAATTTGCTCCGCCGCTAACTAGCCGTCCTTTCTCTTCAAGAGTTGGGAATCGACTGCTGATTGGGCACACTTCCACTGACCTACGCTGCTTGTGTTACAAGTTGTAAAAATTATTTATATTAACTTACTACCAAAACTTTAAAGCGATTTTTCTCGAAAAGGGGGGAGAAGTGCGTCTTATTCTTTTACCCTGTTAGTCAGGAGAAGCTGGCCTACAACATATGTAAAAATTATCGGAATCCGTGATTCCCATGTCTGATACTCCCCTTGTTAGATTTTGGTCCTGATCATAAATATATATACTTTTAGGGGTCTGCGACGAATATTAAGGGGTGATACAAACTATGTGTCAAAATTAATATACCCTTAGGATAGGGTATAAAAAATAACCTTAAATGTTAGCATTAAGCGCCTTAGTGCGAATAAGCATATAATTATGTGCAAAACAATGGATGAGTACCGAAACGTACGCACCGTCTTGGAGAAAACCCAAGTGGAGTACTTTACGTACACACCAAGGGCCTCCAAATTGACAACTGTCGTTCTAAAGGGAATTGATCCCTCAATAGAGACGGAGGAACTCGAAAAAGAGTTCGAAAAGTTGGAAAGTGATGACCTCAAGTTCGTTGGTGTCAAGCCGTTTTCGTCATCTGGTGCAAGGGGTGGTAACCGAAAATTACCATTCTTCTTGGTGCAGCTCACTCCCGAGAGCAGAATTGATAGTTTGAGGAAGATTAAATACCTCTACTACCATTCTGTTAAATGGGAAACATTAAAAAGATCTGACCGCATACTTCAATGTATGCGCTGTCAGAGGTTCGGGCAGGGCGCGCCTAACTGCAACACGCAATTCAGGTGCGTCAAGTGCGATAAGGACCACAGACATTGCGAATTTCCTCTTGGTAAGGACAGAGTTAAGGACCGGAGCATTCTTTCTTGTGTGCTCTGCGGGAACTCTGGGTATCCCGCCAATTTCAGGGGTTGTCTAAGGTTCCAGGAGCAGAAAAAGCGACTCCAGGCGCGCAAGCAGTTTTCTGAAGACGAGAAGCGTCAACGACTCGCTCGTTCACTAATTTTGTGGCACCCAACGTGTCCTTTGCCAAAATGGCAGCTGGACCGGGTACAGCCCAAATGACATTAAATCCACCGAGGGTTGCTCGAAAGGTGCCTGACGTGGACTTGGACTTAAAAGCGATCCTTCTGTCTCTGCACGGAAATATCGATAAGTTCCAAACACAGTTAAATGAACAAGCGGGTCGAATAGACGTTATCTATTCGGAGCTGTTTGGTAGGTCTGGCGTGCGATAATTCCAAAGGCTACGCTACATAAGGGAATATTAAAGATCCTTGCGGTGAATGTTAATTCACTAGTCAGGATCAAGAAAAGAATATCACTGTCCAACCTGTTGAAAACCGAAAACCCACGTTAGCGAAACTAAGTTAATCAGAAGCACAAATTGGGAAAAAAACTTCCATGTAGTATGCGGGTGGGGTCGGAATCTTAATACGAAAAGGCCTGCGACATAGGGTTGTATATAGCGGGGACGTGCATAGGTTCCAGTTGCTTGAAGCTTGTATCGAATGCATTCCTCTCCACAGCCGGAGGAGATTGTATGTGGTGTCGCTTTAAGCGCCTCGAGACATTTTTTCGAAGCCTCCAGCCTCCGGAGGAGAATTATTTCTTTTTGGCTGGAGACTTAAACGCAAAACATGCAGCATTTGGGAAATGTGACTCGCAACACAAGGGGCAACCATATTTATGACTGGTGGCGACTCAATACGATTGAGTACAAAATTGATTTGTACGCGACGGATATCGCTTCTTTCCCGAGAAGCGGTGCTTTCTTGGACTTGGCCTCAACGGACGCAAGACTTGAACCGACCAACGCGGATCGACTCACGTGGAACTGTTTGCGTGCGGTCGAGTACGATAGTGACCACTACGGACTCGCCGCCACATTTCGGACCCCGAACGAGCAAACGATGCTGGAGGAGTACGAATCAGTATGTTCTTTCGATTATGGAAGGGCACGCTGGCCGCACTTCTCCGGGTTGTTAAAACGCAAAATTCGTTTGAGTGGGATTGATACAGCAACTAACGCAAACATGTCGAACGTTGACATCGATCGGTATCTAGTACAGATGAACGATGCCATCAAACAAACGATGGAGTGGACTATCCTCGGATAGTACGGTCCGACGACGACCAGACAGTAAAGTGAAGGAACGCTACAATTGACGCACTTTACAGACAAAAAAGTAGACTGCTCTCTATGCTTAAACAGCTTCATAGACAGTTAACTGACCGCAACGAACCGGTGGTAAGGACATTGAATTCAGAGATCCGAAACCTGAAACAGTTGATCAAGCAAAATTACAGAAAATCTGTAAGTTGTATTGGGGCAAGAAAATTCGGGCTATAAAAACCAGTAGTCCGAATATGTTCCCACAGATAAATAGACTGTTCAGGAAGAAAGATCACACTGTCCGAATCTCCCAGACAACTGTAAGCAAACAGACACTACTGACTGCAGGCATAAGGCCTGGAAATGTTGATTCAACCGATGGTATTTTCGTGGTCGAAGATCCCCTGGAGAAGATCGACTTGCTGGGCGCTTGCTTCGAGGCCGTGTATACGGTGAACAATCCGGTTTGCCGTATTCACGACATTGAGAATAGGGCCCTGGTGAGTCACTTTTATTTGCGCATTGAGCTTGAGAATTGGCGATCTGAGAATAACAGTTTTAATGTATTCAACGATGAAAACCATACGAATGCCGTTGTCGCCAATGGGCAAGAAACACCACATTTGTTTGTGTCGATAGATGATCTTTTGGAGATCTTTGATTCTCTAAAGAACAAAAAATCGGCGGGAGTTGATGGTATCCCAAACGTCGTATTGAGACACCTGCCCTTAGAAGCTGCGTAGATTTTCACAACGCTGTTTAACAATGCGTTAAATAATGCATATTATCCGGCGCATTAGAAAATGGCAGTGGTGCATCCAATCCCGAAAAACGGAAAGGATAATACTAACCCAGCTAATGTTCGGTCAATTTGTTTGCTTCCGAGTATTAGCAAGGTTTTTGAAAAAGTTGACAATAGAGCTCTGTTGAAGTGGGTCGAGGACAACAAAATAATTCCGGACAACCAATTTGGTTTCAGGGCTAGGCATGACACTATTCATGCCGCGTCAAAACTGGTTTCCGACATTCAATGGAATAAATGCAAGAACCAATGCACGGGTGCTTGTCTGGTTGACCTTAAAAAGGCTTTCGACACCGTATGGTTAGAGGGGCTTTTCTACAAGTTGATCAGGCTAGGAATGCACAAACCATTGCTAAATATAATTTATAACATGCTTATGGAAAATAAGTTCGTGCTCAAATGTGGCAACGTAACTTCGAGCAGAGTCTATAACATTAAAAACGGTTTACAACAGGGTGCGGTGAATTCTCCGATTCCGTTTAATATTTACACAAGTGATCTGGTACGTTCACTCAGACATGCTATAGAGTATCCCAACAATTTGGTCGCATACAGATCAGGTCCTAAGATCGAGGTCATCAACATCCTTCTGCAGCGTGACTTCGAGCAAATTAAGGGATATTGCGACGACTGGAAGTTGAAAATCAACTTCCAGAAGACGGAAACAATCCTGTTCAGGACACCATTAGCTAATGCCACTAGGGATAGCAGAAAAAAACTGGAAAAAATTGGACATTATTGGACAGAATGGGTAGGCATTGGCGGTGAAAAACGTGGTCAGGTATCTTGGAATCTGGCTCGACCAGTATCTGTATTTAAATAAACATATAGATGCTTGTCTTGCTGGATCTAAGAAGGCGTTTGCTCTGACAAGAAGACTGTTTTATAGCAGTCAACTTGCTTCTAGAGTTAAGGTCATATGCTACGTAGCCCTAATAAGGTCCATCATCGCTTATGGCTGTCCATTTTGGTTCAATATAGCGGCGTCATATATGGAAAGGGTTCGGGTTTTCGATAGACAATGTCTTAGGTCATGTCTCGGGTTGTTTCGAACACCTGAATCTGAGTACATAAAATATTATCCCAACACGGCATTATATGTGGGGCTCACTTGAATAGGATTGACAATTTCCTTATTAAGGTGACTCGAAGGCACGTTGCGAGGGCGATGACCAGCGATAATAGCCTGATCTTCGGGGCATACTACCCCAATGAAGCACACATGGAGAGAACGTTCCGATGTGGCTTTGTTCGTCCGGAGGCTTTTCTCGATATTAATCAAAAAGGGCTGGTACAGACGAAGGATGGTATCCCGGTGCTATACCACCGCTACCGCAGAGCGGGGTCGTCGCTAATGCTCCCGAGCTCCTTCATTTTAGTACCCCGGTAGGGGGGAGGGATTAAATGGATACGGCTAAACAATTCACCGACTATTGGTGGCTTGCGAAAAGTCTGGAAGAGGTGGGTCTGCCTTTCCAGGTCGGTGTGTTACCTTAGGCAACGTCTTAAGTAGTTTTAAGTTGTAAGTTGATTAGTTGGTGCTCTGCATGTCGGCTGCAAGGTGTGGTGTTTCTGAGAGTCGCTTGACACATTTCGGTATCAGTGGACTCTCGGTGGCGCATGTGCGATATGTTGGCGGCTGCTGGGTGCTGCTAATGGAGTTTGGGGGTGAGCATTCGTTAACTCAGTAGATGAGGCGGCGAGGGCACATCACCCCCGACTATACTTAGTATTAGTTTGATAATTTTAAGTAGCATTAGTTAGATTTTAAGTTTTTAATGTATAGTCGTAAGTAGTTTTAGTTTTTAGTTTTAAATAAAAATAAAACTAATAAAGGAGTCAAGTTTTTAAAATAAATTTTCTTGTAAAAAAAGATTATATTTAAATAATAAAAATGTATGATTAATTAAGGCCGAAAGTTAATAGTATTAAGTGATATAGTTAAGTTTAGAGCGTCCGTATTAGGACCAGTAATCTAGAATAAGTATCCTGTTAATTTTAAGTTATATTTAATCATTTTTGTCTAGTTTGTAAGCTTTATTGGAAGAAAATAAAAAATTGATTTAAAATTTAAAAAAAAAACATAAGAAAAGGCGAAAAGGCTTGGGGCGAACAGTATGATAACCTATCCATATCCCTTTATGCCCCAAAGAAAAAAGCATTGGGAAGACGATGAAAAGCATTGTTTTTTATAAATTAAAAAAAAAATATTTTTGAAAAAACGCCCCCAAAAATTGAGCGTGGCCAAAAACTTTGCATGGGCGATTCGTTGGCAAAAATATTGGCTAAATATCTTGTTAAAATTTTTTTTTCGCTTTCTATGAAAATGTTTGAAGAAAACAGCATTTTAGTGAAAAACGCCCACAAAATATAGGCGTGGCAAGCAAATTTATATGACAGACTTATAAAGGAGGGCCTTGTGAAGGTTCTAACACTCGATCTCTTTAACTTTAGCCTTAAAACAGTGTTTTCTAAATTGTGGGCGTGGCAGTGGGCGGATTTAAAAACTTTTAACACTTTACCATTTCGGGACTCTACGGAGTATATGCTGTAAATTTCAGCTTCCTAGCATACATTTAAAGGCCTCAAAAGTTGATACGGACGGACATTGCTAAATAGTCTTAGGATTTGGTCCTGATCAAAAATATATATTCTTTTAGTGGTCTACGACGAATATTAAGGGGTGTTACAAACTATGTGTCAAAATTAATATACCCTTAGGATAGGCTTTAAAAATTGAAGTGCCCAACCAACTGATCGCATGGTTGGCTGCTGTTCAAGACTTGCCCGATCCACTTTTTTTTTTGATTATACCCTATCCTAAGGGTATATTAATTTTGACACATAGTTTGTAACACCCCTTAATATTCGTCGCAGACCCCTAAAAGTATATATATTTACGATCAGGACCAAAATCTAAGACTATTTAGCAATGTTCGTCCGTCCGTCCGTCCGTATACTAGGAAGCTGAAGTTTGGAACGTATACTCCTTAGGGTTCCGAAATGGTAAAGTGTTAAAATTATATTGGAAAAAATATTTGCTAAATATCTTGTTAAACATTTTTTTTCAGTTTCTATGAAAATTTTCGCTGAAAACAGAATTTTAGTGAAAAAATCCCACAAAAAGTAGGCCTGGCAAAAATTTTTTATGATAGCCTTATAAAGGAGGGCAGTGCCTAAATATCTATTGAATATGTATTTTCGAATACTCTATCTCTCTAACTTAAGCCTTAAAACGGTTTTTTCTAAATTGTAGGCGTGGCAGTGGGCGTAACTTTTAACACTTTACCATTTCGGGACCCTGTAGAGTGTATGCTCTAAATTTCAGCTTCCTAGCAGAAATTTAAAGGCTTCAAAAGTTGATATAGACGGGCGGACATTAATAAAAAGTCTTAGGATTTGGTCGTGATCATAAATATATCTACTTTTATGGGTCTACGACGAATATTAAGGGGTGTTACAAACTATGTGTCAAAATTAATATACTCTTAGGATAGGGTATACAAATTGAAGTGCCCAACCAACTGATCGCATGGCTGTTGTTCAAGCCTGGCCCAATCCATTTTTTTTTTATATATTTGGTGTTTTTATAATTCTGCCAATAACTTCTTAATGTAAGAAATATAAATTAAGGCAAATAAAAAATAGAGAACTATTTCTTATATCCGCAAAAAATATTCCAATTAAATTGTAACAACTTTATTGGGTAACTAATTTTTTGTTTTTTTATAAACATTTACATTAAAATAGCTATAAAAGTTGAATCATATAAACTCAATACTTCGCCGCACTTCCTATTTCCCAACACATCCGCCGAGACCAGCTGTTTTTTGTTGATATTTAGAAATTTTGCAAAACTCCCCACACTTATTTTTGGCGGTTAATTAAGCTTATTAGATCTAACTTCATGTGCACGTATGCACAGATGGGAAAATTGAGAAAGGATTTTGCGGCCGTTATTAAATATTTTTTGCGGGTTGAAAGTGATAGGGGATTGCAGAGTTGACTATCTGGTTAATACCTCATGTGTGATCCGAGTGTGCACTGATGTGTGTGGCATGTGGTTGAAGCTGCTATTCACGCGTAATTAATTCATTGAATTGTTGTGAATTTAGAGTTACCAAATGTTCGGTTTTTTTCTTTGGCCTTCTGTTGAGGAGCTTTTGGTTTTAGAGCTTTAAAAACAAGTTCTTAATGGTAAGTGTTATCGTGGCGATCTTGTTGGTTGTGATCTTTTGCATTTCTTTTAATTTGTGGAATATACGTTAAAATGCAGTTACAAAATTGTAAGCTGTTTTCTTTAAGGAAAAAGATTATTTGCGTAGGTTTCCGTAGCGCGCGGTGAGTTTTTTTATGTTTTATCTAATCTTAATCTTAATATTTAGTTAGAAATGCAATCAAAATCATCCAAGGACTTAAATGCCGTTAACGCTGAAAAATGTGTAACGGAAGCTGTCTCCCTCAAGCATTACAAAAAAATTCTTTAAAATGAAGATTGAAAAAAAAAGAGTATCTTCAAAGTGGAAGGCGATGTTAGCCCAAGTGACACCTCGAAATAACAGGACTTATCGAAGCATCCCCGAGGAGCTTGAAGGGTTGTTCAGTCGGTTGGTACGCGGACATGCTTGCTCATTGCTCGGACTAGCTCGCCGAAATGGGGGGGTTCTTGTACGAACTGCTGAAACACCGTACTTGATTTACATGTCCTAGAATTTAAAAATTAATAAAATGACTTGCTATTTGTGACAGACTACAACAAAAAAAAACCAAAACCCACAATAATTTGGGAAAACCTTAGGTGTGTTGGGTTTTCAGAGTGTGGCCCACCCTCTGTCAACTATCCATAAAATGGAAAATCGACACCTTGGCCATTGTTTCACTCATAACTTTAATCAATGGCCCCTTATGCAAAAGTGAGCTTATTAAAAGCTCACTTAATCGTCTTCTAAAACATATCAGCGTTACTCCTTCTCCACTTACGCGAAACTAAAATTATGCTTATGGAACTATCTGATCCATTAATAATAACAGAAAATTTTCATATCTCATGAAAATAAAGTTCTACCTTTATTTCAAACAAAAAAAAAAATCTTAAAAACTAATTGAAAAAAAAAGAAATATACAAATGAAATACATGGTATAATAACTATACCAATACTAAATTATCTATAATTGTATTATGTACAGATATTTGATCATATGTTATCAGGCTTATTGTTTTTGTTTCATACATATTTATATTTAAAGCAAATTGAACTTACTGGGAACGAAGCTATACTAAAGCTACTAAAACTGTTCTTCCGTAATATTTCATTCCAAATCATTTCAAATTTATTTCACTCAAAATTATTATATAAATTGCGCCCAAAAGCAAACTTCAAATTTTTGTTTTCGTCTCGACAGTACACTACGAATTATTATTTTTTTGCTGAATTTTAAACTTAATAATTTGGTTTTATTTTTGCATTGCCTACTCACAGGAGGTAACGTAAATGGTACTGCGACTGTTAATTAACATAAAATGATCACGCCTATTAATTCAACAGTTCGCTCAAACGTTTATAAAGAAAATTAAAAGAGAGACTCACCGTTTATATTCAATTAACAGCACCGGAACTCCAATATGTTGTGCACAGCATTATGGGGCAGGGGGTGTGTCTAAATTCGGGGGAAGAAGTTATACTTTTAAATTAAATGTAAAACATTTGAACTCACTTTACAATCCCAAATATATATAAACATCTATATACTTAACTTTTTGGAGTTTATATTATATACTTATCAGTGGGCTTTACTTGTATGAATATTTTTTTTTATTTTCCTTACGTATATATTATGTGTGTATATATAGTAGGTTTAATGCTGATGGTGAATGATGAATTGCTGGCTAACTGCTGGCTGTTGAGGTGGAAAATATTGATGATTGTGATGCTGGTGTACGGGATGATCATGCTCAAGATGGTGAGAAAGTGGTGAGTGGGGATCTTGATGAAATGGTTGACTTGAAAATAGTACGACACGGCTGAGCTAGAAGTTTTGTTACAGCTTTGGTATAGTGTCTTCACTGGGCTTTTTAGGTGTTGTTGGTACAGATTACGGTGATCGTGCACACTCGATATGGCGTAGTTTACTGCGGACGCTGGTGTATTGACTTATGTTGGTGCAAACTGATTACCAGGTCACCAAGATGACGGTGGTGTGGCGCTGATAATGGCAATGATGTTGCTGCGGTGGTTCCTTCTAAATGTGTTAAATGACTGCATCTGACTCAGTTGCGGCTGCTATGGACGGGTGCCCGCGCTTATGTGTCGGCGGACGCTGCTGTAAATCAGCCAAGTTCTGTCTCAGGTTACGTGGTGTGACACAAACTTTTGTCTCAGGCCACTAGGATCACTTAGTGCGACACTGAGGATGATATTTTGGCGGTTTTAAAGTGCGGCGGGGTATTTAGTTAATAGCTGGTCACAATTTTCTAAATACTATTTTTGCTTTGCTTAAATTTAAGCTTTTGTTTCGATTTAAACTAGCACCACTACCAAAAAAAAAATATATCACGATATAGGCAAACACAGAAAAGAAGGAGTGATTTGTGGATTTCATCCACCACCGGCAGCTGCCAAAAATCAAAAGAGGAAGAGTCAAGCCTGCCCGCATGGATGAGAACTTTTCTTTCCTCTCCTCCTCCCACAAATGACATCGGTGTGTCCAACACGTCGAGCAAGTGGTTGAGCCAAAAATGTGGGAAATGGACATTTTTTCGGAAGGCGCTGTAGAGAGTCTGATTATAAATATAGGTGAAAAGAGCAGTAGCAGTAACTTCTCATCAGAAATAAATATTTTGTAAATCTAACTTTTGTTTATTTAATTCTAAGCTAAATTAATCTTAATAAATCCATTTGTTATTTTGTTTGTTTTTTATTTAAAGGGAGGCCTACTGGGGATACCATTCAAAAGCGTGCCATTTATCTTACCTCTTGGTTGTGTGGAAAAAGATAAATTTGTTGAAATTTAAATGAAAATTTCAATCTAAAAAAAAAACATGGTAACCATACATAATATTCTTTCTTGCTTTTGCGGATTTTAAATTCATGGTACGGAAACCCTGTAAGATCACACAATTCGCTCTCATAACAGCGACATCGACTATGTGATAAGGAGAAAATTCTAACGATTTTAATATAAATGCAGGGATATGTATGTTGAAAGGTTAACGATTTACTATTTCTGATTCCTTTATAATCCAGATCACATTTCTTTTATATATGTAAATACAAGCATGCATGTTCTAATTCCGTCGAAGGTGCGCATTTAGTTGTAGATTTCGTTTTTATGTGTTTAATTTTTATGCAAGTATAATGTTTGGTCTTTGTTTTAGCGCACATTCGATTGATTGGGACATTCCTTGATTGGAATTTTATACTTGTCTTCCCAAGTTATATTCAAATTAGAATGTGTATGTCATCTTTGTGGTCTCCCTCGTTCCTTGGTGTGGTTCCCGCTGCAGCTTTGCACTATGCACTCGCGACTCGCATATACCGAAATAAGAACCGCGGCGCATTTCACTTTGAATGTGAATTTTACTAACTTGATGTATATTTTGTGTGGTGTTTTTTATGTAAAGTCAATGTTTTTTGATACCACAATACTGCGAATACTAGTAAAAATAAAAAAGACTTATTTTACACCTTGGTGTTTTATGGAACGAATGTTTAAAGCTTTTATTTCGGGGTTTTTTATACTCTAAGCTTTATTTATAATGTGTATTATTTGAGTCATTTTGACGATATATATTTAATTACAAATTTAACAGCACAGCTGAGAAAAAAATGCCCAAAAATGGTTTCAAAAGGTTAGAATTGTAAATGCTTCATCTAAAACATCACACAAGTCCAGTTTTTGAAGATCTTCGGAGCTTAATTTCATACCATTCCAGTGAACGTACCACAGTTCTGCGTCTCCATTAAAATTTTGTAATGAGAAGAACTTAATAAAGTTTTTTGAACTTGTTTTGAAATCTTGAACATTCTTTCTCAACATATTTGATGGATGTAACAAAAATAATGAATATGCTGGTGTGCTTTTCTCCGGAAATCTACGTTCAAGTGCCATAATTAAAAAATCTAAATACGGAATCAAGAGTGATAGCTTCCAGAATTCAAAAGCATTTGATGAAGGATGATTAGACCGATGTTTTTGATAGTCACCTTTCTAGGCATTTAAAGTTCTACTTAAATTTATTCTGCAAATAATTTTGAAGCTACTATAAGTTCATGTATTCCTAAATTAACATGTGCGCTAGGAAAACACCAAGTTCGATAATTTTGTGCACATGCTTCGTACATGCAAAGAGGTCTAACTTTTGTGATTGTATAATATTCAGAACTGGCCCAAGGTGTACAGAATATTTCGATAGTAGAATAAGGCATGTTATAAGCATTGTTTAAGTAACAGAACTATGCAGCTGGAAACCGGTTGTTGTACAACAACATGCAGGGGATCTCGTGCGACATTACGATCATTCCCATGAACGTGATCACTTTTGATTTCCTGTGTCTTTTCTAACAGAATTTTTGGATTTAAATATTTTTTTCGGATAGGAAAAATTTTTTATTCAAATCATACAACCAGTTTTTTATAATAAAATATAATAATAGAACCATATTTTCTTTCTAATGAATGTATACGGAAGTACTGTGACCGCCATAAAAAAAAGAAACAAATAGAACTAACCAAATATTTAACAAAAACATAAGGAAAGGCTACAGTCCGCTTGGGGCAAACAGTATGATACCCTATCCTTATCCCTATGTACCCCAAAGAAAAAAAGCTTTAGGAAGATGATGGATAGCATTTTATTTCATTTTATGAAATTTTTAGAAAAAGAATAATTTTTTTTTAAAACGCCCCCAAAAAGTGGGCGTGGCCAAAAACTTTGTATGGGCGATATATTGACAAAAATATTGGCTTAATATATTGTTAAACATTTTTTTTCGATTTCTATGAAAATTTTCAAAGAAAACAGCATTTTAGTAAAAAAACGCCCACAAAAAGTAGGCGTGGCAAAAAACTTTATATGACAAATTAATAAAGATGGGCAGTACCTACATATCTTGTGAAGGTTGTACAACTTTGTCTCCCTAACTTAAGCCTAAAAACGGTTTTTTCCAAATTGTGGGCGTGGCAGTGGGCGTATTATGAAAATTTTAACGCTTTACCATTTCGGAACCCTAGGGAGTATATGTTCCAAATTTCAGCTTCCTAGCATAACTTTAAGGGCCTCAAAAGTTGATACGGACGGACGGACGGACGGACATTGCTAAATAGTCTTAGGATTTGGTCCTGATCATAAGTATATATACTTTTATGGGTCTACGACGAATATTAAGGGGTGTTACAAACTATGTGTCAAAATTAATATACCCTTAGGATAGGGTATAAACAGACAGAGGTCAATCAGTAGGTAAGCGAAAATACATGCAAGCAAGTTAATTTTAAGCATAGTAACGAAGCGGTCGGACGTGTGTGAAAGCTGTCCTCAAAAATTTGCTTAAATACATTAAGAAAAGACATACTAAATTTGTCTTTTATTTATTAAAACTATTTCCTTTTGTAAAGTGGCACTGACAGTAGGGGAGAGGGGGGCACCTTTGAACGTGGGGCACCTTTGAACAGCACTAATAAAATCTTATTAAACAAACATTTGAGAGCGTAAACCAAAGGCTTACCATGGTAATGCTGTTTTCTTTACATGTCAACGGCTTTTGGTCATCTTTTCAGTAGTCGCTTGAAAATAGCTCGGGATGTATGTTTTTATGCTGCATTTCCAACTTTTTGTTTTTTTCTTCGTAAGAGTATAAACATTTTTTGGTGAGCTTTTTTATTTGTGAAAAATATTTTTTGTAGGCGAAGGTTCATGTAGAACCATATTAGGGTACGTTTTTTGATATATAAGTACAAACAAATTTCTAATGCTAAATTTTTCATGACAAGACACGTTGGGGCAGGTTTGAACAAAACAGTTGGGACAGGTTTGAACATGAGTGTGCAGAGGTCACAAATAGAGAAATAGAAGTTCCAGTTAAGCCAAATATAAATACCGAAGCACGTGAAGCAACACAAGATCTAGAACCTTTATTATGTCCAGCAAATAATGAATCAGATGTTCAGTATTCAAGTATAGATGATCGCTATACTTTCAAAGAAAATGTTGCTTCACCTGAAATCATTAGGCCTTTTCCGAAAGCTGGTCCAAGACAAAATACAAATTGAGGAAGAAAGAAGGGAAAATCACGGATCTTGACAGAAACGCCAAATAAAAATGAAATTGAGACTGCCTACAAAGAATGTCAGAAGCGGTTAAAAAAATCATCAATAAACTCTTTTAACAAGCGTTTAAAGCTAGATCCAAGCACTAAACGGGCAATGAAAGCTAAAAAGCCAAAGGAATCGAGTTGTTCCTATTCGGTGAATGATGACACTGATCTGGATTTCGACTTTGCTGATGACTCATCTGTTGAACAAGTTGATGCGGAGCAGGAAGTAGTGACATGCATTGATTTATGTTACGATCACTTAAATCCAGGCGATTATATATTGGTGCAATGTTCCAACAAAGACAGTAACAAGATGTTAGGCTTTGTTGGCAAAATAATTGAGAAAGATGACAACATGTACAGCGTCAGCTTTTTAAAGAAGAATCAAGGTTCCTATAAGTTTTTCTATCCCGACAAAGAGGGCAAATGGTCGAAATCAATTTAGTCTCTGGAAATTTTTTTTTAAATTTTGTATGCATATTTTAATGTGTGACAAATAAATGCTGCCGGTAATTTCTGTCGGTTACTATGTTTTGTGAGGGAAATTTTTTGTATTGGAAATTAATTTTTCCTCTTGATATCCCATTATTTCCTCCAGTAGATTCTGCTAGTCACCCAGACCTGATTTGTTCCGGTTGATGCGCGGGTAATTTTGCGACAATTCCAAATGGCAACAAAAAACATAAGGAAAGGCTACAGTCCGCTTGGGGCAAACAGTATGATACCCTATCCATATCCCAATATGCCCCAAAGAAAAAGGCATTAAGAAGATGGTGGATAACATTTTATTTCATTCTATTAAATTTTTTAAAACAAATTATATTTTTTGAAAAAACGCCCCCAAAAAGTGGGCGTGACCAAAAACTTTATATTATAAAAATATTGACAAAAAGGAATTTTAGGGTTGACGTGAGCAATATTCGTGGGTTAAGGGCGAATTTATTTTCATTAAACGTCCACGTGAATCTCAATAAACCAGCTGTTTTGGCACTTGGTGAAACACAGGTCAGCATTGATTCCGATTTAACGGAGTTTAGTCTACCTGGGTATAACTTGGTGCCATTACTTATTTCCCATCGTGGTTCTAAATGAATACCAACCAACTTCTACCTCAATATGGCCAATGTTCCAATCCGGAATTTTATTTGGCTAAAATTCTATGTCCGAAGGCAATTAATTCACTACTATTTTATTTATAGAAGCCCTTACCAGGACAGCCATTCAACTTTTAATGAATTTGATGCACTCTCTGATAACGCGTTATCCTTGTACTGAAATCGTTATTGCGGGCGATTTCAATATACACAATTCAAGTTGGCTTCGAAATTCTGGGCAGACAACACCCGAAAGAAGCTATGTCGAGATCTTCGCAAGTGTTGATAATTTGACGCAGCTTGTAAATGAGCCGACACGGATACCGGACATAAGCGTTCAAAACGCCAATACTTTGGATTTGTTTCTTACCTCCCACACTGATAAGTACACTTTAAATTTATTATCGCCTCTAGGTTCGCCAGACCATTGTACCACATAGGCCAATTTCTCGTAATCCAACCGCGCGGTTAAATAACAAGCTCCTAAAAGAACCGTCTTGCAATACGAGAAATCCAATTGTGAAGATTTAAAAGGTTTCTTTACGAGTTCTAACCGCTCGTTGTGCTTCCTCGACAACGACGTGGATGCCGTTGCCTATATAATTGCAAATATAATTCACCTGGGTATGAAAGGCTTTATCCCATCCAGGATAAAGAGTATCAAACCTAAGGAAAACGAGTGGTGTGACTTGAGCTCTAAAGAAGCTATCAGGGTTACAGAGGTAAGTTTTCGGTCATTTAAGGTCAACCCAACTGAGGAAAACCGAAAAAAGTTCAAACGAGCCAGAAATGACTGCAATGCCCACATTAATCGTGTCAAATTCTCCTACGACCGGAAGGTAAAAGTAGGAAAGGTTAAGGTAAAAAATACTACAAAGTCCCACCGGTAGTAAAAACCTTTGGTCGTTTGTGAAAAACATCGCACTCGGCCTCTTCATTTGTTCCGACACTCATATACAATATCATTCCAGCTGTCAGCTCTTCAGATAAAGCCAATCTGCCCGCTGCTCATTTTGCTGCTAGCTCAACGCTCCCAGAGTGTGCTTTGTCTCCCCCTGTACTCGAGTGTGTAGAACATTCAAATCCACTTCCGCGCTCGTTCATTGGCAAGAGTACTTCAAGATCTGAACATACATAATTCCGCTGGTCGAGATGGTATTTCCCCTATTTCCACCACAAGTGCTCAAGCGAGATAGCCAGTTGTATTCCACCCTACAGCAATTCAAGCGCAATACTCGCCATGCTAGGAATGCACATTAGTTTATCCTTAAGCCTGTATTCGGACGTACAGTGAAATACAAGGATTCGTTTTTTAACCATACAACGCGAATGTGGAATGCTCTATCAATCTCTAATGTATCTTCATATTCGGGACGTATATATTAGAGCGAGCGAGCGAATTGATATACTGCAAGAAATAACTTTTAATACATTTTTAAACACAAAATGTAAACTTTATTATTCCAATTCAAAGATAACTACGTTATTAAATTTAATTCATAAATTGAATGATAATAATAATGAATAATTTCATCATGATGAATAAATTTAACAACGTTATTATCTTTGAATTGGAATAGCGAATAGCAGTGAATTAATGAAATACTATCAGCCCTATCGTGGAATCAGAGGATGAAATATCCCTTACGATTATTGTATAAATGTCTATTATGTGATGGAGTTTTAATGAAAATATGTGTTCCATAAACGCAAATTACCATTTCTGGGATTCGGCATTTGTCATAAAAATATCTCTTGGCTTGTGGTTTGTCAACATTGCTCATTTGTAACGAAGCCATTTGTGGCATTTCTAAAAACGTTGGACTGTGCTATGCAAAAGTTTTTCCGCCAAAGAATCGTATAGAAGCAAGCAATGAAGATGAATACGAGAACGAGTTAGTATTAAGGTCCGTTTTTAAAATATTCAGAACATATTAAAATTATTGACGAAAGCTCTTAACAAACTTAGAAGATTAATTAAAGCTATTAATAGATTATGATTGTGCTACAAAACTCACGTTGAATGTAGAAGATCTATTATGTCTTCTGCAGTTCCTCCTAATCACGCGCGCTTTTCCTTAAATTTTCCTGTCGAGGGGATGCTTTAGCCTGATTGTTGATGCTACACTATCGATTTTGCTACTGATTTTACTTATTTAATTTAAATTTAAAATTATTTTCCAACTTTCACTCCCGTCATTTACTACAAAACAACTGTTTGCCGACCAAGTTCAAATTCAAAATTCACATGGACAAGGAAGTTTCCCCGGCGGATTAGACAAGTTAATCGAGTAAGTGAAGGAAATCTCAGATACGGCGTTTTCCACCATATCGGTGTATGTTAAATTATTGAAATGGGCAGTTAACTGATCACGCGTTACTCATTAATTTCATTCATTGACCATTTATTTATTTTACCAACAATTTTAGTACTTTTACAGAATATTTCATTAATTCACTGCTCAGATATTTATCGCAACATCCGTTTAAAAATTATGTAATTTTAATTACTTTACCCGAAATTGGATAAATCAACTAACAAACTAATTTTATTATTACTGACAATTTCAAACTGCAAGATTAGTTAAATTACCGGCAAACAAAATATGATACGCCTTATTTTATTTTTGACTTGCGTAACTGAACTGTGTTTACTGTGTTTACGAAACTGCTTAAATATTTTTTCCCAAAAATTAAGTTTGTTAGGTAAAACAACAACAAGCAAGAGATATTGCGACCATGACTAAGAGAGTCAAGTGATCTCGCGATGTCACTTCTTCTTCTCTCCATTTAACGACGAGACTATGATTAGTATTATAGGGATCATAACCCTCCCACTTAACTGCATTCCTACTGATTCGCATGTGGGGTTAGCCGGTTCGACCTCAAAAAACATCTGCAGGCCTCCCGATTTTGGATCACTTCATCATTGAGGACAATCAAATGCTAATGTTTCTGCATTTGTGTGTTCCAGGAGTTTTTAGACCTGCCTCTCTTACGCTCACAGAAGATGGCATAGGTTTTCTGCCACTTCATTCACCCTACGCCTACACGATGATTGATGTCTTCATCAATGGTTGCTTCGCTGTTGATCATTGATCCTAGATATTTGAACTTTTTACAATTGGGAACCACCACCCCATTCAAATAAATGTCTCAAATGGGTTGGCTTGGTTCAGAGAATGGGCAGTATAGATACTCTGTCTTTTTTAGCTAATACGATACCCATTCCCTTCTAAGGTATTTAAAAGTTGCTCGTAATACTCTCGCCACCTCTGCCCACTTTTTGCGTCGGGTTTCATTTCCGCCACTGCTATAAGTGACCAAGTGCCGGCTCTGTTTGATGAACATTGTATTTAAATCGATCAAACCGTATGACTTGCACATGCTTAGGATGTTTTCACCAGAACAATTCCTGGTGCCATATCCTAGTCCTGCATGGCAGTCTTCATAGTCTTTCTTAGACTTCCCGACATGTCCATTCAAATCTCCGGCAACAAACAAAAGCTAATCCTTTGGGATATTCTTGATGAGGTTGTGGAAATCAAGCCAGAATGCATCTGTTTCCCTCTGATCGCACCCGATTTGGGGAGCATATGCACTGACAATATTCCACACCTGACCTTGAATCACCAGTTTCAGAGACCTCAAACGGTCACTGCACTTTTTTTATTTTGCTATCCCCCGGAAACCGAATAGTAAATAATAAATAATAAAGGTAAACTGATGAGCTCATCAGGAAGCCCAGACACTTCGCAGCGTTCTTGGCGACGTCGAATATGTGGCCATTCCAACGCAGGTTGTCATTAACACTCATACCGAGAATGGAAAGTCTTTCGGATTCAGCGATGCAAGGGCCATTCATGGATAATGGTAGAATATTGAGGTTTTGCTTCAATGACATATCGTTGTCCAGGTTGTACCAATTGATTTTCGCAGAAACCTTATGTTTATTTTTGATCTACTTCCCCATGAATATTTCTGTCAGGAGGAGACGGTGTTGCCGGGTGACTGCCTCTCCTAAGGTCACTTTGGCATCTTTAACTCTAGGATTTCTGAAACTTGCCACCAAATGGTAGTCAATCTGGGTTTCATTTCCGCCACTGCTATAAGTGACCAAGTGCCGGCTCTGTTTGATGAACATTGTATTTAAATCGATCAAACCGTATGACTTGCACATGCTTAGGATGTTTTCACCAGAACAATTCCTGGTGCCATATCCTAGTCCTGCATGGCAGTCTTCATAGTCTTTCTTAGACTTCCCGACATGTCCATTCAAATCTCCGGCAACAAACAAAAGCTAATCCTTTGGGATATTCTTGATGAGGTTGTGGAAATCAAGCCAGAATGCATCTGTTTCCCTCTGATCGCACCCGATTTGGGGAGCATATGCACTGACAATATTCCACACCTGACCTTGAATCACCAGTTTCAGAGACCTCAAACGGTCACTGCACTTTTTTTATTTTGCTATCCCCCGGAAACCGAATAGTAAATAATAAATAATAAATAATAAATAATAAATAATAAATAATAAATAATAAATAATAAATAATAAATAATAAATAATAAATAATAAATAATAAATAATAAATAATAAATAATAAATAATAAATAATAAATAAAAAATAATAAATAAAAAATAATAAATAATAAATAATAAATAATAAATAATAAATAATAAATAATAAATAATAAATAATAAATAATAAATAATAAATAATAAATAATAAATAATAAATAATAAATAATAAATAATAAATAATAAATAATAAATAATAAATAATAAATAATAAATAATAAATAATAAATAATAAATAATAAATAATAAATAATAAATAATAAATAATAAATAATAAATAATAAATAATAAATAATAAATAATAAATAATAAATAATAAATAATAAATAATAAATAATAAATAATAAATAATAAATAATAAATAATAAATAATAAATAATAAATAATAAATAATAAATAATAAATAATAAATAATAAATAATAAATAATAAATAATAAATAATAAATAATAAATAATAAATAATAAATAATAAATAATAAATAATAAATAATAAATAATAAATAATAAATAATAAATAATAAATAATAAATAATAAATAATAAATAATAAATAATAAATAATAAATAATAAATAATAAATAATAAATAATAAATAATAAATAATAAATAATAAATAATAAATAATAAATAATAAATAATAAATAATAAATAATAAATAATAAATAATAAATAATAAATAATAAATAATAAATAATAAATAATAAATAATAAATAATAAATAATAAATAATAAATAATAAATAATAAATAATAAATAATAAATAATAAATAATAAATAATAAATAATAAATAATAAATAATAAATAATAAATAATAAATAATAAATAATAAATAATAAATAATAAATAATAAATAATAAATAATAAATAATAAATAATAAATAATAAATAATAAATAATAAATAATAAATAATAAATAATAAATAATAAATAATAAATAATAAATAATAAATAATAAATAATAAATAATATAAAATAATAATAAATAATAATAAATAATAATAAATAATATGTATAATAATAAATAATAAATAATAAATAATAAATAATAAATAATAAATAATAAATAATAAATAATAAATAATAAATAATAAATAATAAATAATAAATAATAAATAATAAATAATAAATAATAAATAATAAATAATAAATAATAAATAATAAATAATAAATAATAAATAATAAATAATAAATAATAAATAATAAATAATAAATAATAAATAATAAATAATAAATAATAAATAATAAATAATAAATAATAAATAATAAATAATAAATAATAAATAATAAATAATAAATAATAAATAATAAATAATAAATAATAAATAATAAATAATAAATAATAAATAATAAATAATAAATAATAAATAATAAATAATAAATAATAAATAATAAATAATAAATAATAAATAATAAATAATAAATAATAAATAATAAATAATAAATAATAAATAATAAATAATAAATAATAAATAATAAATAATAAATAATAAATAATAAATAATAAATAATAAATAATAAATAATAAATAATAAATAATAAATAATAAATAATAAATAATAAATAATAAATAATAAATAATAAATAATAAATAATAATAAAAGTTATCACGATTAAGTCATCACCCAACCTATAAAAATGCTAACGGTCCACACGCGCATCCGCTTCACACCTGGAAGTCATTCCCACCGGGAAACCCGATCCGAGGCGCATGATGTACGGTGGATCTGCATGGAAACTGCAGATCAGCATTTTATATAGCTTTAAGAAAATTGTAATATGAATAATTTTAATTGAATTGTGTCAGTCTTAATTTGGCGGTCACCAAGAATAAATGTGAATTTGAATAAAAGAATCTTGCGTTTGATATCAAAGAACCAGTGGAAGGTTCCTATTTAAATTTTTTTGTACATTAAGGACAAGAAATCCTTTACTGGCGCCCGAGCAGGGACCTCCAAGTTTTCGCGAAATAAAATAAGTGGTAAAATAGAAGGGAATCCTCATCTAAGGATATTCGCGGAATAAATAAAAGTTACGCAAGAAAGATTTGTTGCACCGAAAAATTAATTAGTAGTGTACACTTGCAAAAGGAAATCAGTGCAAATAAAAGATAATTATTCAGAAGTAAAAGTGCGTTATCAAGAAAACTAACAGAGCAAGAAACGAATTTCCAAGAGCTATTGCAACGAAAAAGTGATACTTTAAGAAGATACCCGAAATAAAGATAAGAGAAAAAGTGCATTATAAAGTAAGAAACAAATTTCCAAGAGTTAGTGCAAAGAAAAGTGACACCTTATTGGAAGAAGAAACCCGAAATAAAAATAAGAGAAAAAAGTGCATTGCCAAGTAAACGAATAAAACAAGAAGAAAATTTCCAAGAGTTAGTGCAAGGAAAAGAAAAAGTTCCCACCCAGATGAATTGAGGACTGAAGAATCGCAAGAGCAGCAGCAGCAGACCACTCCAAGGAACCTAAATATGAGCTGGCTGTTACTTACTCAGTAAGCATAGATAATTAAGAATTTAAAATCAAATTATAATATAGATGTAAGATCAAAATATATTATAACAGTTTTTTGGGTGCACTTGCTATGGCTGGGTAGAGTATCATTTGGCGAATAGCGGGTCGCGTTGTGTAGATTTTGTTGGCAGACCAAAGCAATTCATTGTATGGACATAACACCTGCAGTGATTTGTTTTGGAAAGCTGACGTCAGGATCTACACGGTACGGCCTAGCTTAGTCTGCGGCTAAGTTGAGTTTTTTGTGTTTGTTTTTTTGTTATGCGTAGGAATTTTAGAGTGGACGTGAGTAACATTCGTGGGTTGAGATCCAATTTTTTTTCATTGTACGCCCATGCGATTCACAATAAACCAGCTGTTTTGGCACTAAGTGAAACACAGGTCAGCATTGATTCCGATTTAACGGAGTTTACTCTGCCTGGATATAACTTGGTGCCATTATTCTTTTCCCATCGTGGTATCGCCGTTTATATACGTAGTGATGTAGCCTACCAACTTCTACCTCAATATGGCCAATGTTCCAATCCGGAATTTAACTATATTTGGCTAAAATTCCATGTTCGTAGGCAATTAATTCACTACTGTTTTATTTACAGAAGCCCTAACCAGGACAGGCATTCAACTTATAATGAGTTTGATGCACTGTCTAATTCCATCACCAGAATTGTAACCCATTATCCTCGTACTGAAATCGTCATTGCGGACGATTTCAATATACACAATTCAAGTTGGCTTCGACATTCTGGACAGACAACACCCGAAGGAAGGTATGTTGAGATCTTTGCTGAGGTTAATAGTTTAACCCAGATTGTAAATGAGCCGACACGGATACCGGACATTAGTGGTCAAAACGCCAACACTCTGGACTTGTGGACCTCTCACCCTGATAAATACACTTTAAATGTATTATCGCCTCTAGGTTCGTCAGACCATTGTATCATATTGGCGAATTTCTCGTACTCCAGCCACTCAGTTAAAGAACAAGCTCCTAAAAGAAACGTATGGCAATACGAGAAAGCCAATTGGGAAGCTTTAAACGGTTTCTTTAGGAGTTTTAACTGGTCGTTGTGCTTCCTCAACAACGACGACGCTGCCGATATGATTACAAATTTAATTCACCTGGGTATGAAACGCTTTATCCCTAACAGGATAAAGTGAATCACACGTAAGGAAAACGCGTGGTGTGACTTGAGCTGTAAAGAAGCTATCAGGGCTAAATAAGCAACTTTTCTGTCATTTAAGGCCAACCCAACTGAGGAAAACCGAAAAAAGTTCAAACGAGCCAGAAATGACTGCAATGCCCATATTAATCGTGTCAAATTCTCCTACGACCAAAAGTTGAGGCAAAAAATACTACAAAGTCCCTCCGCTAGTAAAAACTTTCGGTCGTTTGTTAAGAGTTTTAAAAATTTGGCCTCGTCATCTATCCCGACACTCATTTACAATGGCACTCCAGCTGTCAGCTCTTTGGATAAAGCCAATCTGCTCCCTGCTCATTTTGCAGCTAGCTCAACGCTCACAGATTGTGCTTTATCTCCCCCAGTACTCGAGCGCACAGAACACTCCATGGGACAAATCCACTTTCGCATCCGTACTGTGGCAAGAGTACTTCAAGATCTCAACATTCACAAATCCGCTGGCCCAGATGGTATTTCCCCTATCGTTCTAAAGAGGTGTTCTTCCACACTGGAAAACCACTGCGTAAGCTTTTCTATCTGTCCTATTCTTCAGGGCTCTTTCCGAGAAGATGGAAAACAGCATTTGTCCAGCCCGTCCCAAAAACAGGCGAATCTTCCTCTCCCTCCTCTTACGACCAATTGCACTTACGTCCCTTCTTTCTAAGGTCATGGAAACGTTGATAAATCGTCAGCTTATGAAATATCTCGAATCCCGAAAACTTCTTCATCCACTGGTGATGTAATGACATATCTAACCGAAAAGTGGAACCAATCTATTCACCACGGTGGTGAAAGCAAGGTCGTTGCGCTTGATATTTCAAAGGCATTTGACAGAGTTTGGCATCAAGCTCTCTTGTCGAAAATGAGTCAATTTGGGTGGATTAGAAATTACCTTGCGGACCGTTCAATACAAGTTGTTTTGGACGGTTTCAAGTCTGCAACTCACCAAATAAATGCTGGTGTCCCTCAAGACTCTGTTTTGTGTCCGATTCTCTTTCTCATTTTTATCAATGACCTCCTATCTGTCACTTCTACTCCAATCCATTCCTTTGCTGATGACAGTACCCTCAGCTTTACATATTCGTTTCCTGGGCAACGCCCCTCATCTTCGGGCGTTGAACTGGAATGGCAACGTATGTTAAGCTCATTGAATTCTGATCTTGACAGCATACTTAAATGGGGTAAAACCAACAGAGTGGAATTTAATGCTTCCAAAACGCAATGCTGTCTGCTGTCATTGAAGCGAACCCCTAATTCTCTGCCATTATCCATGAATGGCACTTGCATCGCTGAAACCGAAAGACATTCCATTCTCGTTATGTGTGTTAATGACAACCTTCGTTGGAATGACCACATATTTGATGTCGCCAAGAATGCTGCGAAATGTCTAGGCTTCCTAAAGCGATGCAAGAAATATTTCACCCCTTCTGATCTGGCTAGAATCTACAAGGCGTTTATTCGCCCAAAACTTGAGTACAACACCCATATATGGTCTGGTGCACCAATAACATATTTGGAGCTACTTGACAGGATCCAAAAACGTGCGGTAAAACTTATTGGCGATCGAGACATCGCGAAATCACTTGACTCTCTTAGTCATCGTCGTAATGTCTCCTGCCTGTCATTGTTTTATCGGTATTTCCACCACAAGTGCTCAAATGAAATAGCGAGTTGCATTCCACCCCTACAGCAATTCAACCGCAATACTTGCCTTGCGAGGAATGCTCATCAGTTTACCCTTAAGCCCCCTACTCCGAGCGTCGAACTTGCCGAGTTGTAGGGGCTGAGTAGGGTCAATGATTCTCGAGAAGTTTTTCTCTAGATGAGTCCTGAAACCAAAGGACGTTCTTCCCCTGTGTCCTCCCTGTGTTTTCCCCCCCCCCTTTTCTCTTCCTCTTCCTCTCCTTTCCCTTTCCTTCCAGTTTTCATCCTCTTCCCTGGGCCGGACGATGGTGTCATACGACCCGTGCCGAGCGTCAACCTGGCTGGGGGCCCAGTCAAAAAGCCCAGTCGCTAACGGAGTGTCCGGATACCTGGCGCCCTCCGGATTTTGCTAGCCTTGTCTGTATATTGCGGATCTCTGTACAGATCGACCTCCTTTCTCCGCCACTCGTGGGTCCTAACATGAACAACAATAACAAAAATCAAATAAAAAAACCTAATCCAATTTTTAAGACCGGTATCCCTTCCAAACCGGGCGGTAGTACGGTGATTAAACTGTCTACCGGTACAGCTCCTGCTACGCCGAGCGGTGGTACGACTGTGGCTACTCGTGGTCCACCCCGTATTGGCAACAGCAGCTATCCTCATGAGCAAAAGGAAGGTATCCTCCCTAGCAGTGGTAGGATTGTGGCACTTCATGGCCCTTCCACTGCTGGTACTAACACCCCTAGTACGTCTCGTAGTGGAAGTTCGCGACAACGCACTCCCTCGAGGTCGTACTATAAACAACGACGTGAGGCAATACGGACTCTGAAGGTCTTTGGAGCTATTCTGGAGACCAACAGAACTCCTAAACAGGTTGCCAAGCTGAAATGGGCCGAAAATTTTATGACCAAGGACAAGGAGACCAGCGGTGACTTTACGTCTAAGCGCCAGAGGTCGGTGGAAGAAACCGCTCCGGTTTCAAAACGCCCCAAGGAGCATAACACCAGCACCTCCGCCGTTAAACCTCTCAGGTCCTTCAGCGATGTCCTCAAAGACAAAATCGTGGTTGCTGTCATTGATCGTAGCGACATAGACGGCACGATATCTCCCGAACGGCGGCAAACGGTCAAGCTGAAGCTCTTAAGTAGCTTTCTACCCTTCATCAGGGCAACCCCTGGACCGCCACCGAATACTCAAGATGCTGGTTGGCATCAAGGACACGTCAAGCTAATCGCTTGCGCGGACATAAGATCTGTCGATCTCTATAAGTCGGCTGTAAGCAGTCTAGGAGAGGTTTGGCCGGGTGCTAAGCTCGAAGTCGTAGCAAAGGAGAACATCCCTAGCAGACCTAGGACTCGCACCTGGATCCCCATCGAACCACCATCCGCGGATGAAGTCCTGGAAGTCATCCAGCGCTGCAATCCCTCATTACCCACCCATGACTGGAAGGTCGCTAAGCTGGAAGAGCAAAGGGGTGCCTATAGATCTGCTATTATAGTAATCAACCAGGAATCCCTTGCTCCTTTGGCGCAGACCAACGGCATGATAAGTTTTGGTTGGGAGAAAATCACTCTGCGCGTCTACAAAAAGGATGAGTTAGAGACTGGCAAACTGCCTCCTCACCCCTTAGACTCCGATTCCGCAGCCCCTGACCCGGGTACATCCGTATCCTTTCCTCACATGGAAGACGATGTCTCCGCAGACCAGGCTACCCCAACGAGGCCCACTGCCTCTATTACTGACACGTTGTCGGACATGGAGACGGAGGACTGCCTAAACAAGGTTCTTCTTCTTAGTGAGGATGAACTTCTTGGTTCATCTTCGGAATCAGAGGGCCTAGATAAGACCGTGGTGGAAGTAGTTCTGCCTAATTGTAGCAATTGATGCTGCAGTTAGTACAGATAAACCTCCAACACTCCAAAAAGGCTTCGGCCTCCTTGCTTCTCCGTCTTTCTCAAGATAGAGAAGATATCGTCCTGATCCAAGAACCATGGATTGTCAACAACCTGGTTTGCGGACTCAGGACTCCGGGATACTACGCACTTTATGTATCAGACAAAGGTAACCCTAGATCCTGCATATTAGTGAAAAGTAGTCTTAATGTATTTTTACTACCTAATTTCAGCGGACGAGACATAACCACAGCGAGGCTAGAGACGGCCAAAGGCACGTAGTGGCTGACTTCGGCCTATCTCGCCCATGATATCGTGGGAGATCTCCCAGGTAAGACCCTGGAGGATCTTGTAAAAGAAGCTGAAAAACACAACACTGGACTCATAATTGGATGTGATGCCAACGCTCATCATTCAGTATGGGGCAGTTCCGATACAAACTACAGAGGTGAGTCACTTTTTGATTATATTTTACACACAAATCTCATTGTTTGCAACAGAGGTAGTGAACCTACTTTTATAACCAGAAGTCGACAAGAGGTCTTAGACATAACTCTCGTCTCTGATTTCATCATTGAATTGATTGGTAATTGGAAAGTCTCGTCTGATCACTCGTTTTCGGACCACAGGTACATTCAATTCAGTCTAAATGATGACCCTCCCCGCCAATCAACCTTCCGGAACTACCGCAAGACAAATTGGCTCCTGTACAGAGATTCACTATGGCATTCAGTGAGCTCTATGCTATTATGTCCCCCTCATGACACCAACGAGCTTGATAATAAAGTCAGGGAACTCACTATGGCTCTAAATAAAGCATTGTCCTCCTCATGTCCTCTCACTAGACCGAGAGGCAAGCGTAAGCCGCATTGGTGGACATCGGAATTGAGCCCACTTAAGAATGTCTGCAGGAAACTGTTCAATAAAGCCAAGGCCACACGAACAGATTCTGACTGGGATGCCTACAAAGTATCCCTCAATTCCTATAAAAAAGTATTGAGGAAAGCCAAAAGAATATCGTGGCGACTCTTCTGTAGCAAAATAGAGGATACCTCCGAAGGTTCTAGGCTAAGGAAAATCCTCTCTACAAATCCAACGATGCCCAGCTGTCTCAAAAAATCGGATGGCTCTTGGACTACGTCTAGCGAGGAATCGCTTAATCTGCTATTAGATACCCACTTCCCAGGCAGCTCCCATGTTATAAGTAGTACGAACCCAAACAGGGCAAGGACTCACATAACCAACATTAATGATCTAATCACCAGGGATAGGCTACTTTGGGCGCTACACAGCTTCAAACCATATAAATCGGCGGGACCAGACGGCATTATACCAGCCGAATTACAAAAAACATCCGATATTATTCTTCCGGTGTTGGAGTTAATTCTGAAAAGTTGTATTGAACTGGTCCACATTCCGCTGTTATGGAGAGAAGTGAAAGTGGTTTTCATACCCAAAGCTGGCAAATATTCCCATGTCACTCCGAAAGATCTCAGACCCATCAGTCTATCATCATTTCTCCTAAAAACTCTAGAAAGATTGATAGATATCCATATTCGTACCAACATTGACAAAAGGCTGCTGTCTACCTCCCAACATGCCTATTGCAAAGGCAGATCTGTAGAAACAGCCCTACACTCGTTAGTACGTTCAATTGAATATTCCCTTCACCATAAGGAGTATACAATGGTAACCTTCCTCGATATAGAAGGCGCCTTTAACAACGTCAATACATCCGCGATCTCAACTGCACTGTCGGATCTAAAAGTGGATAACACACTTAGCGAGTTCATTAATCAACTACTAACCAGTAGGATTATTAACTCAAAGCTGGGTATGACCTCCGCCAGAAGATCTGTCAGCAGGGGAACCCCGCAAGGAGGAGTCCTATCCCCACTTCTTTGGAATCTTGTGGTGAACAAACTGCTTGTTATCCTGGAAAGAGAGGGCTGCAAAGTGATTGCCTATGCAGATGACGTTGCTATTGCCGTATCGGGGAAGCACCTTAACACCTTAAAAGAACTCCTACAAAATGCTCTTAACAAGCTAATAAGATGGGCTGACGGTTGTGGTCTGGGCGTCAATCCCCACAAAACCGAACTTGTCCTCTTTACTAGGAAATACAAAATCCCACGAGTTGACCCCCCTTCAATCAGGGGTACCAACTTAGTCTTCTCTGACGAGGCCAAATACTTAGGTCTCATCCTGGATGGGAAGCTCAAATGGAAATCTAATATACAAGAAAGAGTCCGGAAAGCTACGGTGGCACTCTTTTCTTGCAAAAAAGCTATTGGAAACAAGTGGGGACTACAACCCCGAATTACTCACTGGCTATATATCTCGGTTGTAAGACCGATACTAACGTATGGAACAATTGTCTGGTGGACTGCCTTAGAGAAAGCGATAAATCGCGATAAACTGGGCAAAGTCCAGAGATCAGCATGTTTATGCATAGGCGGAGCGCTTCGCACCACTCCCTCAGCTGCACTCGACATTCTGTTCCATTTGATACCCCTTGACATCTTTAGCAGACAGACGGCTGCTACCACGGCCACTCGCCTCAAAGCAACTTCTCAATGGGCCGATAGTGAAATCGGCCACTCTGCAATTCTGAACATACTCAGAATCCCTTCTAGGAATATAGACTACACCACACCCCAACTGCTGTTCGACAAAAACTTCCAGATATCCATCCCCCCTAGATCCTTTTGGGAGGATGCCTTGCCGGAAGAAGAATCAATCCATTTTTACACGGACGGTTCAAAAACAAATGATGGAGTGGGTGGAGGTGTCTTTTCGGACAGGCTCAATCTCAGTCTCTCCTTCCGTCTTCCTAATCATTGTAGTGTTTTCCAGGCGGAAGTTATGGCGATAAAGGAAGTCTTGTCCTGGCTAAGAAAGAATGTGGTATCCGTAAAGGATATTCGAATCTTTTCGGACAGTCAGGCCGCCATCAAGTGTCTGGACTCTGTCTCTATTAACTCTTTAGTAGCCCTAGATTGCCGTTCATCTCTAAAGGAGATGGCTGAGCAGTTCAACATTCACCTTTGTTGGGTGCCGGGGCATAGGGACATTCCGGGTAACTGCAAGGCCGACGAACTCGCCAAACTTGGAACTACCCTCTCAATCTTGCCTGAAAAGGGCTCCTTAGGCACACCAGTTTCCACGTGCAAGCTCTGGTTTAAACTGGATGCATTAGAAAAAACTAATCACAGATGGACAAATGGTACTACTTGTCTGACAACGAAGCAGATTTGGCCTAGGCTGGATCCAAGACGCTCAAGGAGCTTGATTACCCTTAATCGATCGCACATTGGTGCTACAATTGGTGTCATAACTGGACACTGTTTGTTAGGCAGGCATGCAGCAAGGCTTGGTGCCTATTACAACGACTTCTGTAGGAGCTGTTTGGATGAGGAAGAGGAGGAGACTACTCTACACCTTCTCTGCGCATGCCCTGCTCTCTCTCGAAAGCGAAACCTCCATATGGGGGCCTTCTTCTATAATGATCTTAATGATCTAAACTCAACCGACCCAAAATGTCTCTCACGCTTTATTAGCTCCTCAAAATGGTTCAACCTGTAGGCAGAAACTTCAGATCCACGTGGTATCACAATGGACCTATATTGGTCTAAGTGAGTCAGACTTCTATCTGACTGCCACTTCAACCTAACCTAACCTTACCCTTAAGCCTGTTTTCAGACGTACTGTGAAATATATAGATTCCTTTCTCAACCGTAAAATACGAATGTGGAATGCTCTACCACGCTCTGTTTTTCCTTTGCATTATAATTTACAAACATTTAAAACCAACGTGCATCCTTCATTTCCCTAATGCCCGCACTGTGTCACTTCATTATAAGGGTATCCATAGTCCCTATAGTGCGCGTACATTATAAAAAAAAAAAAAAAAACAGTGTCTCTGAACAAAAAATTCCATAAAATATAATATAGAATACTAGACAAGAATTACAAGTCCAAGGTAAAACAAAATAGATAAAGATAGATAAGAGTATCTTACAAATAGATAAAGAGTAATTAAGTATAAACGATAACCTTTTCGGTACCACTTTTTAATAGATATGGAGGAGATTAAGGATTCAGTAATAATGTTAACGGGGGTGGTTAACTCCGTCCTTGAACAATTGAGGGGGTTCGAGAACCGAATTGCTAACATTGAGCAGGCGGATTCCCGACAGGCCATCCAAAATTTAGTGCAGAAGCTAAACTCTTTTGAGAATAGAGTTAAAGCTGTAGAAAGGACAGGTCTGGGGGAATCAGATGGGGAAACGACCGGAAATCGAGAGGAGCTGCGGGGCCCGATTGACGAGGCCGAGTTAAAAGAAATTTCGAAGCTACCTGACGCTGTGAAAGAGCTTCAGATTTTCGAGAAGATCCAGTACACTACTTATCCTCGGTGCATAGCGTAGAAACTGTGCTAAAGGATTATGAAATTGTACGAAGTAAGCCCATTTACAGGGCGATCTTACAGAATATTAGGCAAAAAATTGGGGGCAAGGCCGATTCTGCTCTTATATCTTATAACATCTCTGATTGTGAATGGAGCGAGGTCAAAAGAGGGACCTTCGGACACTCGAGCATCAGCTGAGCCAACTGAAGCAAGGGTCCTCCAGAGTGGATGATTTTTATGCCACTGTTAACCATCAGTTCTCCCTTATTATAGGTAAAATTCGGTCCGAAACGTATTCATCCGAGACTATATATGCCCTGGTGGAAGCTTACCGCAACCGGGCATTGGCTGTCTTTGTGCGTGGGTTGCACGAAGACCTCTCGAGGCTTCTTATAATCCAGAAGCTGAAAACTCTCCCTGAGGCCTACACCGCTTGCCTCAAGATGCAGAACCTCAATTTTAGGAACAATTCTGTGCATGTACAGGCACAGAACACTATATCTTCTCCTGCGCATTATAATTTCAAGACCGAAAGGGGACCCCCTTTGCCCTCAAGAAACCCAAATAGGTTTCAAAGTAACAGATTCGGGCAGCGGTCATATCCATCTTGGAATAGAGGGTACCAAAACAGGCAATATCCGCCGCCAACCGGCCCCAAGCCTCCTATTAAGATGGAAGTAGATCAATCTTTTCAGTAGATCAATCTTTCATATAGTTGAAATGTCAACTATATGAATCGGGCCAATAACACAGTCAAACGAGAGGCCGACTCAGATTATAATTATCGCAGGAAACAACAACGGCTCTTCCATATGGCAACAGAGGCTCCTGAAGCAACTGTAAATCCAGGAACTTCTAACGCAGGGGAGTCACAAAACGAAGAAAATTTTATGACAGGTGCCTCGTTTCCAGCGTACCATATATAGAGTACGCCGGACGAGACGGGAAAATACTAGATTTTCTCGTAGACACTGGTGCAAATAAAAATTTTGTCAAACCAACTTTAGCACCAGTATCCTTGCCCGTCCAAAACCCTTTCTACATCAATAGTCCTGCTGGAAGGATATTGATAAAAAACAAAATTCGCGGCAAACTTTTCTCCTTTGTTGGCTGTGAGCTAGATGTGACCTTTTTCATCCTTTCTAGTTTAGAGTCGTTTGATGGTATAATCGGCGACGATACTCTGAAGGAATTGAGAGCCATCATATAGAGATAGAGATAGATAGATAGAGAAAAAAATCAACTAATAATTAAACCAGATATAGCAATCCCCCTAAAAAAGATCTCAATGAAATAATCACAAGTTAGCATGTAACAACAGACTCGTTTTCGCCTATTTTAGGAGATAACGAAGTTTGAAAATCGAATTTTTAGTAATTTTGCTAATATTTTCACTTAAAAACCATAAAACATTACAGAGGTATGTGAAGGAAATTTCAGACCATGTCGCCTCGGAAACTATAGTACTGTCTCATACGTATATTGATCACAAATCCAATCGGTAACAGATCAAGAGGGTAATATAATACAGCCAACATAACTAAGTAAAATATATATATTAAATATTTTAACATATTTTTCTTTTTAAATTAAATTTAACATTAATATTCATCGCTCACGTCTCCATCCTTCGTTCGATCCGCTTTACCGGTCGGTTCTCATCATTGTCAGCTGAATATAAAAACATACGCACTGGTTTCTGTGCGAACAGACACAGCAAGCATACCAGCGGAGACAACCACAGACGATGCGGACGAAGGACAGACACAGATAAATACAGAGACTGATGAAGAGGGACGAAGCGTAAGGACAGACAAAGTAGAAACGGGCACTGCCGAGGAAGGACTGCGAGAACTTTCTCTGACTGAGTGCCGAGCAAGATAGTTCTGATTTAATACCTCATGTAGAGGCTCCGATTAATGTTTTCCGTAACCAGCTAATCTTCAAGATTGGCATCGACCTTTGCTCCTACGAGGAGCCACACCCTGGTTACCATCGCCACTACATCTCCACAAGGCAGTTAGACAGGTATAAACTCACTGAGCCTTTAAAAGAAAATCTTAATCCGAATGTGATAAACGGATTAAAAATTCCCGAAGAATTCCTTGGAGTGCTCCAAAACGTATATCTTGAAAGTTTCGGAAAGTATAAAATTAGGGTGACACAAAGGATAGTGGAAGATGTTGCCAACGCAGAGCGGAAATTCGATATCATAGAAAAACAGCACCGAAGGGCTCACCGCGCTCCTAGGGAGAACAAAGAACAGATCCTAGAACAATTCTACTTCCCACAAATGATGTCTAGTATAAGGAAATATGTTGCTTCCTGTGAAGTTTGTAATCTTAATAAATACGACAGACATCCCATAAACCCTGAATTGCAAGCTACACCTATTCCCAGCTATCCATGCGAAGTAATACACATTTTTTTTTTTTTTTTTTTTTCCTGTTGGGTGGAGGAGAATGCTTGATGCACCATAAGGAGGCCGTGTTGGCGTTGACCTTCCCCGTGTGTCCGACTCCCCTTTTTCAAGGTATACGTAAACTAAAACTCCTCCCACCCCTCGGTTTCTGACCCGCCCCCCCGGGACCGCTGTTCGCATTACTTCAGGGGGGTTGTAATCATTCGCCCTTTCGGGCTTACTCTGTCTCGTCGCGGAATTGCTCTTCTTCTCTTTTCTTTCTTCTGAGAATTCGTTGGGTGTAGACGCAGATGTCGTTCCAGTTCTGTTCGCTGGCCAGCATCTTTTCGACTATGTTGTCTGGAGTGATGATACCGATATTTCTCTCCAGTTCAGCTCTTTCATTTTCCCATCTACTGCAAGCGAAGAAGGTATGTTGAACGTCGTCTTCTTCGGAGTCTCCGTACTGGCAGGCTGGGGTATTCTTTTTACCGATCTTATGAAGGAAGGCATTGAAATATCCATGTCCGTACTGGCAGGCTGGGGTATTCTTTTTACCGAACTTATGAAGGAAGGCATTGAAATATCATGTCCGGTGAGGAACTGTGTGATGTAGTAGTTCACCTCCCCATGTTTTCGGTCCTTCCATTCAGCCACGTTCTTGATCAGCTTTGCTGTCCATCTTCCTCTGCTGTCCGAGTTCCAACGCTCTTGCCACTTCTGTTTGGTAAGTTGCTCGGCCTGCACGGTTGCCGTTTCCACTCCGATTTCCGCCTTGTTGTCGTAGACGTACTTTCTCTCTGCCGCTAGGAGATCGATGGGAGTCACTCCTGCGACCACAAGTGCGGCTGCTTCTGACACCGTTCGGTAGGAACTTACCACCCGTAGAGCTCCGCATCTTTGGACTGCCGCCATCTGTTTCCGGTACTTCTCTTGATTAAGTGCGTCTGCCCAAATTTCGCTGCCGTAGAGAAGGATGGAATGCGTTGTCGCCATCAATAACTTTCGCTTACTGGCCGCTGGACCGCCTACATTTGCCATCAGTCTGCTCAGTGATGCAGTTGTTTTGGAGGCTCTTTCCGCTGCTGTCTTTATATGTTGCCAGTAGGATAGCTTTGTGTCGAGCCTCAGTCCCAGGTATTTCACAGACGATGCGGACGAAGGACAGACACAGATAAATACAGAGACTGATGAAGAGGGACGAAGCGTAAGGACAGACAAAGTAGAAACGGGCACTGCCGAGGAAGGACTGCGAGAACTTTCTCTGACTGAGTGCCGAGCAAGATAGTTCTGATTTAATACCTCATGTAGAGGCTCCGATTAATGTTTTCCGTAACCAGCTAATCTTCAAGATTGGCATCGACCTTTGCTCCTACGAGGAGCCACACCCTGGTTACCATCGCCACTACATCTCCACAAGGCAGTTAGACAGGTATAAACTCACTGAGCCTTTAAAAGAAAATCTTAATCCGAATGTGATAAACGGATTAAAAATTCCCGAAGAATTCCTTGGAGTGCTCCAAAACGTATATCTTGAAAGTTTCGGAAAGTATAAAATTAGGGTGACACAAAGGATAGTGGAAGATGTTGCCAACGCAGAGCGGAAATTCGATATCATAGAAAAACAGCACCGAAGGGCTCACCGCGCTCCTAGGGAGAACAAAGAACAGATCCTAGAACAATTCTACTTCCCACAAATGATGTCTAGTATAAGGAAATATGTTGCTTCCTGTGAAGTTTGTAATCTTAATAAATACGACAGACATCCCATAAACCCTGAATTGCAAGCTACACCTATTCCCAGCTATCCATGCGAAGTAATACACATTTTTTTTTTTTTTTTTTTTTTCCTGTTGGGTGGAGGAGAATGCTTGATGCACCATAAGGAGGCCGTGTTGGCGTTGACCTTCCCCGTGTGTCCGACTCCCCTTTTTCAAGGTATACGTAAACTAAAACTCCTCCCACCCCTCGGTTTCTGACCCGCCCCCCCGGGACCGCTGTTCGCATTACTTCAGGGGGGTTGTAATCATTCGCCCTTTCGGGCTTACTCTGTCTCGTCGCGGAATTGCTCTTCTTCTCTTTTCTTTCTTCTGAGAATTCGTTGGGTGTAGACGCAGATGTCGTTCCAGTTCTGTTCGCTGGCCAGCATCTTTTCGACTATGTTGTCTGGAGTGATGATACCGATATTTCTCTCCAGTTCAGCTCTTTCATTTTCCCATCTACTGCAAGCGAAGAAGGTATGTTGAACGTCGTCTTCTTCGGAGTCTCCGTACTGGCAGGCTGGGGTATTCTTTTTACCGATCTTATGAAGGAAGGCATTGAAATATCCATGTCCGTACTGGCAGGCTGGGGTATTCTTTTTACCGAACTTATGAAGGAAGGCATTGAAATATCATGTCCGGTGAGGAACTGTGTGATGTAGTAGTTCACCTCCCCATGTTTTCGGTCCTTCCATTCAGCCACGTTCTTGATCAGCTTTGCTGTCCATCTTCCTCTGCTGTCCGAGTTCCAACGCTCTTGCCACTTCTGTTTGGTAAGTTGCTCGGCCTGCACGGTTGCCGTTTCCACTCCGATTTCCGCCTTGTTGTCGTAGACGTACTTTCTCTCTGCCGCTAGGAGATCGATGGGAGTCACTCCTGCGACCACAAGTGCGGCTGCTTCTGACACCGTTCGGTAGGAACTTACCACCCGTAGAGCTCCGCATCTTTGGACTGCCGCCATCTGTTTCCGGTACTTCTCTTGATTAAGTGCGTCTGCCCAAATTTCGCTGCCGTAGAGAAGGATGGAATGCGTTGTCGCCATCAATAACTTTCGCTTACTGGCCGCTGGACCGCCTACATTTGCCATCAGTCTGCTCAGTGATGCAGTTGTTTTGGAGGCTCTTTCCGCTGCTGTCTTTATATGTTGCCAGTAGGATAGCTTTGTGTCGAGCCTCAGTCCCAGGTATTTCACCGCGGCACTGCTTCTTATTACTTCTGCCCCGATTTGGAAGTCAATTTGTGTGGGGATCCTCTTCTTCGTAAGAAGGACTATCTCAGTTTTCTCCGTCGCAAGGCTGAGTCCGTGCTCTTCCATCCACGAATTTGCCCGGCGCATGACCTGGTTCAGCTTCCTTTGCGCGTTATCGGTGTCTCGTGCCGTGATCACCGCCGCGATGTCGTCTGCGTACCCGACCAGAAAGGCACCCTCGGGCATTTCCATGCCAAGGATGTCGTCGTAGGAAATGTTCCAGAGGTCTGGTTCTAAGATCGATCCCTGCGCTGCGCCCGATGTCACTTCCTTTCTTCTCGGGCCTTCTGTGGTCTCTCGGGACTGTAGCCTAGTCCCCATGGGTCGCTGTTGACGTCTCGGCGAAGATCCTCCCACTTCTGTTTTTTGCTCAAGTTGATGGCCCTCTTGAGCTCAGATCTTCGAGTTCTGAATTCCGCTAGAGCATCTTCCATAGCTTCAGTATTTCCTCTTCCTCTTACCCTGGTGACGGTCCGTCGTATTTGTAGGCATCTCCGACGTAGCGTAGCTATCTCCTCGGTCCACCAGTACACTGGGTCTCTTTTTCTGTTGGCACCGCTCGTTCTCGGCATTGAGGAGTCGCAAGCGCGCCGAATTAGTTGCATCGTGGCTTCAGCTTTCGTTTCAGCAGGTCCTTGTACCTGGATTACGTCGGCTGCACCTTCCTCGATTACGCCCTTAAAAAGATCTGCGTCGAGCCTGTTCAAGTTCCATCTCAGAGCCCGTGGGTGGTAACGATGGTTCAGTTGGTTACACTCCAGATCAAAGACGATATACTGATGGTCGCTACCTGTGTAGTCCTCGAGTACTCTCCAGTTTTTGATTCTTGCGAACGTGGTGTTCGTTGCGAAGGTTACGTCTGGGATAGTTCCTCTGTGTCCGGGTCTCCTGAAGGTGGGGGGGTCTCCTGCGTTGACTACGTAAAGTCCACGTCTGGCGGCCATCTCGAGTATTTGCCTTCCTCGAGAGTCAGTAGTCGGCATTCCCCACTCTTGTGCTTTGGCGTTAAAGTCACCTGCTACCAAGATCTCCCCTCTGGTGACGACCAGGAAGTCCTCCAGATCGTCCAGTTTTTTCCGGAACGCGTCAATTCGGTCGTTTGGGCTCAGGTATACGCTCACGACCGTGAGTTCATCGTGCTTTACCCACGTGAAGCCTCTTTGTGTGCCTATAGAATTTTTTGGTATCCAAGACCCAGATTGTCCGCCGTTTGACTCCTGTGCATATTTCCCTGCAGGATTCTGGTCATTGTGAGGCCCTTTTCTTTTCTTTTTGAGAGCCTCTCGGAAGACAAGGCACTTTCCTGAACCCGGGACATGGTCCAGAGCGGTTGGTTGGACTTGGAGATTCGCGCAAAGACAGCATTTTGGTGGATTTTGGCAATCGATCTTCTTGTGGCCCTTTTCTCCGCAGTTGAAACACAGTCCTAGCCCCTTTCTATCAACGCCGCTGCATGTTGCTTGGTGGTGGCCATATCCAAAGCATTCATAGCACCGCGTTCTGCGGTGCACCTGTTCTGCGACGAATTCGACACTGGACCCATCCGATTCTAATTGTTGGGCTCTTCAACAATTCGTAGGCTGCTCGGGCGTTCATATGCACTATTGCCGTCTTGAGGGAATTTCTGTTTTTCGCTGTGACTGACACCTGTATATAAGAGATGAAGACAGCAGCTTTTTTCTTGACTGCTTCTTGGACTTCTTCGGCTGTAGTCAGTTCGTCCAAGTCCCTGATCTCTAGGGACATTTTTGGTTCAAGACTGCGAACCGTTGCCTTATCCCCTAGAATAGGTCTTAGAGACTCTCCGAAAGCTGTCTTGTTCTTTGTCTTAAATCCGAGATCTAGAAGTACGTCTCCAGTTTTCGTTTGCCGAACAGTTTTGACGATAGTTTCGGTATCGTCTGGATTCGCCTTACTTCGGATTTCCTTCAGGATATCGGTGAATTTCTCTGATCCCTTTGGCTTAATGAGAATAGCCTCAGGTCGAGGTCTCCGTTGGTTCTTCTCTTTCATCTTCTTTTCCTTCTTTTTCTTTTCCCTCGCCCTTTCTTTGGGTTTGTCCCTAGGCCTGACCCTCTGGGCGAGTTCCATAGGGTTTTTCTTCTTGAGAGCTTCAGCGTAGCTCTCTTGCTCACAGCAAGTGAGGTCAGTTTCATTAGTTTTTGTTTTCTTCTCCACTAGTTTCTTTAGAGGGCTTGATGGCGGTCTTTTGTGGGAGACTAGTCTTTCAGCTGAACTTTTTCGGACTGGGTCAGTTTGTGTTGCTTTTGCGATGCTGCTTTTTGGCTTTTGCATGCTTTGCTCTCCTGTTTTTGAGGTGCTGATTTTCCACTTTAGCCTATCGAGCCCCTCTTCGAGTATCGCGATACCATTTTTAATATCCATGCTGATGTTCTTCTGTTTTAAGCAGGCCGTCTTCATGCTTTTAACGACGCTTTCACACGCGAGTATTTCCCGTATAAAGACATCTTTGTTGTTCTCCTCGTTTCCTGCGTGAGTGGCAGGAAAGATTCCTGTGGATGTTTTTGTGTTCTCTGGGGTTGTATTCCGTGGTGGTGTACGTTGAATCCTTGCGGACCTCTGAAAAGGTAACCTGCTCTGTTTGCTTGTTGCATTTCGTTCCTCAAGAGCCAAGCTTGCAACTCCTGGGGAATCGGTTTGGGCTTGGAAATGATTGCGGTCATAGGATATCGACGTCCCGGGGCCCGCGTGCTCACCCCTGACAGACGCCGGTACTGGGGATCCGACTCCCTGCACCGTAAGTTTTCTTCCTTCGTGTTCTCTATCCATATTTGGTTTATTTTCTGTGTTCCTTCACATAGTTGTTTTTTTGGTTCACGGGTGGTATTTAATTTCCCACCTACCCTGCATTAATACTAAGTATTAAAACCGAGCATCCCTCTATCCGCCACCTGAGGACGCGCCCTCTAGGGGAAACAACAAAACCCCCGAGGGGAAGTAAGTAATACACATGGATATTATGGAGATTCAGATAATTAATTAACCATAATTGCGGTGGTGTTGATCTTCGTACCCTAATAGGTTGTTTGAAATTTTTAACCTTAAAAAACCGGAGTGACTACCCCGAACATTTAATGGAGAGCTACCTCATCGGGCTTCTAACAAAAAAATGTTATTTCCAAAGAGTCTATTGAATTAATAATAAAAAAGATGGAAAAATCAGAAGAATATTACAATTACAACAAATTAAATCAGATGAAAAATCGCATATGGGACAAAGATACAATTTTAATGTTCATCTTAATAAAAAAAGAAAAATGAAAAAAAAACACACCTACATTAGATCTAAGAATTAAAAATCAAATATATTTGTCAGTACTTAGACGCATAATGACGTAGCTTAGATATTAAGATTTAATTGTTAGTTTCATGTTTAATAAATCTTGATTATATTGCAGATTAGTAGTTCTTTTCACTCCCATGCAGACTCTGCATATCTTCGCCTACGAATCCCCGACTGCAACGATTAAAGAGGGAAACGCTTGGGTGCCTAACGGGTTTTTTAAATTGATACACATTATTGATTTGACAAAATATGACATACTTATAAAAGACACTGAACGACTTATGCTGGAAAATATTAAGGACAAAGAAGCACGCCCCATTTTGGGGTATCATTTAGATCAAATCAAGGATCGCCTTAACGCACTCAGTGACGCAAGGTCAAGGAAAGTTAGGTCAATAAATTGGATAGGAGCAGCTTGGAAATGGGTAGGTGGATCTCCTGTCGCAACCGACTGGGACAGACTTTTAGAGAAACAAACGGACATCATACAGAACAACAACCAACAATACGCAATTAACGAAAAACTATTTGACACGACTCGTGAGATTACAGAAAAAATTAACAAAATAATTGAAGGCTATAGTAATGCTGTAGAAAAAGGGTTGACAAACCAACTTAGACACGACTTACTGGACAAAGTAATTATTCTAAAGGAAGCGGTTAATGAAATAGTAAGAGCTTGCCAAATGGCTAAGAATGGTATTGTGAACAGCATTCTTTTAGACTCAGAAGAGATCAATACTATTGTAAACGCACTGGAAACATTGCCTTATCAAAACGTTGTAGAAGCTATCGAATACGCCCGACCTTCAGTATACTGCAACGGAATACTTATGCTATACGTCGTGTCCATACCCATAACGAACACAAAGGTGTATCACCTAGTTACGGCCCGTGCGGCGATAAAAAACGGTAGACAAATTGACTTAGACTTCTCACGACTCTTTATAAGCCATGACAAGACGTACGGACTTAACGGGAAATGTCTTAATATGGGTAACACATCCGTGTGCGAGGAGGACGTTCTCGAAGAACTACCGGAAGACTCTTGCTTACCCAGAATCCTCAAGGGAGGTAACGCAATTTGCGATTACAGGACAACGAATGCAGAAATCGGAGAAAACACAATTTTCCTGACAAACTGGTCCTGGCTAATGTAACAAGCAATAGGGTTAAACCTCACTTGGAAGACGTGCATGACCTTAGCACCAAGCACCATCAAGCTCATTAACGCTTTAAATAGACACCTTAACTCTTCTATCATTACAAAAATTTTAATTATTATAGCTGTCATTACCACCATCACCATATTCTGGAGAAAAATCTACGGAAAGATATCCCAGAGCTCCGCCTATCCTATCGTCGAAGACCAATTCCACGTCCTTTGCCACGACAACCCGAAGGAAATCAGAGTTCACTGCCCTGTCAATCGAGTGATATTTAAAGGGGCGGCAGTTATCACGATTAAGTCATCACCCAACCTACAAAAATGCTAACGGTGCACACGCGCATCCGCTTCACACCTGGAAGTCATTCCCACCGGGCAACCCGATCCGAGGCGCATGATGTACGGTGGATCTGCATGGGAACTGCAGATCAGCATTTTATATAGCTTTAAGAAAATTGTAATATGAATAATTTTAATTGAATTGTGTCAGTCTTAATTTGGCGGTCACCAAGAATAAATGTGAATTTGAATTAAGGAATCTTGCGTTTGATATCAAAGAACCAGTGGGAGGTTCCTATTTAAATTTGTTTGTACATTAAGGACAAGAAATCCTTTATTTAAATAATAAATAATAAATAATAAATAATAAATAATAAATAATAAATAATAAATAATAAATAATAAATAATAAATAATAAATAATAAATAATAAATAATAAATAATAAATAATAAATAATAAATAATAAATAATAAATAATAAATAATAAATAATAAATAATAAATAATAAATAATAAATAATAAATAATAAATAATAAATAATAAATAATAAATAATAAATAATAAATAATAAATAATAAATAATAAATAATAAATAATAAATAATAAATAATAAATAATAAATAATAAATAATAAATAATAAATAATAAATAATAAATAATAAATAATAAATAATAAATAATAAATAATAAATAATAAATAATAAATAATAAATAATAAATAATAAATAATAAATAATAAATAATAAATAATAAATAATAAATAATAAATAATAAATAATAAATAATAAATAATAAATAATAAATAATAAATAATAAATAATAAATAATAAATAATAAATAATAAATAATAAATAATAAATAATAAATAATAAATAATAAATAATAAATAATAAATAATAAATAATAAAAAAAATACAGAGTATACAGTAGGTACATATGTAGTTAGTTAAATAATATATACATATATAACAACAAATCTTAAGGTATAAATAAAATATGGAGTTCTTATACCACGAAGATTTTTAAATGGAATTAATGGACAACTGATCTTTTTACGTACAACTGATTTTACGAAGCTATTAGTCTCGTAGAAAAACTGTAAGAAATGTTTTCTGCACATTTCCATAAGGAAATTTATTTAGTGATAAATGCTAATGTGTACTCCATAGTATTTTCTCGTTTTCGTTTTTGTTCATTGCAGTTAATCAGCATATCAATTTTTTACTTCCGATCATTATCAGAGACACAATATATAAAATTCTCTGATCATAACTTAGCACTTCAACATCCTCAAATTTAAGTTTTTCGTTGCATTTATTTCTGCAAACACCGAAAGGCTTACATGTTCTAAGTCTGATCTGATATTGTTCCCAGAAACCATGTTATAAGATTTGCCATATTTCTTAACTTACATCCAAGTGATTTATTATTTCGGGGTTTTTCTTTAGTGGCCAGCGCATTCTCTATTTGGGATCGTAGTCTTCTTCATGAAATGACAAGCGTCTATTATTGCTACTAGTCGATAAATTGAAATCTGGATCCTTCATAGAATCCCCTGAGTTTTCCCAATCAGGTAAAGCATACGAATTATCATTAGATGGTTTATTAACAGTCGAAGAAAGATTATACAAATTTAGTTCCTCTGAACTTAAAGTGTGAAAATATGACTTTGAGATTGATTTGTATACGTGAGAGATTAAAATTAACTTTAATTTAAGGAATTCGATATCAGAACCACTTGTTTGCGTTTCATTTCCGAGTGTACGGTTTCAAATTTGGTAATATTTCATTTGAATACCGTGCACTAGAATGTGGTCACACTTCACTTTTTCCAAAGTTAGATTAAATTATAATCTGACATGGATTACTATTTTATAGACTTACCTTTGACTTCTTTGCGATTCGCTAACCTCTTTTCTAATTCCAGAATTTTTTTTGCACGAGAAGACATTTTTATCAGTTCAATTAATACTTTCACTTCAAAATAAGAAACACTGTGCACTTAGTGGTGCACAACAACAAAACTTAAGTGATGCACGATATTTTATTTTTTTTGAACGTAATCCAATTAGGAATAACAGCGTAAGTTCACTTTGCCTGTCCTTTTTTACGATTCTGTTTCGGAATAACAGCCGAAATCCAGATAAGATGTTGAGATTTCATTTTCGCATTTGTAATAACGACCTAAATCGACTTATGTTGGTCGTAGAAGATAACGAAATATTTGAGTAACAACCAAATTTGAGTTACGAAAATTAAATATCAGTGTTCTATATGGAATAACAACCAAACTTGACTTTGTTTTTAGTAAAAAAATTGATTTATTTTCTTTATTCAATAAAAAATGTTTAAGTCGACTTAGGCTGTTATTCTAAAATTCAAATTAATTTTACGAACATGAAGTGTTTATCTTAGGTTAGGAAATTGGCGTTATAAAATTGTTACATTTATCTTAGTTAGGCTGTTATGGAAAAATTAAGCTTGCTAAAAAATTACGTAGGCGGTTAGGTTTTTAGTGAATAACTTCTTTTTTAACTGTGCTAAAAATATGAAAAAATTTAGGGGAGGTAGAGTTAAGCATCTTTAACGCGATGGTGGCAATAACTCAATTTCGTCCTATCTCGACATAGGCGGTTACGGTTTGTGGCCACAGATTTATCGCTATGCTCATTTTGCATAGGGTTCTTCCGGTATGTTCCTTAAGATGTATGCCCAGGTATCTTACCCTTGGAATGGTGTACGGTGATAAGTAGCGAGATCTGCCCAGAAGAAGAAACTCGACGTTGGACGTCGCACATCTGGAGTTGCAAGAGCCTATAAAGAGCGCCTGAGTGAGAATCTCTCCACTGTGCATTCACCTAATAAGAACGCCAACAACCAGTGGTCCCAGTATCGTAACATCATCAAAGATGTAGTCGAAACCACCATAGGATACCAGGCACGCCCATGGTATGATGATGTATGTGTAAACGGAAAAGGTGACAGAAGATGTACACATAAGAAAGCTGCAGAGGAAAACAATGGCAGTAAGGGATGAGTACTGAGCCAGGAGAAGGGAGGAGAAGAAGATCCTGCGAAGAGGGAAAAGAAAGCACGCAGTCTCCCAGCTCAAGGAGATCGAAAATGCTCGCGAACGAAACAACATCCGGGAGTTTTATAAGAAAGCCCTATATTGTCGGTAATTGGATCGTGGACCGAGGGCTGGGGGTCAATCCATTCAAGACAGAAGTCCTGCTGGAAAAGGATCATTCCAACATTCAATGCACCAAGAATGGGAGGGAATGATCTAAAAATGTCCAGTTCAGCAAGATACCTGGGAGTTATCATAGACTCCAAACTTAACTGGAGAGAGAATGTAGATGACCGCGTTACGTGGCATTGTACGCCTGTCGCAAAACATTCGACAACAAATGGGGACTTAAACCACACATGGTACACTGGTTGTACACAACGGTTGTAAGGCCCATCCTGATATACATCTTCTCTCCAATCTTACCAAAGTCCAAAGGGCGGCTTGCGTGGGTATAACTGGGTCCCTAGGAACGACACCCACTGCAGCTTTGGAGATACTACTCGATCCCATGCCATTAGACATTAGACCCACTGCAGCTTTGGAGATACTACTCGATCTCATGCCATTAGACATTTACTGCAGTAAGGCGGCTAAGACGGCCGTCAGACTTAGAGAGTGCGGACTCTGGGTCCGAAGACCATATGGACACGCCTCTGCAGAACTCACATATTGCGCCACTGCAAGCACACCAAAACAGACTACCTACCTTCGACATTCACCTTCAGCAGGGTATTCAATACCCGAATACCGGAAAGAGGTGAATGGGATGAGAACGCAGTCACGAAAAAGGAAGAGATTGCCATCTATACCGATGGCTCCAAAATGGACATCGGAACAGGCGCAGGCATCTTCTGTGAATCCCTAGGATTAAGCAAATCCTTCAGAGTAAACGACGACAGGCGGAGATAGCTGCCATTATCCAGGCTGTAGCCGAACTGAGAAAGCACTGCATTGCCAACAGGACGATCACCATCTACTCTGATAGTCAAGCGGTCATAAAAGCCATGAAATCAGATGTGGTGAAGTCAAGGGCTGTGAAACAATGCAGGAAGTCGCTAGAAGAGTTATCAGCTATCAACACAGTAACCCTGTGCTAGGTGCCAGAACACACTGATATCCCGGAAAACGAGGAAGCGGACAAGCTTGCAAGGATCAGGCTGGCACTTGACTCAGTAAGAACACCGCTTAGCACCATCGCACGCAAAATCGACACCGAGTCCTTGAGTAGAACACACACAACTCGATACGTGCAGACATACAAAAGAGCTATGGCCAGCTGTCAACAAAATGAGATCAAAATTCATGATTGGGTTAAACTGCAAGGATATCCGAGTACTTTCAGGAGTCCTTACGGGTCACTGGGCTGTGGGTCTGTTATGGTAGGGTGCATGCGCCAAATCATCAACCAAGTTTGGGTGGAGGAAAGCATGCCCGATGACTGGGCCATCAGCTCCATATATCCCATCTACAAGAAAGGCGATCCTGTCTTGCAAGAACAATCGAGGCATATCCTTGCTAAATGTCGCATATAAGATCCTATGTAACGAACTGTGTGAACGTCTAAAACCTTTCTGTAAGACACTAATTGGCACGTATCAGTGTGGCTTCTGGCCCGGCAGATAGACTGTAGATCAAATTTTCACTCTACGGCAAAATCTGGAAAAGACCAATGAATTTCATCGACTTTAAAGACGCTTATGAGAGCATTCATCGTCAACAGCCCGGGTCAAAACTCCTTACTCGAAGAACAAAGTGCATGCTCCACAGAACCCTTATTCTCCCAGTTCTGCTATACGGCCCTGAGTGGACGGTGGACGATAAACAGGAAGGGAAAGTCAGTACTGGGCTCATTCGAAAGAAAAAATTCTTCGACAGATATTTGGTTTTGTTTGCGATGATGGTAAAGGGAGCAGAAGATATAACCGCGAAATTTATGAACTGTACCAAGACGTGGATGTCGGCGAAAAGCCAAAAACATCGACAAGTCAAAAACGACTGCGCGGGATCGCAGAGGATGGAAGGCAGCCGTGTCTCAGGCAGGGACCCTTCACGGTTCGGGAGCCGGATAAGTAAGTAAAGTGGAACTAATATGGTAAGAATATCGCAAATAAACCAGACGGAGGGTCTGACTAACGAGCAATAAATAACTTTAAGGCTATTTATGTCCTTAAAGTCTATAGTCTATAGCGCGGGAAGTCAAAATATCGACTTTAAGCATTTACATTCTATTAGTCAGGTAACTACGAAACCATTTTCTAATTGAAGAATGTAAACCCAAAGACTTTAGCTTAGCCAAAAGAAGGGGGTGATTCATCCTGTCAAACATACATCAACTTGTAATTGTTCATCAAAACTATTATGTATATATATAATTAGTCAACAAAGCTAAATTAGTAGCACATGATTTACCACGAACAAAGCCATGCTGAATATTTGAAATAATTTGGAAAAATATATTGGGAAACAAATTCTTTTCTTTTCTTTAGAAATTTTCAATGAAAACAACATATTGCTAAAAAAAACGCCCTCAAAAAGTAGGCGCGGAAAAAGGCTTTATATGATAAACTTGTGAAGGAGTTCAGTGTCTACATATTTTGTTAAGCTTCTAACCGTTCATCTCTTCAACTACATCTTTAAAACGGTTTTTTCTAAATTGTGGTGCGTATTTAAGAGGCCTTTAAAGTTATGCTAGGAGGCTGAAATTTGGAGCATATACTCCCTTGGGTCCCGAAATGGTAAAGTGTTAAAAGTTTTTAAATCCGCCCACTGCCACGCCGACAATTTATAAAAAACCTTTTTAAAGCTTAAGTTAGACAGAAAAAGTTTTACAACTTTCACAAGATATGTAGGCCCACCTTAATAAATTTGTCACATAAAGATTTGTACCACGTCTACTTTTTGTGGGCGTTTTTCACTAAAATAATGTTTTCTTCGAAAATTTTCATAGATATTAACAATATATTTGGCCAATCTTTTTTCCAATATATCTCCCATACAATGTTTTTGGTCACGCCCACGTCTTGGGGGCGTTTTTAAATAAATGTTTTTTTTATAAAAATTTCATAGAATGAATTAAATGCCATATATCATCTTCTTAATTATTTTTTCTTTGGGGTACGAAAGGATAAGGATAGGGTATCATACTGTTCGCCCCAAGCTGACTGTAGCCCTTCCTTATGTTGTTGCTTATGATTTGTTCTTATATGAGAGTCTTTTTAAATCGTAACTTAAATTGTACGAACAGAGGGTAGCAGAAGGTAACAAATGTTCAGATTTATAGCCCAATTGGGATTAGAAATTTTTATCTTATCGCATTTATTTATTTGTTTACTGTTTTCTACACAAAAGATGCAGCTTAACTAGTACATATTTTAAATTTCAATTAAATACCCTGGCTGTGGTGTGATTTCAATACTTTTTAAAATGATATTTTTAAACAAGGACATTTCTGAAAAATTTTAGAATTATGCATATGAATTTCATAACCCTAAGTCTTTTGGATGCTGAGTTAAAGAAAAGGTGCGACTACCACGCCCATTAAAGGAAAAATAAAATATTTTGTACTATATTCCATGTTCATAGTTCAAAGCAACTTTCTTGTAAACAATTATAATTATAAGTCTTTTGCGGTGCTCTTTCGGTGCTCTTGACCGGAAGGAGTACGAGTTGCGCATTTTAATCGATATTGAGGGTGCTTTTGATAATGCGACCTTTGACAGCATGTGCAACTCTGCCAGACAGCATGGTGTAGATAAAACTTTGGTGTTGTGGATTAAAGCAATGCTGATGTACAGGGCACTGGTAGCCGATGCAGATTGTGGCAAGTGCGTCATAATAGGGGTAAATAGCGTCTGCCCTCAAGGTGGTTTTCTGTCTCGCCCCCTATGGTGTATGGTGGTAGACTCTTTACTTACGGCTCTCAATTTTCCTGGAAACTACACTCAAGCTTATGTGACTGATGTCACCGTTCTTTCTGTCGGTTCAAATCTAGGGGCTGTCTGCTCTCAAGCACAGAGATCCCTGGATTTGATCGATGTCTGGTGCACTAGAAATGGGCTTTCAGTGAATTCTCTTAAAACCACGGTTATTCTCTTTTCGAGAAGGAGAATTTTCACTGGTATGTCCCATCTTGTGCTTAAAAGTGTCACCATCCCTATCCCCGATGAAGTAAAATATCTGGGTGTAATCCTCGTTAAAACTTTTATGGTCCAAACATGTTGAATCGAAAACCGATAAAGCACTCATTCCCTGACACCAGAAATCCTTCTGCGACAAGACTACCATATCGACTTTCCGCAGGTAACGGAATGGCATCGGCCAGACTCTGAACCATGGATTGAATGCCATCATATTCTCACGGATGGCTCCAAAACTGGTGATGCCTTCGTCGGAAGGCTGAACACAGTGAATCTGGTCTGGGTCCCAGATCACGCTAGCATCCAGGGAAATAAGATCTTGAATGAGCTTTCTATGCAAGATTCAGAAGAAGTTTTCTCAGGACCCCTTCATCTTTAGTCACGTCTTCCATTGATGCTTGCGTTTCTCGTGAACACAAAATTCGGTAGCGCGATTGCGGTGGAATTAGACAGACCAAACTATTGTGCCCGAAAATGTACAGAAAGTCTGCATCTTTTCTTCTATCTCTTAGGAGAATGGACTGTAGGCTGCTTGTAGGGGCTCATTTGGGCCACCAAGCTTTTGCGGAATACTTAGATGTGTTGGGTTAAGAGTCCTGCTTGCGGACACAGCAGAACACTTTCTCTGCAGTTGTCCGGCCCATTAGGTGGCGGATTTTCGTGGCTGACCTGGTAAGTGCCAAACATCTAAGCTCTTTATCACTGAAGCTCCTTCTCATCTTTTTTCGAAAGACGGTGAAATTAAGGACATTAATGTATGGTATCTGAGTGGTAGTACAATGGACCTGTAGTTGTGTCTGAGCGCTTCATCGGATAGTAGCAACCTCCGACAACAACAAAAAATCTTTAGGGGGCTGAGTTAATGAAAAGGGACGGATACCACGGCCCCTAATTATTAGAAAACAAATATTGTTTTATTTTTTCCCGTGTTTGTTCATAAGAGACAACCCTCATGTAAAAATCATAACTGTACGTCTTTTGGAGACTGAGTTAATAAAAGTGTTCGACTAGCACGCTTCCTGATTGGAAAATCACAAAATGCTAGGTTTTTCCCAGGGTTTGCACAGCAAATCCTATTACTGTGCCAAATTTCAAAGTTCTACGATTATTGGAAGTGCTCCGCAGTTTTGATGATCTGTCCGTGAGTCAGAGTTAGTGAGTCATGGGTTACTATTTTTGCTAATTTTGTTACTTTGTTACCCAGGAACTGCTCATGTTAAACAGATTACTTTTGGATGATGCCTATTTGCTAATATAATGAAATAGACTTCATTTGTGAAATGATATTTTGAGAATTCAGCACTAACACATCCGATTTTAATACAGTTGTAACGATAATCAACTTGCTGAATAAAATTAAATATTTTAAGCTAAAAGTTGTAAGGAAAGTGTCATGAAAAAAAAACAACATTTAATTTTATCAAAGAACCGGAATATTGAACCTAGAATTCAATGCCCATTTGCCAATTCTTTTGGCAGGGACAACGCTTTAGTAAAGAAGTACGTCCGACATTTGCACATTAAAAACTACCACGCTGTTCCCCAAGCTCTCTTAAATTTAGTCTAAGACAGATTTTTTTGGATACCTTAGGCCTGGAAGTTGTTTAGCCATGTGGTGAAAATCCATTGCACCAGGTTTAAACCCATATTACTTGAACAACTATTGGAAAATCTACCTATTGATGGACTAACTCCTGGTAGACCCTTAAGTATTTTTGGGGGTTTTTGCGGTCAAATACTAACCCCTGTAAGATTCGAGGGAAACAACTTTACAAATCTTATGTATCCCTATTCGTTTGCTTTTCTCAAAGGTTTGCTTTTCTACAAGCTTATTTAGAAGTTGGGTCTGACCATAGCTCCGAAGCTTTTATCGCGGCACTTACGCGATTAATAAGACGAAGGGGCAAATATGAAAATAAATTTCAATAATGCAACTATTTTTTTTTTCGCAAAAACCAAATTAGTAGTTTTTAGAAGTATATTTTGTAGAGAAATAAATAGAAATTTTATTCTAGGGTTGGTTGCAGATACATTGAGCGAGCTTTGTTTATACCGCCTCACTTCGTAGGCGGCAGTCAAATCAGTAAAAGCTCTACTGTGACGAAAACCTTTGGGGGAGCACTCCCAAACTTTGAAGAGATCAGCGCGGCACTCTTAACTCAAGGCCAATTACTGCAGTATCATCAGATCCTGGGGATGGTCCTTTTTTAATTGGGGAGCCTATAAAATCGTTTCCGGAAGTATTTAATAAAAATAAATCGTATCTTCACAGGTGGCAAAGAAATACAGCATTAGAGCAACAATTCAGGAAGAGGTGGTCAACTAAGTACATCCGGAATCTTCATAAGAGGTCCAAACGGTTTGCCGCATGGTGAAATTTAAAGGAATGCGCTCTAGTTGTATTGAAGGGTGAAAACCTACCTCCTTACAAATGGGTCTTAGCGAGGGTGGACCAAGTTATACCAGCAGACGACAACAACGTAGGGGTGGTCGATCTGAAGACTGTCAGTGGGATATTTCGACTCCCCATAACCAAGATAGCACCGCTTGGACTGTATTGATAACACAGCACATTAATTGGGCCGGAATATTGCCGCCAACGCTTCATAAAATACGTTTGGAGAAAAAACATTGAAAATTTTAATTTCCTGCCAAATATATTAATATTTCTTATATAAAAATTACATTTCCAAATTTGACTGTAACTTTCCCGAAGCAATAATGCCCTACATATTTTTGTAACATATTTCATTAGATGGTACGTTAATTCTATTGAAAACTTTCAATCGAAAACGTTCGAAAAAAATTTTATAACATACATATATGAAAGTTGGATTCACGTTGATTTCAGTTGATTTCATTTGAAAATTTGACACAAATGCCCCGTTTTTTGTTCCTCGTAACTATTTATATTAAAAATAACAATTTTACAACCCGTAAAGTTCGTAGAAGGCTTACCAAATTTAATCAAAGCGGGAGCGCCCGAACGCTTCATTATGATTCAAGCGTGGGGATAGCCATGGAATAAAAACGGACTCCAAAATGTAAAAACTTCACGAAAACCAATTCCATTATTTTTTTTATTGTTGACATCTATGACGTGTGTGCTACATCAGTGAGCGACTTACTTCAAAGTTATGTTATAGGAATTGTGAACCAACAGCCAAATAAGTATGTAAGAGTCAGAAACATATACATACACATTGCATTACAAAACCACGATACGTGAAATTCCTGCTGCACATATTCCACCTACTCCATTCATTACTAGTTGGAAACTTAATATTTAATTCACAAAAAAGAAATGCAGTTCTATTCTAACTGACTGTTCTTTCTAGTTACCATGTTGTTGACGTTGATCACCGTTCACTATGTCATTAACTGTCATTAACTTGTTATCGAGTAAACGCATATTACTACTCTTCATGGATGGTTGACAGGCGCGTCACTGAACGATAATATTAAAAAATGCAAAACAAAAGCAAAGCATGCCCATCAAAGCGCGAAATGGAAATATAATGGAAAGCAGCAAAATAAAAGTAAAACTAATTATTATTTCTCAGTCGAATTAAACTAATGATACCCTTTCCGCTTGTTACCTGTGCAAAATGACACAAAAGACCTGAAATAAAAAGAAGGGTTGATAAGTGTATTCATACTAACATAAGTATGCATTTCTTGGCATAAGGTATCATCAACTTTTCGAAGTAACTACCTTACATGTATCAGCAAAACAAAAATGCAAAACACAAAATAGAAAAAAAAAAAATTGTGGGGAAGTAAATATTTACTCGCTAATTACTATTTTATATGTATTGGCTTTCATTCGTGCCAAATATATAACGTCGAATACACGATTGGTTAAAGATGTGGTGCAAGGTTTGCACAATTCTTTCGACTGTACTTGACAGACTGATAGCATTACTAATTTCGGGGAGAGTACGATAACTTTGGCGCCAAAAGTTTAAAACTTCTTTTGGTAGAGGGGTTAAATGGAAGCATTTTTTGTATATGAGGGGTGGGGTCTATCTTGCCCCCATTTAAGCGGGAGGGGCAATGTAAAAAAAATTACTTAAAATAAAGAACACACTTAGCCAATTAGAGCATCTTTGAATATAAACAAAGTTTAAATGCACCCTACCTAGCGTCAACTCCAAATCTAACAGGGAAACTAAGCAGGGGGTTGTATATATAGAACTGTGTATGCATGTGGACTAACATACATATGTGGAACTAATTCCACTGTCTAAAAGCAAAATTAAGCCAGTTTGGTGTTATTTCACTTTAAGAAAGTAAATATGGCCAACCTTCAAAAATTGGACTTATTAAATATGAAACAAGGCTAAAGTTCGAAAATTCCCTTGAACCTGCGAAGCGTGCCACACATAATACTATTGTCAATTAAAATTTTGATATAGAAAATGCCTAATAACGTTTAGATAGAAAAAAATTCAAACTTAATAAAAAAGTAGTTTTCCTAAATTTCAATTTTGTCAAAAACTAGAAAATCCAGAACTTTATGGTTTTCTGTGTTCGATTAGGAATAAATAGGGACAGTAACTACAAGCAGCGAACTTAGTGCTTGGTTTTCCGATTCTGAAAAAACTAGCCTTCAATATTTATTTTTAATTTTTTTTTTCAAAATTTTGAGTTTGATGGTAATTTTTTCAAAAACAAACATGGAAGAACGAATTCCTGGCTTTCAAAACTGCTGTCGCACTCCCCTCCCATACAAAAAAATGCTTGTATTTAACCCCTCTACCAAAATCAATTTTCAATTTCCGGCGCCAAAGTTATCGAACTCATACCCTAATTTCTAATGGAGGTATAATAATCCTTATTATATTATTATTATTTGTCTATACACATATGTATACTCCTTACAATTAGTAAAATTAGAAAAGTAAAAGAGAAAAGAAAAGCGCGTTCAATTAGGCAACAATGCTAAATAATCTACTTTTAAAAACCAGATTCGGGACTTTAAAAATCGGGAAGATTCTTTATATCTTGAAGGTCTCAATAGGGATAGTCTAATCGCTCTGCAAAACTATAAAGAGAGTTAATAAGCAAAAATGATGGATTAAACTTAAATGTTTAACATTAATTATCGTGTTTTTATTATTATTAAATTAAACTTCAATCCACAATAGTCAATATTCATCAATACCATCTTGATCTTGATATTTTTCTTTAATTTTTTTTATATGGTTTTCGTTTAAAAGAGTTTTGTAAAAATCTTGACAACATGTTTCACTGTTTTTGAACACTACACAAGGATTCGATCTGACAATTTAATTTTTGTACACGCTTGTGCCTATTTAATTTTTAAAAAAGTTTTTTAACTCGCAAAATCCATTGAAACGTTTGCTATCATCCACATTTCCTTTTTTTTATGATAACCATTGAATTTTCAACATCTTCCCATTGTAAATTATTATTAAAATTACATCCAAATAAAACTTAATAACTCTTCGAGTTTAAGAGTCAGTTTTTCCAAATCCTCAAACGATTTATGACAGCATTTGAAATAATCGGTTGTAAAACTGTTTGATTCTGTTGAATATTTAGTTTAGAAAACATAAGGGAAGGCTATAGTTCGCTTGTGGAGAACAGTATCCTTTCCATATCTCTATATGCTTTAAAGGCTTTAAAAACATGATGGATAGCATTTTATTTCATTCCACGAAGTTAATAATAAGAAAAAAATTTTAATAAAAAAAAAGTCTCCACGAAGTGGGCGCAGCTAAAAACTTTGTATGTATATACTAGAAAAAATATAGCTAAATATCTTGTTACATCATTTTTTTCGTTTTCTATAATAATTTTCGATGAAACCACATATTGTTAAAAAAACGCCCGACAAAAATAAGAGATCATGTTGTATTTTAAAGAGATACGATACCCTAGCGAAAGGAGATAATGAAATAGCCGCCATATTTTCCGTGCACATACAAGAAACGTTAAAGCCGTTTGACGGCCAAGAGCTTATTAAAGACACGGTCGTAGCTGGAATACCATACAATTTTAAAATAAAAGCTGTATCGCTGCCTGAACTGAACTTAAAAATAAACAAAGCTACTGGATTCGATTTGATTACGGGTAAAGCCCGTAAAGATTTTTCTAGGAAAGCAGTAATCATGGTTGTTTATCTAATACATTATTCATTTAGACTATTGTACGTTCCACAATAATGGAAGATGGCTGGAGGTCATTGGGCTTTACTATTAGTACAAAATATCGACTTCTACCTATTTGCAAAATTAGAGTATAAACCATTTTACCTATTCATTAATTAACTTTCGTACTTGTACAGGGTGTTGAACCTGTACACAATGAGCTTCCTACCGTAACAGCTAATGCTGCTACTATAATTGAAGCTATTCCAAGACCTTAAATTTATTTATTTTCCGCTTAAAACCCAATACTTCCAGTGCTGATGTCCTGCATCATTGGCATAAACTTGTTCCAAATAAGGATTCAATTAAATGCACGAAAATTAGCAAACCTGATAGATATATTGCCTCTTTTCAAATTGTTGCTTCTTCTCCATACTTTGAATTACTTTTAAATAGTGATGTACGACACCCTAGCTAAAGAATTCACCCCTCGTTATTCTAAAAAATACAACTTAGAACATTTCTCCGCTTTAAGAAACTAGCAAGGCTATCCCTATACAATCTAAATGTTAGGGGACTCCGCTCAAAAACCAGTGAAATCTACTTAAACTCCCAAGTCATTGGACACGACATGAGTTTTAAGTTTTTGGTTTATAGAAACGATCGTAATAAAGGGTGATTTTTTAAGAGGTTTAGAACTTTTTTTTAAAAAAAAAACACAAAAAATTCGAAAAAATTAATGAAATATTTATTTGAATCGATAGTTTGAACCTTGCAATTTAATGTTTAAAGATAATTTCATGCAAATGTTGACCGCGGCTGCGTCTCAGGTAGCCCATCCGCTGAGTCCAGTTTTGGCATACTCTTTCACACATATCGGCCGGTATCTCACGAATGAATGCATGGATGTTGGCTTCCAGTGCGTCAATCGAAGCGGGCTTGTCCCTATACACATTAGCCTTGGCATACCCCCACAAAAAATAATCTAATGGTGTCAAATCGCACGATCTAGGCGGCCAATTGACCGGCCCGAAACGTGAAATTAACTGTTCACCAAACTCGCCTCGCAATTGCGCCATTGTTTCGCGTGCTGTGTGGCATGTGGTACCGTCTTGTTGAAACCACATATCATGCAAGTCAAGAACTTCCATTTCGGGCAAAAAAAAGTTTGTTATCATCGCTCGGTAGCGTTCACCATTGACAGTAACGCTGCGATTCGCATCATCTTTGAAGAAATATGGCCCAATAATGCCGCCGGCCCATAAACCGCACCAAACAGTGGCTTTTTCGGGATGCATTGGTAGCTGTTACAATGCTTCTGGCTGATCTTCACTCCAAATGCGGCAATTTTGCTTATTTACGTACCCATTCAACCAAAAATGAGCCTCATCGCTGAACACAATTTTTCGATAAAAAAGCGGATCCTCGGCCAGCTTTCCAAGAGCCCATTCACCAAAAATTCGGCGTTGTGGTAGGTCGGCTGGCTTTAGTTCTTGCACCAGCTGTATCTTAAAAGGCTTTACGCCCAAATCCTTCCGCAAAATTTTCCACGTAGTGCTGTAACAAAGGCCTAACTGCTGGGAACGGCGCCGAATCGACATTTCGCGGTCTTCTGTCACACTAGCTGATACGGCCGCAATATTTTCTTCAATACGCACAGTACGTAAACGTGTTGGTGGTTTAATGTCCAACAAAGTAAATTTGGTGCGAAATTTGGTCACAATCTTCCGAATAGACTGCTCAGAAGGTCGAGAATGCCGATCATAAAATGGAAGCAGCGCGCGATGAACATTTCGAACCGAGCACGAATTTTGATAGTAAAATTCAATAATTTGCAAGCGTTGTTCATTTGTAAGACGATCCATGGTTAAATTGCAAACCAAACTGAAGCTGTTTGACAGTGACACAAGGTACTAAACACACGTCAGCTGTCAAAACCAGTGTTGTCAAAACCAAACCAGCTAAAAAATCACCCTTTATAAATGATCTTAATTAATGTGATGGCAGAAGGTGTCTTGATTGTTGTTTGTTCTAATCTTGAGTCATGTAATATCGACTTTCCATTCGACATTAATATTGAACGCATTTGTATAAGAATCACATTAAAGGATAAACATTTATATCTGGGTAATGCGTACATCCCGTCGTATCGACTTACAGTAAACTAGCTGTATAAAAAACTTTAAAAATCGAATTCTCTATATAGTCTTTTCTTCTGACGATGTTAGTAACGGGTGATCCAAGTAGGGATACTTTTTATACCCTATCCTAAGGGTATATTAATTTTGACACATAGTTTGTAACACCCTTTAATATTCGTCGTAGACCCATAAAAGTATATATATTTATGATCAGGACCAAATCCTAAGACTATTTAGCAATGTCCGTCCGTCCGTCCGTACGCAATTTTTAGGCCTTTAGATTCAAGCTAGAAAGCTGAAATTTGGACCACATACTCCCCAGGGCTCCGAAATGGTTAAGTGTAAAATTTTTTGGAATACGCCCACTGCCACGCCCACAATTTAGAAAAAACCGATTTAAAGCTACAGATGGACAGATAGAGGGTTATAACCTTCACAAGATATGTAGGCACTGCCCTCCTTTATAAGTTTGTCATATAAAGTTTTTTGCCACGCCTACTTTTTGTGGGCGTTTTTCATTAAAATGCTGTTTTCTTCGATAATTTTCATAGAAACCGAAAAAAAGTGTTTAACAAGATATTTAGCCAATATTTTTTCCAATATATCGCCCATGCCACTTTTTGGGGGCGTTTTTTCAAAAAATGTTTTTCTTTTTTCTAAATTTTATAGAATGAAATAAAATGCTATCCATCATCTTCTTAAGGTTTTTTTTGGGGCATATAGGGATAGGGATAGGGTATCATACTGATCGCTTCAAGCGGACTGTAGCCTTTCCTTATGTTTTCAATAGCCTTTTTTGACAGATCACGTGTGAGTCGTGTCATGCTGTCATGTTATTTTTGTTTAGTATTGTTTGGCATTTCATAATGGAAAGACTTACGCGTGAACAACGTTTACAAATTGTTCAACTTTATTATGAAAATTCACGTTCTGTGGGGAATGTGTTTCGTGCACTTCGCTCAACTTATGGTCAATATAATCGGCCTACTGAGCATACTATTCGCAACACCATCACCCATTTTGGGACCCAGCATTCATTATTGGATAATATTCGACCGAATTGCCCACGTTTAGCACGCTGTGAAGAAAATATAGCGGCCGTAGCTAAAAGTGTACACGAAGATCGTAGAGAGTCGATTCGGCGCCGTTCGCAGCAACTCGGACTGACGTATGGAACGACTTGGCGCATTTTACGTCAAGATCTTAAATTTGAAAAATTGAAAGCGTACAAAATACAGCCCAAGCGACATCGCTTCGCTCTGTGGGCTCTTGAAAAGTTCCAAGAAGATCCGACGTTTTCGAGGCAAATTTTGTTTAGCGATGAGGCCCATTTCTGGCTCAATGGGTATGTAAACAAACAAAATTGCCGCATTTGGGACGAAGAGCAACCTGAAGAGATTGAAGAACTGCCACTTCATCCAGAAAAAACAACGGTTTGGTGTGGTTTGTGGGCCGGTGGAATCATCGGTCCATATTTCTTTAAAAATTATGCCGGTGCGAACGTAACCGTCAATGGCGACCATTATCGTGCCATGATAACCGACTATTTGATGCCTGAAATTGAAGCTCGTGATCTCGGCGACATTTGGTTTCAGCAAGACGGCGCCACTTCCCACACATCGCATCAATCAATGGACTTATTGAGAGAACATTTCGGTGAGCACAAAATTTCACGTTTTGGGCCGGTCGATTGGCCACCAAGATCGTGTGATATCACACCGTTAGACGTTTTCCTGTGGGCATATGTAAAGTCAAAAGCTTATGCCGACAAACCCGCTTCGATTCAGGCCTTGGAGAAAAACATCACGCGTGTCATTCGCTAGTTACCAGTCGAAATGCTCGAACGAGTGATCGAAAATTGGACTCAACGGATGGACCATCTGCGACGTAGCAACGGCCAACATTTGATAGACATAATCTTCAAAAAATAAATGCCAAAAAATGTTCTTTCAAATGATAATAAACATTCTCCATTAAACTTGAATTTTCTGTGTATTTTTTCTTTAAAAAAGTAGGGAACCTCGAAATGGATCACCCTTTACTATAGTTGTAGAATCTCACTCTAGTATTACTAACATAGAAAACTATCACCTTCCGCTGGATGTTTTTATTGGCATTTGTACGAAAATAGTAATTCGTATGATCGTTCGCAGTCTTTTGACTTTCGGCAAGCTAGTTTTCATAGGCTTTCTGAAGAAATAAATAAATTTGACTTAAATTTGTCTCTTATTTCAAATATTGACGTGCAGTAGATAACTTTTATATTTTTACTTTTATATTCTCACGAAAGACTGTATGAATAAAGTGATTCCTGTACAATTAACCAGAAATGATAACATTTCCAAACCCTGGCACACTAAAGAATTAAAATCTATAAGTAATCAACGAAACAAGGCTTGGAAGATATATTCTCAATCTGATTTTGAAAAGTATTTATCTTTTTTTTATGATTTTAAAATACTATCATGACAAGCGAAATTTTCATATAAAAATTGTACAACTTCTGACTCTGTAGTTGCAAGTAATTCATTTGCAGACTATTTCGGTACGTCACTTAGTGACTCACTTCTACACATCCAAATAATTTTTTGTAATTTTTCGTTGGATTTGGATATAATTTAAAGATAATTTTACTCGTCCGGTCCCGATGGGATTGCACCGATTGTTCTTAAAAAATGTATTCAAGTCCTTGGTCCACATCTAAAGAACTTGTTTGATTTGTCCATAAGTAAAGACAAATTCCCTAATTCGTGTAAAAGAGCGTATGCCACCCCTGTATTTAAAAAGGTGGACGGGGTGATATTACTAAAGGGTGATTTTTTAGCTGGTTTGGTTTTGGCAACACTGGTTTTGACAGCTGACGTGTGTTTAGTACCTTGTGTCACTGTCAAACAGCTTCAGTTTGGTTTGCAATTTAACCATGGATCGTCTTACAAATGAACAACGCTTGCAAATTATTGAATTTTACTATCAAAATTCGTGCTCGGTTCGAATGTTCATCGCGCGCTGCTTCCATTTTATGATCGGCATTCTCGACCTTCTGAGCAGTCTATTCGGAAGATTGTGACCAAATTTCGCACCAAATTTACTTTGTTGGACATTAAACCACCAACACGTTTACGTACTGTGCGTATTGAAGAAAATATTGCGGCCGTATCAGCTAGTGTGACAGAAGACCGCGAAATGTCGATTCGGCGCCGTTCCCAGCAGTTAGGCCTTTGTTACAGCACTACGTGGAAAATTTTGCGGAAGGATTTGGGCGTAAAGCCTTTTAAGATACAGCTGGTGCAAGAACTAAAGCCAGCCGACCTACCACAACGCCGAATTTTTGGTGAATGGGCTCTTGGAAAGCTGGCCGAGGATCCGCTTTTTTATCGAAAAATTGTGTTCAGCGATGAGGCTCATTTTTGGTTGAATGGGTACGTAAATAAGCAAAATTGCCGCATTTGGAGTGAAGATCAGCCAGAAGCATTGTAACAGCTACCAATGCATCCCGAAAAAGCCACTGTTTGGTGCGGTTTATGGGCCGGCGGCATTATTGGGCCATATTTCTTCAAAGATGATGCGAATCGCAGCGTTACTGTCAATGGTGAACGCTACCGAGCGATGATAACAAACTTTTTTTTGCCCGAAATGGAAGTTCTTGACTTGCATGATATGTGGTTTCAACAAGACGGTACCACATGCCACACAGCACGCGAAACAATGGCGCAATTGCGAGGCGAGTTTGGTGAACAGTTAATTTCACGTTTCGGGCCGGTCAATTGGCCGCCTAGATCGTGCGATTTGACACCATTAGATTATTTTTGTGGGGGTATGCCAAGGCTAATGTGTATAGGGACAAGCCCGCTTCGATTGACGCACTGGAAGCCAACATCCATGCATTCATTCGTGAGATACCGGCCGATATGTGTGAAAGAGTATGCCAAAATTGGACTCAGCGGATGGGCTACCTGAGACGCAGCCGCGGTCAACATTTGCATGAAATTATCTTTAAACATTAAATTGCAAGGTTCAAACTATCGATTCAAATAAATATTTCATTCATTTTTTCGAATTTTTTGTGTTTTTTTTTTAAAAAAAGTTCTAAACCTCTTAAAAAATCACCCGGTACTACCGCACATTAATATCTACTGATATCCGAAGGAACCGATTTTGGCAGATGTATATTTGTAGACAAATATCGAATAGATTCATTATTTCTTCTGAATAAAAGTAAACAAAATGAAAGAAAGTACGCAGGTTAGGTTAGGTTAGGTTAAACAGGGGTGTGGTGGAAACGAAGTTTACCATAAACACTAAACCTAAACGATTTCCCTGCAGAGACCTGAAAGGCACTCTCAGAATTCCTGTTAATATCCTAAGCTTAATCCTGCTAAGTTTTATAAACTCTATAAATCTTTGACTATCTCATAGAGCCTTAGATACTTTTTTAAAACGTGGGAACAGTATCAGATCTGTGTCGTGGAGTGCTTAATGCAAGTAACTATCACGAGCAGATATTTTCCGGCACAAAAAGTGCACCCACTTGCACCCACATATTTTTAAGTTTCGGCTTACTAACTAAGGGAGTATTAATTTTGACACATAGTTTGTAACACCCCTAAATATTCGTCGTAGACCCATACAAGTATATATATTTATGATCACGACCAAATCCTAAGACTATTTAGTAATGTCCGTCCGTCCGTATCAACTTTTGAAGCCTTTAAATTTAGGCTAGGAAGCTGAAATTTATACCATAACTCCATTTTTTTCAAAAAAAATTTTTTTTTATTAATTTTATAGAATGAAATAAAATGATATCCATCACCATCTTAATGCTTTTTTCTTTGGTGTATATAGGGATATGGATAGGGTATCGTACTGTTCGCCCTAAGCGGACTGTAGCCTTTCCTTATGTTTTTAATTATAAATTCTACTCATGCGACTAAAAGCTTCATTCCTGCCATAATTCGTCCTATGATAAGCACTGAATAATAAATTCACACATCGTAAGTTGTGAGCACCTCCACGTAAGCTAAAGTGAATTGAAGACAGGAAATCAGGTGCATCAATATTACCAGATATAATCTGCTGTAAGAAAACCATACCACCGTTAACTCTACGTTTAAAAAGGGGTATCATTTGTAGAACTTTGATACGTTGACTATAGGGGGGAAGATTATACGGATCTTCCCATTTAAGACCTCTGTGGGTGAATCGAATAAAGCTACGTCGAATGGCTTCAGTTCGATTTTAGTGAATGTTGTAGTAGGGAGTCCAAACTTGTTAAGCATACTCAAGATTCGGACGGACGAAGCAATTCTACAGTGCCTCCGTAATGTAGGGGTCATCAAATTCTTTGGACCACCTATTAATAGAGCCTAGTGTAGAGTTTGACTTATTCACAATGAAATTAATATGTCCTATAAAGGTAAGCTTGGGGTCAAAATAAACTTCGAGTTCCTTAAAGCTATCGACGTTGGAAAGCATATGATGAGATAAGAATAATAAAAGCTGGAATAATGAAAGCTGGAAGGAATTCGCTTTCTTGAAAATGTCATATGTTGACATTAAGATGGGTTAAGGATTTAACCGTTCATAGTACACCATGTAGCGAAACTATTAATGTCGTACTGGAGACGATGTCTGTCATCCTGGTTGTTGACAGATTTAAAAATTTTAATATCATCGGCATATTAAAATATCGCGATGTTTAATATGTGATTTGTCATCGTTAATAGCTAGTATAAACAATATGGGTCTCAAATGACATCCTTGGGGAATACCCGACTGAACAGAAAAAGATTTTGATAACGAACCTCTAAATTTGACTCTATAGTCTCTTAGCTTAAGATATGAGCTGTGGAAAACTATAAGCTATGAGCTTAATTCATGGGATAACTGGTTAAAAGCCTTAGAGAAGTCTGTGTATATGCAATTGACTTCAATATTATTTTCTTAGGAGTTTGAACAAGTGTTCAGGAAACACAACAAATTTGTGGCAGTGGAACGGTTATGTACAAACCCATGCTGTTTATTACAAATTACATTGCGACGTAGAAATATTAATTTTTCGCTGACAATTTGCTCAAAAAGCTTTGGAATACGCGCAAGCTTTGAAATTGCAATTATTAAAGGGTGATTTTTGAAGAGGTTTAGAACTTTTTTTAAAAAAAAAACACAAAAAATTCGAAAAAATGAATGAAATATTTATTTGAATCGATAGTTTGAACCTTGCAATTTAATGTTTAGAGATAATTTCATGCAAATGTTGACCGCGGCTGCGTCTCAGGTAGCCCATCCGCTGAGTCCAATTTTGGCATACTCTTTCACACATATCGGCCGGTATCTCACGAATGAATGCATGGATGTTGGCTTCCAGTGCGTCAATCGAAGCGGGCTTGTCCCTATACACATTAGCCTTGGCATACCCCCACAAAAAATAATCTAATGGTGTCAAATCGCACGATCTAGGCGGCCAATTGACCGGCCCGAAACGTGAAATTAACTGTTCACCAAACTCGCCTCGCAATTGCGCCATTGTTTCGCGTGCTGTGTGGCATGTGGTACCGTCTTGTTGAAACCACATATCATGCAAGTCAAGAACTTCCATTTCGGGCAAAAAAAAGTTTGTTATCATCGCTCGGTAGCGTTCACCATTGACAGTAACGCTGCGATTCGCATCATCTTTGAAGAAATATGGCCCAATAATGCCGCCGGCCCATAAACCGCACCAAACAGTGGCTTTTTCGGGATGCATTGGTAGCTGTTACAATGCTTCTGGCTGATCTTCACTCCAAATGCGGCAATTTTGCTTATTTACGTACCCATTCAACCAAAAATGAGCCTCATCGCTGAACACAATTTTTCGATAAAAAAGCGGATCCTCGGCCAGCTTTCCAAGAGCCCATTCACCAAAAATTCGGCGTTGTGGTAGGTCGGCTGGCTTTAGTTCTTGCACCAGCTGTATCTTAAAAGGCTTTACGCCCAAATCCTTCCGCAAAATTTTCCACGTAGTGCTGTAACAAAGGCCTAACTGCTGGGAACGGCGCCGAATCGACATTTCGCGGTCTTCTGTCACACTAGCTGATACGGCCGCAATATTTTCTTCAATACGCACAGTACGTAAACGTGTTGGTGGTTTAATGTCCAACAAAGTAAATTTGGTGCGAAATTTGGTCACAATCTTCCGAATAGACTGCTCAGAAGGTCGAGAATGCCGATCATAAAATGGAAGCAGCGCGCGATGAACATTTCGAACCGAGCACGAATTTTGATAGTAAAATTCAATAATTTGCAAGCGTTGTTCATTTGTAAGACGATCCATGGTTAAATTGCAAACCAAACTGAAGCTGTTTGACAGTGACACAAGGTACTAAACACACGTCAGCTGTCAAAACCAGTGTTGCCAAAACCAAACCAGCTAAAAAATCACCCTTTAGTAGTAGGTATTTTGGCACTAACTACTATTTCTCTTGATAACCGGGTGTCATGTTCATCCGTTTTTAAAGCATTTTTAGTTTCATAGTTGAAAGTTATAATTAATTTATTAATTGATTAACAATTAAATCTTGTTAGACAATTATTAAGATTTCTACGGGACCCCATTGATAGGTGGAAATAGGCATCAAATAAAAATGTTTGACGAGTAGAATTTAATTGATATAAGAAGCCCCCCAGTAAGGTTATTTCTTCATAACGTACCTAGAATTTTGTACATTTTGATTTCCAAATAAAGCTCCTCATATTATACTTGCCGAATTGATCTACATAATCATCTAATCATTTCGAGTAAGAACTAATAATATATAGGTATTTGTATGTGAGGAATTGTTTTTTAAAAATTTGTATAAGAAAAAATTTAGCCAATATTTTTTCCAATATATCGCCAGTACAAAGTTCTTGGCCACCCCCACTTTTTGGGACGTTTTTTCATGAATTAGTTTTTCTTATTAATTTGATAGAATGAACTAAATAGAAAAAACTAAATCATGTCCTTAACGTTTTTTTCTTTGGGGCCAATAGAGATATGGATAGTGAATCGTTCTGTTTGCCTTTTCTTATGTTTTTAATCAAGATTCGAAATATTACGCACGTAGAACCAATAACTGAAGCTACGTTTGCGGATAATTTTCGTGTTGTTATTTTCCATGTACATTTTTGGGTCATTTTGAATTTGTGGTTTGGGGTCATATTTCAAGTAGCCCTTTAAAATTAAATTGGAATTAAGTCCTCCAAAAGGAGTGCTTAATACCCCTAAGACCCTATTAATAGTATTGATTGGTAGTTTTTCCAGGAAATCTCTGCTGTCCACATCGAAATTCCACAGTTTACCTTGTTCAATCCATTTATGGTTCAAATTGTGCAATTCCAGTTACCTCTTCTAATTGCAATTAGTTTTTGGGAGAGGGCGAAAAATCATCGATTCAATTGTATTTACATTAATATAGATAGAGTAGAAGCAGTTTTCGAACAGTGACCAGTACACGAAAGTTTACCTAGTTGGGAAATTGAATAAGGTGTAAGAAATACTGGCATTGATTTAGAATTATATTAAAAATTAATTCTAGTAGATTCATAAAAAAATTGAAAAACATAGACTCTTTTCTATTCTCAAAAACTTGTTTGGTAAACAAGTCCACAGAATTTTCATATTGCGAATATGAATGGCCCAAGCCTATGTTCTCCAATGCATTTAACTACTTAGCCATTGCACCCACTAAGGATGGTTAATCAACCCAATTATTTCTAATCGTTAGCAATATACTAATAAAATGTTTCGGTTCATTTTCACAGTCTCCTCACGACCCACAACCCAAGCGACGGGCATTGTATTTATTTATAATTTTTGAACGTATTGAGAATAACCATCCGATTATTTAAATAAGTAAATATTAGGGGTAAATGGCCCATGCAGGACCCAAAGCCTAGCTTGATATATTTTTTTTTGACATGAGTGGAAGGGCCTAGAGTTTTAATGGCGGTTCCGAACGGCAATTAATTTTTGACAACCGTCTCATAACAGGTCTTAATCTTGGATGTTTTTCAGACGTTCGCAAGAGGTGGGGTAGCGAATAAAAACGTTCAGATGGTTCAGGTCGGGATTTGAAGCAGCGGCCTCTCGCTTAGTGGTCCAACGCCCTTAGCCACTGCACCCAAAAGATTATTTGACCTGATATATATTTCGATTCCCTTTTGGGCCAATAACGTGAAAGGCTTAAAAATGCTTTGTCGCTGTTGAAAATTAGCGTCCTCTTCTTTTAAATGTTTTTCCAAATCGGTGAACCACTTGCGAGTGGCTTCCTTTCTTTTTATTGATCTGGCTTTACTGATTGTCTCAGAAGTACTTTAGGATTGTTCCTAAACCTTCTTCCAGACCTTCCGTTTTTAAATGGCGTGCCTCTTTGTTCCTCCTGCATGATTTTTCGCATAACATCTAGCAACTCATTTGCTTTCTGCAGAAACTCACATTTCAGTCGCAGGTCCAGGCCTGTGGACCTTATCAGGTGCTCTACCATTAACCCTATCATGGAGAGTTATTATAGGAACCCCAAATTATATTCTCGCACTTCGAATACTTATCAATTTGGTTATAATGAAGACTCGTCGTATTTTTTTTCGGTTTATTTTACTGACCTATGAGATGATATTAAGCTCTTCGAATACAGGAAACCACAAAACTGGCTTGTTTCCAATTTTTGAACACCTTTTCGTAGGTGTTATGGTGTACATAAAGGTGTTCAAAAGTAAAAATACTAGATATTGAGTATATTTTTCTTCAAATTCCTACACAAAACTTATTGCCTATTCCCGATTAAATGGTCGGAATAACGAAACTCCAGAAAATTTTGTATCTGATTCTCAAACACTTAAAAAATTATATACTAGACAAAATATTGGCTAAATATCTTTGTACACATTTTTTTTCATTTTCTATATCAAACTTTCGATAAAAACAACATATTCTAAAAAAAACGCCCTCAAAAAGTAGGCGCGGCAAAAAACGTTTTACGGCAAACTTATAAAAGACTTCAGTATCAATATATTCTCAATTTCCAACACATTAAATCTTCAAATTCAGTTCTTCTTCTCTCTATTTATCGACGAGATAGATAGATAGAACTGTCATTCTCACTAATTATTTTCCGTTCGGAATCGGCATTAAACGGGACCTACAGTTTAATGCCGATTGCATTCGTTTGAAAAAAAATATATATTCGCACACACAGTGGTTGGAGAAGCTAGGCTTTGGTTCCTGTATTGGCCGTTTACGTATAATATTTATTTTTATTTTTTATTTTACGAACTATGTGTCAAAATTAATATACCCTTATGATAGGGTATAGTTAACGAAGTTATAACGATTTTTCCAAAAAAGGGTCCGAAAAGTTGGGACGAAAAGTTGGGCGCCACTATCCTATGTGTGTACATGTGCATACACACATATACCTGCGTTTCTTAAGGATAACAACCCCTACCAACCAGTTCGTCAACCATTTAAATATTTTTTTTCTATTCTCTCACGTTGTGGTTACATACTCGTGTGTTCCCTTGAGCAGAACCGCACGTCTAGCATAGACTTGGACATCAGTCAATAACTTTCTGTGCCGTCGCCATCTGCGCCCCATGTGTTGTAGCAGCCGCAAGGCTTTTAGCGAGTAGTATTAGGTTTCACATAGAAAGGTAGAAGACTGGAATCTTCATCGATTAAAACAAAAATATTTAAAGAGACTAATGCCGGTCGTCCACTACGTGTCCAACTCATTCAACCAACTTTCCAAATTTATTTATTGAATTGAAATATATTTATAGCCTCGTACACTAATGCGTAGTGCATAAACTCACGTTGCTCGCGTTGAGCAACGCAATTCGGTTAAAATTCCACCATGTTTGCGTTAAACTTGCGTTACCGTCGTGGACTCTTAAGAGTCACTTTGACACTATCTGAACACCCGGACTTCGTGAATCATCTTTTTGAAAATCAACGAATTTGGACGCTTTTCTCTATAATTCGAACACACAATTTTCTTGGGTTTATGCTGCATTCGTCGAATACTGACAAAAAATCTAGAAATTCAACTCATTTAATTGAATTAACTAATTTAACCCTTTATGTAACATCTACCTCACAAGTAAACACACGGGAAACTGAACTAGCATTGAAAAATGCATATACGGATCTATTTACTTATCAATATTGCATGTTATGTATTTGTGCTATGGTGAAGTGGGTAGTGGTAGAATCTTTGACCAAATAATATTGCGTATTAATGCCAATGATAGCAAGTGCTGAGAAAATGTTTTTAACTCGACTTTCTTCATTTATAAGTTCGGTATTTTAGTATTTTGTATTCTAATAACAGCTAATATCGACATAAATTTACTTGACATAACATTTTGATACGGAACAAAGGCCTAGGTTGACATATGACTCTATTCTCCAATAATTTTAAATGTGGAAAAGATATCCGTAAGATTTGAAAATCGACTTTCGGTATGGTCTAGACACAAGTTGATAAGTCAATTTTGTTCTCCCTTTAAAATTTATATAAACAGTTTTTGGCTTATGTCGACATAAGCCACAATTTAAAATACAAGTTTAGGGTTAATAAATAATGGTTGATTGTCCTTAAGTTGTTATCGGACTCGTTTTTCAGCCGGGACTCTTTTTTTTTAATCTCTCTGAATTTTTCAAAGGTAACACTAGCCCCATTCACCTAGTTCATCAAAGCATCGAATTGATCGACTTAGTTGATTTTAATTAAATTCGTTTTCTCAAAAGCGGCTATAACGGTTTTGATAAGTTTTTGTATTGTGAACAATTATGTTAAACGTGCCAATGTACATCAAAATCGTAAGTGCCGTTTTGAGAAACCTAATAAGTGATTTAAATAAATTTATCACCATGTTTTCTCGATTAATTTTGTGATTCAAAAATGCATCTCATGTACCGAGAAAGTTTCGTATGA